>BLKR01000393.1:0-548371 GCA_011170035.1 Teleogryllus occipitalis | reverse complement strand
CAACGACCACACGAGCACACACAAGGAAGTAAACAAACAGAACAGATGAAAAAACATGTCCGCAATATCCTAGTATGAGAAATTGCTGCTGTGAACAAGCGAAGGCTCTATTCCGCAAAATTAGTATGAGAAACTACTGCTACAAACCTTCATAACGATTTTGCGCCAAATTTGAAATGCCAGAGTGCGACCACCAAGTACTTATTCCGATAACACGGCAGGGGGGCGTGACCAAGACTTTTAAAGGGCTGTCAAGCGCGCGAGGCTTTATTTAAATACGCATATCTTCTAAACTATGAAAGATATCAAAACAAATCTTTCACGAAATTAGAGCTAAAACACTCCACAAGTGAAGTAAGCTCGTAAGCTAGATTTCAGACAACTAGACATGTGGCATCAAACTGGAAAGATCCGTGGCAAATAGTAACTAATATCTGCTTTGTAATGGAGTGGCTTTTCCTCTTATCAGCTCCAATCACTTAGTTTTGAGAAGGGGAAACTCGGGCAAATTTGCGAGTTCGCTGCTTAATTTCAAATAAAACCGCTCCTATACAGCTGATACTTCGCTCCATGAATCAATTAGAATATCAACTGTCTTACCTTCGCACTCTGCTGCGATAATCTGACACTTCCTAGCTCTAGTATGATCGGTACCGCGATCTGCTTCCTCCTCAATTATTTCGTTAATTACGACTGTCCTAATAAGTGGCATCTCTACCGCGTCTGCATTTCGTCCTAAAAGCCGATGCCTACCTGCCCCGGTCGAATCTATTTTCCCGGGATCCTGTCCCCTCTACCTTCCGTGGGTGCGGCATTGTTTCGTCGCTCGTCTGGGCGTTGACCTGCGTTTCGACGATCTCTGTCTCCGCCCGCAGCTCCGTTGTTGCGCCTGTCGCCCTCTCGACTTTGCCATCTTTGATTCCCCTGCGGTGTTGGCTCATCACCTGCTTCGTTGCCCCCCGAGATTCACGCCTGGTCGAATTTCCCTAACAAATCTTGGAATTCGTGAATATTCTCCACGCGCGCACTGTTTAGCGAGTTTTGAATTCGCTCAGGGAACTGCAATATGATAATCCAGATCAGCCGGTTATCCGAGATAGACGAGTCGCACAATCGGAACGCGGCTATCTTTCTGACAGCGTAATCAAGGTATGATACCTCCATCTTTGGATACCATCGTTTTTCCATAAGGGGGCGCTCAAAAGTGAATTTCGTTTCGTGGCCCCAGAAACGTTTCAAAAAATTTTCCCTGAACTTATCGCATGTTTCAGGAAACCGTGACATGGACAGGCTCCACTGGAGTGCGGCTTCGAACAAAAATTGCTGGACGAATTTCGCTTTGAGTCTAGCGGGTACGGAGCTCGAGTGCGTGAAATAATCTTCGAGACGCCGTAAGAACTCACATGGGTGCTTGCCCTTCGCGCCTGAAAATCTCAAATTCTGCGGCGGCGGGAAAGGAATCCTCCCGCCTTGGCCGTTCGAGCACACCCTCTCGGGCGTCTGTATCTCGTCGCGGAATCCGTCGACACTTTCGCGGATTATCTGATTCATCCCCGCGCTCTGCTTCTCAATCGATGCCTCGGTCGTCGTTCGCAGTTCCATCAGGGGTTTTAGCCTTGCGACTTTCGCGTCCGCTTTCCCTTCCAGCCTCGACTTTTTTACAATTCGCCGCGCCCTTCTCTCCTTCGATTGCGGCGTTATTCAAGCCATCGCACAACCCCGCGTCCTTTCCCGCGAACATGCAGGCTGCTAATTTTACTTTCCTGTTTGTTTAGCTTGACCCCGACCTATACCTCGCATTCTGAGAACCGAGCGTTGTTGCTCTCGATATTTTGATTTAGTAGGTCGGTTACGGCACCGATTCGCGCGGATATCACTGATGACTCCCGTGCACAGATGACAATATGCTCGTCTAATCGCGCTCACTTCCGCCTTCATGCGCTGGCGGAAGGCGCTGGCTCACGCAAGGCGGAAGTGAGTGTCTCGAAGAAGGATATCTCCATTCTTATGACCTACAATGTGGTTCATTCCTCTTCGTTTTGGAAAGCATGTTGAAAGATATTGTTTGCATAAGTATTGCTGCATTTTTTCTCGGATGTAGTAGATACATTTATCAATTTAAAATGCACTTAAACTCACCATGCCATATTAACCACTGATTAACCACTATTAAACTACTTATATGAATGTTCTCTCGTTATTAATGACAATTTGATATTAAATAAAAGAATAACACTAAGTTTATGTACAAAATTATTTCCAAATTTTAAAATATTCTACACAAGAAGACAAGGTTACTGATGGACAAGTTCTATGAATAAATTTGCCTTTAATCATTGTATTAAAGAAGAACATAAAGTTACTTAATAAGGATAAGATAATTGAATATATTGTTTGTTATAAATATCTGATGCTTTGTCTAGTGACTAGTGTTCATATATGTTCTGTGAATCCTCAAGTACTACTATGCCTTGGCAGAGACCATAATATATGAAGTGAAAAGTCTGTGGAGTTCATTCTTACAAAACAGGGTGAGTTATTTCAGGTGAATAAAGCACCACCGCCTTCTCAGTGATTAACAATGTTGTTTTTTTCATTTGCTGAGAAACGCTGCGTTATTGCACCAAAGCATTTTCTTGATGATTTCTCTTCTGGAATGTCCAGAAAGTTGTGCTTAGTGAGGTCGGAGCGCCGAGGATACTTCTAAGTGCTGTCACAGAAAAAATCTATTTTTGCTATGACAATTGACGAAAAACGAAAGTTGTGAATTGACGGAATGAGAGGACGTATTACGACAGACCTGTATCGCGCGACATTGCTGACGTATCGTATGACAATCTCGCCAGCTGGGCATCAGAATTTCAGTGCATTCTGGTCGTAAATGACCTCACGAGTCCAAAATAGCCCTTCGATTCGTGGAAATGTGCACAAGGATCTGGTGACTGGCTACGGCGAAATTGAAATAACCTCTACTGATATCTACGCTTCTGAGGCCAAAAAATAAAGCGTGCTAATATTAAGCAGCACATGTTGGGGTTTCTTTTTTCTCCTGAAATATCTCACGGTATGCCTGTATACTAAGTGATCTGTATGCAGTGTCATGTATGTAAAGTATTTTTGTATAGTTTCTATATTTTATCAATAGATATAACCCTGTTTTCTGTATTTGTTGCCGCCAAGCACAAAAATTAAGTTTAAATGCAAGCTTTCCCAGTTTGCACCAATATCAGTATATTTTGCTCAAAACTTACACTGTTTGTGAACGTTTATGTAAACGTATGATTGACAAATATAACTGTTATTGCACAAATCATTTTCTTCGAGAATTAAACGTTTTAGTAAAAAGTGTCCTGTAGTAACAAATTATTTTAAGTCACAATGAGTGATGAAGTATGTGACTTACTCTGATAAATTGTCTTATTGTGTTATATTCTTTAATGTTAGTTTTAATTGTTTGTAATATTGTGAACCTTACAATAAAGTATTAATGATATTTATTATTTGTATTTTTTAAATTTGATGTCCATTGCCATACCTGTTTTCCCTTAAAATGAATATTAAGACCAGATAATAAGACTATCAACTTAATGAATAGTAAATGAATTCGCGTCGTAGTTGAAGTTGAGAGTCCGGTACACCCTCGGTGAGAGGGATTGTAGTAAGTAGGATGCGCTCCTGATAAAATTTCGAAAAACACTTGCCTTGAAATCAAGAACATTTCTTTACTCCGCGCTTGGAACCCGCCAGTGAACGACAAAACGGTAAGAGAAATAGCGTCTTCTTCCCATGGAGGGGCTCCAAAAATTTGGAACGGGTTGATATCGAATTACAAACCATACTGTATGTAACACACTTTTGTCCTTGGCAAGTGATTGATTTCCTGGTATCTTATAGACCACACGTTGCAATTATTTTGTTCGAGAATGTTTTAGTAAAATAGGTATCAGAAAGGGAATTTAAGTGGAAAGTACATTATACCTTCCAAAGTTTGCTTTTGGGCTCAGGAGAATGAGTTTTATACTTTGCATATCCCCATTAACGGACATTCGTAAACGTGTGTAAATATACAAACATCATTTAGTTCAAAACAAATGACAATAGGCATGAGAGCCTATCACACCACATGTAATAGGGAGTTTTTTTCACGGCATAGCGTACCGCAATTGACTGCAAACTCGATCTTCTGTGGATGCGCTGACAATGATGCGAAACTCGAACTGCACATGCGCAGAAGATCAATAGTGCTGTCGATTTCTGTTAATCCTCGTCATGCTCCCTAATGACATCAAGAAACGAAACTGCCAATAGGAACGTAAATAAACATTGTGGTGGCTATCTGAGCAAAAGAACGATCCTAAGTGAGATTACGCGAAGCGCTGTTGGTAATTTCTCCGTGAACTAGGGCTTATTACCATGATAATTCCTCGAGACATGACGTGTTAAATCTGAAATAAAAATATTAACTCTGTCTACACGTCGAATCTCATGCGAAGCTTCCAATGTTGGGTGGTTGTGCGTTGCCGTGTAGCGGGTGCGAGTGAAGGCATTCAAACGTGGGCGCGTCGCAACCGCTGCCCTGTCGCGCAGAACACGAGTCTAACCCTTTCAGAGCTGAATTTTGTGTAGTTGGATTTTTTTCTTTAAGCAATGATTTGGTTTTACTCCAAAGATTTCTACAAATTTGTATTGTGCTCACAAGAGTGAAACTATATATACCTTTGCAAGATATGATAAAAGCAGGACAATTAATCGTAAACTATTCTTTCGCAATGAAGTGTCAGAAATAACCAATTAAAAGTTGAGTCCAACCCACTGGACGCCGGGTCTGAAAGGGCTAAATAATATTTGTCTACTTGTCAGCAAGCGGCTGATGGGGGAGGGTCTGTTATCCAATCAGAGGCTTCACCATCTGATGTGACGGTGGAGTTGCCGATGTATATTAAGAAATAAAATGAAATCTTAGAGCGCGCAGCCACTGAAAGTTGCGCGATTTTACTTGTTTGGTTGTGTATCGTGTGTGCGGTTCTATTGTATACTATTGTGTGCTCTCATTACGATTTGTTTCTTGCTATTTTTGCTGAGGCAAGAATGCCACGTGCGACCACATATCTTCTGCTTGGCTAAGATCGCTCTACCCCACCCCCAGCTGTGAAGTAGGCAGAAATATGTGGACAATAGTTTAAGCATTGCATTGCTAAGCATTTTCTATTCTCAGAACCCATGCCCATCGAAAGAATCCCTTCCTAATTCAATTTTCCCCTCCATAGAATGTTTCCTCAGCTTAAGCAGCGCGAAGTGCCACCTTGAACCCCTTCAACCTTCTGTATCGGACACGTTCAACCAAACCGTCCCACTTTCAAATTAATTTCTAGATAATCCATTTGTTGCATTAATCAATAGTTCACATTTTAACAGTTGATCCTTATGTTCGTGATTTGTAGATCGAAAAGACTAGTAAACAGGTAAGTGCAGAACAACAGGTAAGTACATTCAAAAGACACAAATATACCATAGCTGAAACTGATACAGCGTTCTGAAATTTGTAATTTAAAGACATTTTTCATATTGACCATGAGGTTCACACTGTTTTCGTTAATGCATGAAATTGCACTTACGGTAATAAAGTTAAATACTATTGCAAAGAGTAATGTTGAACTTGCCTGATCCTTTATTTTTGCATGGACAACTTTACGTGACTTTCTCGAGAGTGAAAACTTTTTTCTAATATTTTTGTCACAATCAAGGAGAGCGAAAAGCTACCTGTTAAAGTAGACTGAATAATTACTTCAAATGCTTGTAAGGAACTGTGAATTGTTCCAAGAACATCTCTCTATAATACTGAATTATATAATATTGAAAATTTGTTTCAAAAAACAATTGAATTGCTGTCATTTTTGTTTGATATTCTATAAGAATATTAGAAGTTACATTTATACATTTTTAAAGAAGTAAACACGTTTCATTAACAACTTTCCTTCTTAAATATGGAAATGTGTAATACGGTATGTGGAAGTGTTCCAAGATAGCGGCGGTGTGATTACTACACGTTAATTTCGCTCCGTATATTTTACGTATTTTTAACTCGTTTCATTATTTGTGTTCTAATCAGTTCAGAAGTGTTCTTCATACTTAATCAGTGAAAGTAAAAGTCGTGTTTCACTTCGAGTATTTTAGTAAATATTACATTGTATAGTCCGAGTGCACAGCCGCCACACGTGGACGTCTCAATATTGGGTAGATCGGGAGAATAGCTACCCCCCCTGCTCCAAAGCCCCTGTACGTATAAATCTCCGTAGCAACGTACTCTCATTAAGTGAACTGATTATTCCTAATTTTCAAGCTACAAATTTAATTTTATAACCCACACAATTCTTTAACCAACGCATTTTTTTCACCAAGTGGTCCGCGACGTGCTACCGCACGTCGCTGCCCGACGGATCCAACGTGCTACGTTCACGAGGGCCTTCCGGCCCTCGCTCTCGAGACCTGGTTCGCGCCTCCGCTATCGCTTCGGCGCTCACGTTGTTTTATATACCTCCCTCACGTTTAAGAGAATTTATTTTAAAGGGAACACTCACTTTTAAGAAAATTTCTTTTAGAGGGAATAGTAAATAGACATTAAAAAATGTCATTTCCTACTAAGAAAATTTTTAAAAAAATATGTGACTTAATGTAGCCTTGGCATAGGGGGGTAGCTATTCTCCCGATTAGCTATTGTTCGCGTGTTTGTTTTTATTACTATATTGGCTAAGTATAAGTGTGTGAAGTATAGTGTTTAGTATACAAGTATTTCAATCACTCTATTAGAGATCTCAAGTTCCTTTGTAGTAACTAGTTGGCACAAGATGTAAGTTAGTTGTGCATGCTTAATTTTTAATGAAGTGTATAACGTGTGAATATTGTACGGTACACGAAAACACATTGTGTTCTAAAACTTTATAATTTACACTCCATAAAACCTTAGACTTTAAACTTACACTCTTAAAAATACATATTACAAAAAACTCGTTAAATCAAGACTAATTTAAAACTTGTATTACACGATACATCAACATGAACATGAACAGGTACACTTTGCACTTGCTAAACTCAACGCCGACGTGAAGAAAGCCTACGAACACATAAGTTGCATTAAGAATTAGATCAGATTGGAACTGGTCGTTCAAAACTCTGGTGGCTGGACTCGTGTAACTAGAAAGAATAGACACACACACAGACATTCCTAGCCACCCACCAACATCTCAGCCACCACACTGCACCCGCACATTCAACAGGTTATCAAGCCTTGAAATGATTGAAGGCGTTGTCATTGTCAACAATAGTATTTATTTTAAAAATAGCTTTCGATGGCTTAGCCATCATCAGTTTTCTGCTGTCTGGGAGCCACAAAGACGACTACTAAGCCATCGAAAGCTGCTATTTTTAAAATAAATACTATTGTTGACAATGACGCCTTCAATCATTTTAATTATGTAAATGTCAACTACAACTCACCACTGAATCAATATTATCAAGCCTTTCTGACCTTGTCTCCTCTTTACTTCTTCCCACCAAACCACGACAGCCAGTAAACAATAGGCACGCATTTAAATGATAATCTTCCCACAGAGGGCGAGACTAAAACAACAAATGACACTTCACTCACGTAAAATTTTGATCTTAGCTTGATAGACATGGTAGGAACCTTTCCTCTTTTCCAAACCTTTTGACTCTCATCAAAGTTCTCTATTACAGGTATTTTCAAGCCTAGTAGCACGATGGCACATATAATTGAGAACTTAAACACTCATACTACTTCTTTTAAGGACACAGTAGTAATTATAGGTGGGCAGAATTACGTAAAATTTGGCATTCACTTTGATACAGAAGAACATTTAACAAAAACAAGAGATTGCCAAACACACAAAGGTAATCATGACCGCTCTACCCCCCTAGCACAACAACATTCCTATCAACAATGAAATTAAGATCGCAAACCATCATATAAAACAGCACTTGAAAGGAACACCTATCACACTTATTGATCTTGACAACCTCTCAAGAAAACATTTTACTCGGCGTAGTCTCCACATGAACCAGATAGGTAAACAAAAACTTGGGGCCATGCACATTTCACACTTACTGGGGGCCCCTGCCATACCACATCCATCTCCCACCCATTCTTCCTCCTCTCCATGCACTCCGCATCTTTCACCAACTTCCAGTCCTCTCTTATCCCTACCAGCTCCTTCTCCTACCTCCACTCCTCTTGCCCACTCCACATTCTTCACCTGCCTTCACACCTCTTTTTACCTTCTCCAGTTCCTTCACCTGCCTCCACACCTCTCTTACCCTCTCCACTTCCTCCTCCGACCTCCATGCCTCGTTTATCGACCCCTCCTTCACCTACCTCCACACATCCTACTCCCATCCGTAAGTACAAAACCCACTCCTGTGTATAACCTGTAGCAGCAAACAGCAGGAAAGCAGACAATACACCAAAATAAATCTTCACATTCTTCATCAAAATGTACAGTCCCTGAAAAACAAACTCATTGGTATGGAAGTATTTCTAGAGGAGCTCAACCACATTTCAATACTGTGCTTTATAGAACACTGGCTGACCAAAGAACTAGAGAGCACACATATATCAGGTTTCTCTTCAGCTAGCAGCTCGTGTCGAAATATTAACAACGCACATCTTGCGTATGGTGGGACATGCATTTTTATTAAAGATACTATTAGTTTTGTACCCTACACGTCACACTCATAAAAGAGAAAGACTTTAACATATCCATCACTGACTTAACCGCAATAAAAAATGGATCTTATGCATATAGCATGCAGCCCAACGGTGAATTTCAAAATCTTAAAAAATCTGGAAGTTATTCTAACAAAACTTAAAAATACAAAAAATATAAAATTATTCTGTGCGGTGACTTCAACATAAATTGGCTCACACAATCCAGCAACGAAAATCTATTTAAAGACCTACTAAAATAATACAATCTACAAACAACCATAAATACACCAACCCGAATATCCAAACACATCTGCACTGCTATTAATCAAATAATAATAGATGCAAATAATAATGGTTTTTCTGTTGCTACATTTATCACAGGCTTCAGTGACCACACTGCACAGATTTACAGAACAGACAACTTACCAAGAAACTCGAAACTATTCCCAAGAAAACATAATGAAATTCCAGAACTTACCCCGTCGAGGTGGGTTGGTCCACGTCCTGACGGGGGGATACAGAGAGGTTATTCTCAAATATTCCTTTCCTTCACAAGTTCCTTGAAATATTCCATTCCTCAAATATTCCTTTCCTTCACAAGTCGCTTTTCTTCTCCCCATTGTACATTCTCATTCTTCTATACCATCCTGTCTGTTTTCTTCTCCCTCTTCTATTTCACTGGCTCCCTCTGTATACTGAACGCCCACCCATATGTTTGCCGTGCATGGCGACCCGTGTCGGAAGGAATGTATGTCCTGGCGGTTGAGGGGCCTGTCTGTTTCCCAATTACTCTCCTCGTGCTCCTTTTTTTCTTGACATCCAGGGATACGTGCTCTTACGTATTTTGGGGAACATTCCTTGTAGGTCTCGATACACTTGCTTTGGCTACGGACTCTTCTAGACGGGCGGTCGGGAGCTAACCCACTCCCGATCAACCGGCTTGGACTAGGTCTTGTACTGAACTCCAGGGTGAGCGGGGGGATCCACGGCGGTGCAGCGCTGTGGTAACCCCCCACTATATCCCCGTGGCAACCCTGGCACTCCGATAGTGTGTCCCGTGGTGGGTGGGGACCACGGGTTGGTGAAACAATAAATCTTGAGAGTTGTTTTGTAATGAGTCAGACAGACCTACTAAGCCCCGCTTTCTCATGTCAAGTAAAAGAAAAAATGAAACTATGAAGAGTGTCAGCCCTATCAAACTTGCCAGGGAAATTGAAAAGTTTGGTATATTTCAGTCGGTGGTCCGTCAGAGAAATGGCACAATTCTTTTCGAATGTCGCTCTGATAAACAGATCAGTAAGATCCTTGACCTCAAAGAAATAGCCGGCCTCCAGGTGCATGTGTCCGCCCACCCGACCTTAAACCTCTGCAAGGGTGTGGTAAACCACGAAGACTTCTCTACCGAATCGGAAGAAAATTTGAAAGCCTTCTTCGAGCCATATGGTGTGTCAGAGATATACAGGATTCAGCGGAGAGTAAATGGGGTACTCACTCCTACCTCAACTCTAATACTGACTTTCGACCGTCCATCTACCAGAGAAGATATCGTGTAGCTTCTAGAATCTCTGTGTCAGGCAGTATGTTCCAAACCCTCTGCGCTGCTTTAAATGCCAGAGGTTTGGCCATACGCAATCTCGTTGCATGAGCGCCGCAGTCTGCGTGCACTGTGGAAGGGAGGTTTGTAATGACTCAAACTGCTCCGCCGAAGCAAAGTGCGTAAACTGTTGTGGAAAACATCCATCTAATTCCAACCAGTGCCCCATTTTCTTAAGAGAAAGAGAGATCCAGAAGATCAGGGTCTCTGAGAAAGTTTCCTTTCCGGAGGCACGACGCCGTTACCAGACGCGAAACCCCGTGGACATGGCCCGAAGTTTCGCTGACACAGTGGGTCAACATAAGACAGTCAATTCGGAAACCCAAACGCCTAAAGCCTCCACTTTGCGCGATGCTGCCTGCCAGGTGTCCTTTGATGACATCGGCGGAGATGCAAATCCCAAATCTCTTGTCCAGCCTGAAACAAAATCGGAAACAAAAACCATAAATATTGCAACCAACACCCAAACACATCAAGAGAAGCTGAGGCCGACAGGCCCTATTGCTAGATCTAGGTCGCCTGTCTCAAGGGACCGTGGTGTCTCAAAACATGCGACCCTCTCCAGCAGTAGTCAAGATGACTCTGCTGGGAATGAGGAACTCCGCATGAACGAAGCCATTACTTTCCAACAAAGAAGGAAAAAGAAGAAAATGAAACCTGATACATAACCTACCCTTGAACCAAAAACTTAACTAGAAACTATGGCTCTCCTGTCATGGAACATAAATGGCTTTCGAACCCGTTTGGATGAATTAAAGTTAATAATGTCTATACATAGACCCGTGGTTATCTGCCTGCAGGAAACATCTCCTTTCTGAGCACTCCCTCTCTCTACGCGGCTTTTGTTGCTACAGGCAAGACGTAGACGATGGCCTCCGCGCCCATGGCGGAGTCGCCACGTTTATCACAAACTCTTTGGTATCGAAAGAAATAGACATACGAACCACTCTGCAGAATCTTGCGTTCGTGTAAATTTCCGAACTATTTCTGTTAGCATTTGCAACATTTATATCCCGCCTGGACAAGTGTCACAAAACGAACTGGAAGATGTGCTCTCTCAGGTGCCTACACCTTTTCTCATTGTGGGGGACTTCAACGCCCACAACCGTGCCTGGGGTGGCACAAGGTCGTGCACGAGAGGCAGGTTACTTGAAAATATCATAGATAACCAAAACTTAATTCTCCTAAATTCTAGCGAAAGTACACTTTTCCGTAGCTTCTAACACATTCTCGTCCGTGGACCTAGCTCTCCGTAGTCCCTCCGTTTCTACAATCTTCGAGTGGACTGTCCTTGGCGACCTGCATGGCAGTGACCATTTTCCCATTCGGGTCAACCTCGATATTCCCGATCTGAACATTGCTCGCCCTCCTCGGTGGCTAATCCACCGAGCTGAGTGGGAAACATTCAAGAAAGAATTACGAATATCGGAAAACTGCCCAAACGACATCGATGCTATGGTTGCCCATTTTAATAACGCCGTCCTTCATGCGGCCTCATTTGCCCTACCGAAGTCGTCGGGCCATGCACGACTCCCCCCTGTGCCATGGTGGAACGATGATTGTGCCACCGCGCTCCGTGATCGGAAGAGGGCTTTGGCAAAACGTAGTAGGTTCCCAACCATGGAAAACCTAATAAATTATAAAAGATCCCGAGCCAGAGCTAGATTAACGATACGGTAAAGTAAGGCTGCGTCCTGGAGAGCCTACATCTCGTCACTCTCTTGCCGTTCATCCCCTAAACTTGTGTGGAGAAAAGTCCGACAGATCGGTGGAAGACTTCCTTCGCCGTTTATTTCAGGGCTTATGGTAAATGGCAAACTCCTAACCTCTCCACAAGAAATTGTTGAAGAAATGGCCTCATTACGAACAAATCTCCAGCACCGTACACTCTCCTTCTGGCTTTTAAAAAACGAAAAGAAAAATGGAAATCTGTAAATTAGACTTCTCGAGTCGCGTGGAGGAAGATTACGCCTTTTCTCCATGGACGAACTCTCCTGTGCCCTCGCTTGTGCGAAAGATTCTGCTCCAGGACCAGACCAGATACATAACCAAATGTTGAAACACCTACCTGAAAACGCTCGTTCGTTTCTCCTCGGCATTTTCAACAAGATTTGGGCTGAACATGCTATACCAAGGATTGGGCGTGAAGCCATCGTTCTCCCAATCCCTAAAGAAGGAAAGGACAGAAGAACCCCCTGAGGTTCCGCCCAATCTCGCTCACAAGCTGTGTTTGCAAGCTTTTAGAGCGAATGGTAAATACACGTCTGGTCTGGCTCCTGGAACAAAAGAACCTATTTACACCTCTCCAATGTGGCTTCAGGAAGCACAGGTCAACCATGGACTACTTTGTCACCCTCGCTGCGCAGATTTCCACTTCTTTCGTGCTACGTCAGCAACAAACTACAGGAATGGAGCGAAGAAACAGGATTCAAGTTCTCTACCTCAAAAACCACTTGCATGCACTTTTGCAGAATCTATCTCCTCCATAATCACCCCGACCTTTTTCTTGGAGGACAGCAGCTTCCATTCGTTGAAACTGCAACCTTTCTTGGACCCACATTCGACAAGAGCCTAACCTGGCGAAAACACATCCGTAAACTACAGGGCCGATGTGTATCACCTATGAATCTCCTTCGCACTCTTACTGGTAGCTCTTGGGGCGCAGACCGTGTTTGTCTTCTGCGTTTGCATAGAACTCTCATCCGCCCTATCTTGGACTACGGATGCATAGTGTATGGGTCAGCGTCTCCATCAACCCTCCGGCCATTAAATACCATAGACAACGCTGGCATAAGGATTAGTACAGGCGCCTACCGCACGAGTTGCTTCGAATGCCTCTTGGCCGAGGCTGGAGAACCATCCCTGAGCCGAAGGCGGGGTATTCTGATATCCTCCTATGGCGCGAAATTATCCAATGTTGATACTCCCTCGCGTCAAGCAGTTCTCCATCCAACCCGCCTAACTTCATATGCGCTTAGACCGTCATTACCCCATCCCCTAGGGGTCCGTCTCCGTATGCTCTTGCAGAAGCTTCATATAACACTACTCAAACCTGTGAACCCCCCCTTAAACCTGGTTTCCCCTTGGAAACTACACCGGCCGATAATAGATCTTAGACTGTCTAACCTTCCTCAATCCTTAACTCCCCCCAGTACATTCTTAACGGAATTTCAAGCGGTCAAATCTACTTATCCTGGCCATTACTTTATTTACACCGATGGCTCCTCTCAAAACGGCAAAGTCGGATGTGCCTTCTACGGCAGTAGAGCCACGCAAGGTTTTCGATTAGCCTCTTCGTGCAGCGTCTATACCGCAGAGAGATATGCGCTCTTGGAGGCACTTAAATTTGCTGGATCGATGTCACTAAAGAAGTGATTCCAAAAGCTCTCTTGAATCCATCTCCTCCTTCTCGTCTTGTGACCCGCTGACAATGACCATCCAACAGCAAATCCACCATCTCTTGGTCCGCCACAATATTTTAGTCTTCTGTTGGGTCCCTGGACACGTGGGAATAAGAGGAAATGAAATAGCTGACCAGGCAGCAAAGTCCGCTTTGAAGAAAAGAGAATTAGACATCTTCACAGTCCCCACGGAAGACACTAAGCTGTTTATAAAACGCTCTATCCGCAGTGAATGGCAAACAGAGTGGCATAACTCAGATTATAAGCTCACGAGAATCAAGGATTCCATAAATCCTTGATCTTCCTCATCTTGTGATGCTCGACGAGGTGAGATCATTTTAACACGCCTCCGAATCGGTCACTGCCATTTCTCCCACGGTTATCTCCTCCACGTGGACACACCCCTATATGCGAATACTGCAAAATAGATCTTACCGTGAAGCATGTTCTCTTACACTGTGTTAAGATAAGAGAGCCGTCGAAGGAATGACCTAGCTAGCTCCCTTGCAGAGATTCCTAGTAATGACGAATCTTCTCTCTGCAAGCTTTTTGGGTTTTTGCGAGAGACTGGCTTGTACAGCCTTATCTGAGAGAAGATGATAATACCAATTATTGGCTTTTAGCCCGAGATTTTAAACAAAACACTCTGGCAATTTTCTGCCAAACCCTTTTATTAGGATATGTTCCTTGTCAGTTTTACTTTGCTTTCCTTTAAAGATTTTAATTTTCTTTGTTAGCTTGGAACTGCAATATTATGCATTGGTCTTAAAATAATTTACACGGGCGCAAATGACCTTAGCCGTTGAAGCGCCCTTAAACTCAACCAATCAATCAATCAGTCTTACTAACGCCTCAATCGACAGCATAGCTAATGCAGAAAGTCTGTCCTCTGGCATGGTGCTCCGTAGGAATGTCTTATGCAATTCAGTGTTGAAAAAGATCTTTCAGCTTCACTAGTAGTCATAGGAATTGTAATTAGTACTTCGAGTAGCTTAGCAGTTTCACTAAAAGTCTTTTGCAAATTGTTTTCTAAAATGAATGCCGAAAGGTCAGTGGCGCCACACACATTACGAAAATCACTGCGCATATACACTACTTCTAATTCTGTTCTTAATTTTGGCTGGTCATGAAATGGACACACTGCGCAAGTGTCCTGCACAGTTGTTTCAGGGAAGGTCTGATGAAATTCGAAAAAAAATTTGGAGTTAGAAAGATTTGATGCTATTAAGTGTTGGTTAAATGAAAATCTCTTTGGTTTGAGTAAGAATCACATCACACCCTTCTTTAGCAGCGCTGTTTCGAGTCACTTGATCGTCTTGTCGACGTTCCTTTGATTCCTGCTGCGAGTAATTATTGAATCATTGTTTTTCTAACATTTTTGATGATTTCTTCTAAGGGCTGAATGGCTTTCTTAGCAGTTACTGCATCTATTGACCGTTTTTGAAGAGTGTTATAAATAATGTCAACATGAGGTATAATTTTGTGGAACACTTGCAACCAGAAAACAAAATCAGGCTGACTTACTTTAAGTTTCAATCCTCTAGCCTGTGAAATACTACTGGATTGTCTGCTGATAATTTCTATTTGCTCGAAACACTGACACAACTCTTTGTATTCAAATACAATTTCTACTAATCGGGATTTGAAGTACCAACTCGTTGATGATGTACTAGGCATTCTTCTGCCGACCAGCTCATCCAAAATTTGCGGCATTTGAGGAGAATTTGAAAAAAAAGAGGAAATTTCGCTCAAATCTGCAAAAAATATTCTAACTTTTGTATTATAGCTTGCAGCTTGAGCCATGATAAGATTGAGTTTGTGCGCATAGAAATACATAATGCGCGTAGGGATATTCTTGTTTCACAATGGTCTGAACGCCAGTGTTCTCCGCTCATTACGTGTGCACCATCATAACTCTGGGATACAACTTTATGCTTATCTCGAACCGCGTCTGAAAGCATTTGTTTCACACATTCGGCGATTACTGTAGCATCTTGACAGTTTGGATTAGTGAAAGTAAAAAATCTTTCTACTGGCTTGCCAAATCGTAAAACATACCGCCACACAATGACCAATGGAAAAGCGGAAGAGATATCCGTAGTTTCATCCACTATTATAGAAACATAGCCTGAACTTCGTATTTCGTCCCTAATAGCTTCTTGGCAAACATCTAACATGCATTGCAGTAAATCATTTTGAATTTCTTTAGATGTTCCTCTGAACACTGTAGCCTGGTTAATCTTTCAAAGCAGAATCTAATACAGACGTAAAATCAATCAATCCTTTAAAGATCCCAGGATTACTACTAGTTGGTGTTTCGTCATGTCCGCGAAGTGCTAATTCAAAAGCTCCACAAAATTTAACACAATTATCTATGAGAACACATACCTATTTTTCATTATTTCTGCGTTTTGCTTTTCAATATTGCGCCTGAATGCAGTGTCCAGTTGCTGAACAATGTGTTCCCCAAGACCTTCAACTCCAATGCCGCATTCATGTGCACTTTAGAATTTTCATGTTTCGACAATTTCTGTTTCAGATGCCCTAAATCACTAAATCCCATGTTGGCCCATGTTCCATATTTTTCCGAAGCGAAGAGCAAGCACGAAAACAGTATAAACGTAGAAATATTAAACTTCCCTGCCTTTCCATTTACTACTCTGCACTAAGTTTATAGCAGATGTCGGTCTACCATTATTTTTAATTTGCAATTTTCCATCAAGAGACAATTGTGAGAAATTCACACGTTTAATGTTTTCAACGCTATTCATTGCTAGTTGCACCAACACTTGATAGAAAAACGAACACTCGTACTTCTGTGTTTCGATACGCATTAGAAAGTACTAAAAACGTTTAAAAAATACATCCGGGTTTTGATACACTTCGGAATGAATTTGAAATCGCAATTCACTTTAAACCACTTTCAAGAAAATATACCTATAACATTCAATTAACCCAATACTTATTAATGCAACACTGCACACCAAGGCGCTCGCGCGCTAGTGTAGAACTGCTATTTTGGAAGGGATGAGAATGCTTCTAAGTGGAGAGATATTTCCCACTTCTTTCGTACAATGCTTTACTTCTCAGAAAACTTGTGGTAGCCGAGTGTTATGTCTTCGATACGTGCCTTGGCACACCCAGATTTCGCCACTGCGTCTTGCGCGGTAGGACTAGCAACGCGGCCGGGATGCTCCAACCGTCCATAAGCCACCGTTGTCACTCCTGCCCCGCGGCAGCCCATAACTCTCTCTTGTCGCTCGCAATTCCCGAGTGTGATCTCGCTGGCTTTCAGGAGGAGCATTGGCAGCGGACTGTCAATTGCAGCTTCAGAACGGCGGGTGTTTCTAAATACCATGTTTTGGAAACACTCTGGAAGGACTTGTATTCTCCTCCTGTTAAGATATGTTTAAGAGAAATTGCACCGAATTAATTTGGGTGTGCACATGTGAAGTGCGAATACGCACGAGCCGTCACTGCTCAGATTACAAAATTGGAATGAAGTACTGATACAAATGATAAGTTAACTCATTCATAAATATATACTTAAGACATTTCAATGACACTTTTCCTCAGAAACTCAAAAAGATTCAAAATAAAAAAACTAAATCGTGGATTACCAAAGGCATCAAAGTGTCATGTGAAAGAAAACGCAACATGTATAAAATATTAGCACAGAACAAATGTAACCCCAACTTTATTTCATACTATAAAACAATCAATTCGATCCTAAAGAAAGTAATGAAACAAGCAAAAATTATGACAAATGATAAGTACATTGCAAATGCACGTAACAAAACAAAAGCTATGCGGGACATTATTAAAAAGACTACAGTACAAACTAACAATAACAAAAAATGTAGAGCTCTACTACAAAAACCAAACTTTACAAGACCCACAAGAAATTGTCGACATATTCAATGAACACTTTTCACAAATTGGTAAAAAATAAATTTCTCAACATTACCTAAACAATAAAACACACCAACCAAACACTAATGTTACACAAATTGTAAATTCTATATTTTTATATGAAACCACCCCCCTCTGAAATTTTTTAAAATCTTTGGACAAATGGAGAATCAATTCTCAGCAGGTCTGGACAACATTCCAGATTTTCGTATCAAACACAGTGCTCCATGTATAGTGCAACCACTCTCACATTTGCAATTACTCTCTAAAAACAGGCATATTCCCAGATGTATTCAAAATGGCAAAAATGAAACCATTGTTTAAAAGGGGCAATAGTTATGATCCAATGAACTACAGACTTATCTCCGTGCAATCAGGATTTTCAAAAATTCTGGAAAGGCTTTTCAATGATAGACTCAAACATTTTCTCAACACAAATAATGTTCTTACATATGCTCAACATGGCTTCAGGGGTAATAGATTCAGAGACACAGCCATCTTTTCCTTTCTAAATGACATACTTGTTGCACTAAATCAAAAGGAATTTCCCCCTAGCCTTTTCTTAGATTTATCAAAACCTTTTGACATTATCGATCACCACATACTTTTAACAAAACTAGAAATGCTAGGGATCGGAGGCATTGCAGGCCAATCGATGAAATCAAATTTATCAAACCGTAGCCAAGTAGTTACCCTACAGCACATTAAAGAAAACAAAATCTCCTCATACTACTCCTGCCCTCAGATGATAAATTGTGGAGTCCCGCAAGGATCCATCTTAGGGCCAATACTATTCCTTATGACTTACATTAAATGACATGCCTTCGGCTTTAAGAAATAAAATAATTTTGTTTGCAGATGACACAAACATTATCATCAAAGCAAAAACAATTATTAGAAAAAGATTTTCAAAAAAAACCTTGCATGCACCCGTCGAGGTGGGTTGGTCCACGTCCTGACGGGGGGATGCAGAGAGGGCTCTCAAGTATTCTTTTCTTTCACCAGACATTTTTTCTTCTCCCCATATATCATTATCGTTCCTTTATTACATCCTTTCTCTTTTCTTCTCCCTCTTCTATTTCACTGGCCCCCTCTGTATGCTGAACACCCGCCCATGTGTTTGCCGGAGGGAATGTGTGTCCTGGCGGTTGAGGAGTCTGTTTGTTTCCCCTCTACTTACCTTGTGCTACGTTCTGCTTTGCACTTAGGGATACGTTGTCTACGTAACTTGGGGAACATTCCTTGTAGGCTTCACCACGCTTGCTTTAGCCTCGGACTCTTCTAGACGGGCGGTCGGGAGCTAACCCACTCCCGATCAATCGGCTTGGACTAGGTCTTGTACTGAACTCCAGGGTGAGTGGGGGGATATACAGTGGTGCAGCGCTGTGCTATTCCCCCACTATATCTCCTTGGCAACCCTGGCACTCCGATGGAGTGTCCCCTTGTTGGGCTCCGTGGTGGGTGGGGACCACGGGGATGAACTCAATATCCATCTTCATGAATACTCAACCATCTCCCCCGCCCTCTTCCGCAAGGAAGAGGCGATGTCCAGAGAGAACTATTGATTTAAATAGTTTCTTTTTAAAAGAGGAAGACCGACCAAAGAAGCCTAGATTCCTCCTCATGGCATGCGCCGAGGAAGGAAAAACACTGCGAAGGTGACTATCCGGCCAATTACAAACAATGTCCAACCTTTTTGAGAGAGAGGGCAATCCAGAAGATCCGAGCTGCTGAGAAGGTATCATTTCCCGAGGCCAAACGTCGGTATCTATCAAGGAACCCCGTTGATCTGTCTCGCTCCTCCGCCGCTGTGAAGGTTAGGACTGCGG
The DNA here is from genome assembly GCA_011170035.1 of Teleogryllus occipitalis. NCBI lineage: Eukaryota > Metazoa > Arthropoda > Insecta > Orthoptera > Gryllidae > Teleogryllus > Teleogryllus occipitalis. Next base: position 528,913 of record BLKR01000393.1, on the reverse strand, counting down.
GGGTAGCAGCGGGTTGTCAAACGGAACGAGCTATCCCCCAAGTTGTGAGTTTCGCTTGTCAGGTGTCTCCACTTGACCTCCCTGTGGATACCTCACCCCTGCAGGGTGGGAGAGTGATTATCCCGACAAAATACAAGAAAACAGAAAAAAGAGCTCAGCCTTCGCAGAAGACCAAACCTCTCCCTAATGTTTCAATGGAAGTTGATAGACGAACACCTACTTCAGACCCGGTCAATAGAAAACAAAAGGCAACAACACCTAACGAAACTCGCACTGAGCGAGCACCCAGCCCCTCTGGCAATGTCAAGGAGGTTTCGTCCTCGGATGAAACTCCCGTTGGGGCGGAATCCCGTCATCCGTCTCCCAACGCCGGAGGAAAAAAGAAACTTAATTATTCTCCATGGCTCTTATGTCATGGAACGTAAATGGTTACTCCTCGCGGCGGGACGATCTCAAGCTGTTGTTGTCCCGTCACAATAGTCTTGTAATCTGTCTCCAAGAGACTCATCTTACTCCGAGCCGTCCCTTGTCTCTTCGTGTTTTTTCCCCTTTCAGGTTCGATGTGGATGATGGCCTCCGTGCTCATGGCGGAGTCGCTTCATTGGTTCATGATTCGCTGCTGTCTTCAGAGGTACCTCTTCAGACAGACTTCCAAGCAGTGTGTGTGCAGGTGCACCTTCCAACCCTCACACTCACTGTTTGCAATATCTACATCCCTCCAGAACTGAGTGTATCTGCTCACGAACTTTTGGGTTTGATCAAACAACTACCCTCTCCGTTTGTGATAGTCGGGGATGTAAATGCCCACAGTCCTCTCTGGGGCTCTTCCCGCACTTGTCCGAGAGGTAGTGTATTAGAATCGGTTATAGACTCAGCGAACCTGGTTATTCTGAATACCGGTGAACCAACTCACTTCGCCGTCGCCACAAACTCAAGCACGTGTATCGATCTAGCACTCTGCAGCCCTTCTCTTGCAACCGTTCTGCAATGGTCCATCCTAGATGACCTGTACGGAAGCGACCATTACCCCATTATCGTCCACATTGATGGGCTAGCCCGTGGGTTGGCGCGCCCACCTCAATGGTGTGTCGGACGTGCTGACTGGCTGACATTCCAAGCGAACGTCAGTGTATCGGAGGAGGAGTTTGTCAGTGTGGAAGAAATGGCAGCACATTTTAACAAAGCTGTATTACGAGCTGCGAACATTGCAATCCCCAAGTCGACTGGTAAATCGCGACACCCTTTCGTCCCGTGGTGGAACTCGGATTGCTCAAGGGCTGTTAGTGCTCGTAAGAAAGCTTTGGCGAGATTAAAACACTATCCAACCGCGGATAACTTAATCGAGTACAAAAGGTGCAGAGCAATGGCGAGGAGAACCATTTTAAAAAGTAAAAATGCATCACGGAGGTCATACGTCTGCTCTTTGAATTGCCAAACGCCACCACGTCTGGTATGGAGGAAGGTGCGTCAAATCAAAGGATATCCATCCTCAAACTCTGTACCAGGTCTTCTAAAAAATGGTCAGGTTATCACAGCTCGAGACGCCATTGCAGAGGTACTTGCCACTCATTATGAAAACGTCGAGTTCGGCAAACTAAACTACTAAAAAAAGCCCCTAACTGAAATACTTCCATTGCATGGGAGATTTACGTCGGGGTTGACGCCTCCAACTTAAATTCTAATCAAAAGTTCCTAAGCCAATGTAGTAAGTATGACGAATGGTTTACAGGAGGTTGGTATTGCGGGTCACATCTTTAGTGAAACATCTTAGCACGGAACTGCTGGTATAGGAAGAGGAATTATGTTGATAATAGCAAGAATGAATCGAAGAGCGAACATAATTAGATAAACAACATACGAATGTCGATAAGTGTAATGATTAATTCTCGAAAATGTAATTCTAAAACGTATTGGTAAAAATAGTATTAGTGGTCAAAGGAAAAGTAGCCGATGACGCTGGCAGACGAAAGAAAGTGTGGTATTTTGATTTGGGTTGTACGTCACACATGACGTCAGAAAATGATTTATTGAAGGATCCGATGCGTGCAAAGATCGAAATTGAGACAGAAACTGGAAGAAAAATATACTCAGATTTTGTTGGAAATGTTAAGGGATATTATAGTTATAATATATGGAGAATGTCTAAAGTCATGGAAAAGGTTTGGAATGTTCCACATTTGAATACTAATCCACTGTCCGCTGGACCGTTAATAGCTTTGGGGGCTCTTGGGCCTAAGTTAATTTGGAGCCCCGCACTTTTACTTTCACCCATCTTCCCAGCACATTTGAAGACAAGTTTTGTTAAAAAACAAACTTTTCATCACTGAGTGACATTCATACATCAATCAGCAACATTCCATATTATAAAAATTATCCAATGATGTACATCAAATCACTCCGTCAATGGCGGCTACGGCTCAGAGACAAGAGCCACTGCCCTCCCATATAATATACATCCATCCATCCTTCCTTCCTTTCCTTTTATATAGTATTTGATGATAAAGTAGTCGTTCACCTCGTTTTCTCCGACGTCAGATTCAAAAAGCTCAGCATTTCATGTTCCGTGTTTTCCTTCATTAGTTGTGGGCGTTCGAGAACTGTGTCCTATTACAATATAGCCAAATATGGTATTGTCGTAATCTCAATGCTTTGGAGTTGTGAAAATTGCAACATGGGACTTGCAAATAGTGGTCTGCGAAAGCAGCCAGGAATTGGTTACTTGGAAATGTGTTCTTACAGGTTGTCCAGAACTACCTACTGAGAGGTTTTTGAACTCCATCTCCAAATAAGTCAAGTGCACCCAATTTACACAATTCAATTGTTTTCATGTTAATTTTTCTTTGTAAAATATTCATATATTATGTAAATAACAAATTACATGTTTTACAATTTACAAATTACATGTTAAACAATTTACATGTTTCTGGGGTGCAAATATATTTCTGAAATGCAAACTTTTGCATAAAAACTACTTTTCAAACAAACTTTTAAGTGCTTGTTGTGGCTCAGCCATTCGAAACTCGAAGGAGTTTATTGCACAAAATATGCTTAAAATTGACTTAAGAGCTTATTTTCACAGTTTCGTTGTTTCCTCCCTGGACACCTATATATCATGTTTCTATTTAAAATGTTGTATTTAATGACTTGCATTGTGTAATTGAAATTTAAGAATTGTCAAAAAATATTGTTTTCTCGTATATTAAATTTAACCATTCTCTATTTCCCTTTCCATAGCCCCTCCATTTCCCATTTTAAAAATGTTTGCCTCCCCTCTCAAAATGGTCTCTGGATTCAGTACTGCTTTCCGTTAAACCAATTTTGTGTGTGTAGTTTAATCATACATCACTTTTATCGGTTTTTTATTGCATTTTTTGAAAAATTTAGTAACGATTTTTTAAAGATTTATCGGTGACTCTTGAACATTGGGGACCCAGGCCCACCGAGCTCGTGCGTTAAAACGGGCCTCACTGTCCGCAGCAAGTATGGTAAAAAGAAACAAAATCGTACTTGATAATATGATACTTGCAATGAATTGTAGTGAATGGAATGATTTGTTGCGTCATTGTTGATGCAACACGTCTCTTAACCCTCGTTGGGCGTTGAGCGCTTTTTTCTGGAATAATCCTTCGGTACTGTGTAATTATTACACTGAATAATTTACTATATTTGTCGAGTCTCGTCACGTCGCAGTCAGTCAGTGCCTTTTATCACTTTGGCCAAGGGCTCGACGCCGTTAGATCCCGGGGTTCCTAGCCGGTCACCCAACCAGGAACCCGCGAGTCTCGAATTCGCTTAACCTTTGTGACTTCACGGAGCGTAGTAAACGAATTCGGCAAGCGCCGCCGATTCATGGGTACAATTCTATATTTGAGACGACAATAGAAGATGTAAATAATTTTTATGAAAATGTAGGAGATAATGGATCGAAATTGTAGATGTATTGTTTCAAATGTGAGTCTGGGGCACAGACGGTTTTGTCATCAAAATCAATTATCGTGAATTATAGAAGAAACAGATGGTTGAGGGCTTTAATAACTCCGCGGTCGGCAAAGATGATAGTGAAACGTGTATTCTGGGAAAATTTGCTCGAGCTACACACATGAACATTCATGGGGGAACCACGAATCAAATATTGGAGAGACCGCATGTAGACCTGCTTGGTACGATGCCTATTAAGACAAAAGAAGGGAACAAATACGGTTCGACTATAGTAGATGAGTATAGCAGACGATATTTTATTGAATTATTCAAACAAATCGGATTGTACAGATAAGATTAAAGGATTTGGAAAAGGGAAACAGAAATGGGGGTTTCAAAGCGAAAACGTAACATATGATAACGGGGGAGAATTCACAGGATCACATTTAATGTCTACAAAATTAAGGGTATCAAGTTCGAAAGAACTACACCGTAGTGCTAGAGCAACGGAATTACTAAAAGAGCAAACGGTACAATTTTAAACATGACCAGGATATTGATTCAGAGCGGTAATAAATTTTTGGTGAGAAGCTGCACAAACTGCACTACGTATACGTTAGTAATATTACACTAACAACACATAATAAAGAGAAAGTTCCACAGGAAAAATGGACAAGGTGAAAACCAAACGTGCAATATTTGCGAATATTTGGTCCAAAGGTTTTTATGAGAAAATCTGAAACACAGGATATACTAAACGAAGTGAACATTACAAATGAATTCTGAAGATCGTTCAGTTTAAGAACTGTTATTATACTCCAATTTATTTAACGTGGCGCCTCAAGGCCACGAGCTGGACGAAGAGGGGGGACACTGTCATCCAATCAGGAACTTCGTTGATTTACATTTTTGGTTTGGAGCTACCGAAAAAAAAAAAAAGGTTTAGAAAATTATATTTTGGAGAGTAATTTTTATTAAAGAAATTGTCGATACAAGATATATTTCCAAATTACGAGATTATTTTAAGGCTATAATGATGTCTGTGACTAATGCAAATGGCGTTCTCTGCTTTGAAGGACGTAAACAATTATCTGAGATCGAAATCACATTGAATGTATTATCTCTGATATACATAGAAAATAACATTTTGGGACGCGTAGAGTTTGATGACACTTAAGAAATTTGCCGAAACTAAATTGAGAAAATGAGAGTCCGTATGACAACGTATACGTGTACGTGTATGTTATTTTGACTTTATTATCCATATTTTTAAGAAAAAAATGTAAATAATACACAAATGGAGAAATTATTTTATAATTTCCTCATTTGTAATTTATTGACCTAAAATATTCGATGTTATGAAAAAATGCTTATATATAATAAATATTTTACACGTACACAATATTTGCATTTGGTTACAAATATCGTACAACATTTTTTTAAAATCAAAATATTATATGTCAAAAAAGCAAATTTAAAAAAAGCGCTAAAACATTTGACAGCGTAGGGCGCACGTAAGTCAAAGTCAAAGGCACTGTGTTAACAAGATGTAATATTTATTTAGTTTTAAATAACCATATATTTATTATACTTAATTCGTTGAATTATATCAAAATCTGGTTAACTCAGTGTTAATAGTTCCTCCACTGAAAAATTACGAACATATTTGAGACTGTTTTTATTAAATTCTGGAGTTTTTTTGAAAGATGATTAAAGTTTGATGATGGTAATAATTAATAATTTTTAAATTAAATATTTAAAAACCGACAGTTGCTAAAAATATATGGAAGGTGTCACTTTTACTCGAATAGCACATAGTAGAGAAACCCAAAATACGTTGGCACTTTTCATATCGGATGCAAAGGCACATGAATCCATATTTTGATAGATTTCATTTTATTATAAATTAGCACCTTAGCATCATCCGTGATAATATTGAAATTTTTGAAACAGATGAGCAGTCAGAACCTAAACAAACCGAAAGAAAACAAATATTATTGTAAATAACAACCATGATATGAAACACAAACATTGCCAACCGCATAACTGCCAAAAACCCACGAAGTATTTTCCCGCCAAACTATTCGACGTTATTCTGGACATCTCTTTCAATTGATCTAGTTCGTTCACGAACGACTCATTCCTATTTGGCCTCTGTATGGTGTAAGATGTGTCTTACATGGCGTCTGTGAAATTGCGCGCGAACGGGCATGTTGTCGGGAGGTAGAGACGAAACCACCAAAGTATCGCTTGAAATCTGCTGCGAAACTATTAAACCATTTTGGAGTAATTTGGTGATCTCAAAATCTACCTAAATATGGCCTGACGTGCACACGCCATCTGAGTGCATAACTACAAAGATAAACAATGAAAACAGACTACAAAGGAGTACGTAAGTAGTTGTAGGAGTCAACATATTGAGTGTTCGAAGTATAATGTGAAATTATGACTGCTGTCTTAAGGGAAGAATTGCAGAGTATTGTATACTAATGCAACATGTAATATGGTAAGAAAAGTTTGGTGTCATATTTTAGTAACAGCGTGTATTACATGTACGATTTTAGAAGGCATGAATTTTGTACTATTGCGGAATTCTTTTAGTTTACGGTATTATATTGTAATAGTAATCGTAGCCCTATCAGGGAACAATGAAACCGTTCAGTGATTCAAATGGTGGGTGTATACATTGTGAAGAGTTGCTTGCCATTTTTACTGCTCGAACGAAAATCAAGTTGCAACACATTGAAAAGCAAAATGTGAATCTCTCTCGAGTGAATTTGTCATAGAACTGTATCGGCTGCATTCTCATAAAAAATTTGCATTTCTTGGTGTCTCATGACATCTGATGGTAACTTCAGACATTTGTGAAATTTATTAGTATTCCAAACCTTTGTATTTGCCTCCCTGTGTGAGCATTTATTTTTCCATTCATGAGCAATCTTAGATGTAGTCATGCCTTAGACTTGTCTTAGGAAGTCTTCCTTGACTTCCTTTTTATTGGTAATTTCGAAATTAACACTAGAAGGTTATAAAAAAATATCAAATAGCATCTTTCAAATATTTGAAAATTAACACCTGGAAGTCTTCCTTGACTTCCTTTGTGCAATCTTCAGGAGAGTTCTCACCTGTTCCATTTTTTTAAGCTCTTTGTCAATGCTCAATATTTCTGTCTACCCCAAGTTCTTTCTTTCTTCAACAAATGAAATGGAGGTTTAAAGAAGTTTCATGAATGACTAAACTGTTTTTATTTTGTAATTTAATGTCAAAAAAGAAAAAACTGAGTGTTTGTTTACATTTCTCTGCAGGATATTTTTTAATTGACAGAATGTTCTTTAGGAACTCTAGTTTTATTTAGTTGGAGGAAGGGGAATTCAATTGAATTGGAGGTGTCAAATTAATGACCTCAGCTTTAGTATTTAAAAAAAGGTTGAAACTTTGATAAATTATCTATTTAAGCAAATTTGTGTGATATCTTTCATTAAAATAATTATTTTTAATAAAATGTTACTAGTTGCATTATGTATTCCATGCATAGATGTCCAAGAATTCTAATGTCAGTTGTTTTTTTTTAGGTAAATATTGCAATTACTGGAGAAGATTTTGAAGATCTGTTATGTTAATCATGAAACTGAGGTAAACACATGCACAGTGACAGTTCGTTTTGAATGTCACGTCAATGAATTGTCTAATGAAAAATGTAACATTAATACACACAATGTATCTGTAAGATCCCCCTGCCATTCTTAGCTATCATCAATGATTTCTACTTGTTTAAGTTTAAATACACTTTGTAATTAGCTTTCACAAGTGCTTTAAATTCTACATAATGTGCAGTAAAAAAAACTAGGCTTAACTTACAATACTTCCAACTTCAGCCTCTTGGAACTGTTGTACCAGATTGGAGAGTCAATTTGTAGTAACTTGTAAAGTTTTTTGGAAACTTCACCAGATATGGATTCCAATGACTAGATAATGGATAATGAATATAATTATTGAAAAGTAATTAACTACCCACATTAAAAGATTTTTAGTGTTTTTAAGGTGAAAACATTTTCTCTAGAGGGCACATTGAAATAATAATGTAGAGAAAAAACCAGGTTTTTTGAAATTATCATTACTTTGCAAGTATAAAATACAAGCAAGGTAGGCTTCTTTGAAGAGTAATGTACACATGAAGTCATTCTTTGTGTTCTACTGGAACCAAAGCATGTGCGTTTTATACTGTGCCAGCTATCTTCATTATGGGAAACACTTAAGGAAGAAACAGTGGTCTGTTTCCCGCAAACTTTTTAACCTTGAATGTTTTAACAATTAACAATAATATATTTCTTTCCAAATCTTGATTATTCCTGCCACGTATATGAATGTGTGCACTAATGTAATTTTTTTTTATACATCCTGCAGTTTTTCAATTTGTGAAGTGCTGAACTAAATGGATTCGTGGCTGTTTGGAAGCTGCTGTGTCCTAGGCATAGTTGCTAATGTTTTCGTCATGTAACTGCAACCTTCAGAGTGAAATGCTGTATTAAGTGTTCCTGTGGTAAGCAGAAGCAAAAATATAGTCTCGATGGTTGTTGAAATGGTAGGAAGTGCAGCTTCATTCCTGTCTTTGCTGGAATTATTGCTTTGGAGGAATTCAAACATTATTTAAAATAATTTGAATTTTATTGTTTGTTTCCAATTAATTTGATTTAAAATGGAAATTGTTCTTAACCCGTGAATGTCCACAATGAAAAATGTAACATTAATACACACAATGTATCTGTAAGATCCCCCTGCCATTCTTAGCTATCATCAATGATTTCTACTTGTTTAAATTTAAATACACTTTGTAAGTAGCTTTCACAAGTGCTTTAAATTCTACATAATGTGCAGTAAAAAAAACAAAAAAAACTTTACCAATGATTTGAGGGTGCTTCTCAACAAGATACGATAACTGTCTCAAGAACATGCTATCATACACGTATCCAGTGTATACAGTGCAGCATGGACATGTTTCAGCTTGTTCAAAGCTTACCATGAAAAATAATATTGTAATCAACAGTTGGTAGTTGGTAATTTCGAAATTAACACTAGAAGGTTATAAAAAAATATCAAATAGCATCTTTCAAATATTTGAAAATTAACACCTGGATGTTACAGATTCATTACTAGAACTGGGTTGTGGCATTTTGGCTGGTTATGGCATTGCTAAAACTGAGTTATGGCAGTTTCTCGGCTGCACATGTGGAAGCACCTCTCACGATGCTAGTATTAAAGTAAAAACTAAAACTTTGTTTAATTTTAGTTTTTACTTGTTTAATTGTATTATTTTGTATTGAATTTTAAAAGTAATTCATGATTCAGACTGTAAGGGACCAGGATGCAATGTTACCAGAAATTCTATTGAATTCATTTGTGCTTGTACTCTATATCTGGATTGTGTGCCCCCAATCTTAGGTTTTTGCTGGATCCGTCTAATAAACAATTAATTAGATACAAACAAGAATATGACAAGAGTAATATTAATTATATTTGTAGAGAAGTTAACAGATTCCCTAAGAGTTTGTCAAAACGACATGGTTTGACAAAATGGCTGAAGAGCTGCGCTAATAATTTAAGATTCTGCTTGGCAATTAACAATCACTAAGGAACAAGGTTTAGGGTGTAATGGCAGTAAGTTTTTGAGTTTATATTTGGTGTCTAGATGACAATACTAAAATTACATTTGGGCAGCTCTGTTTATTTGTATTGAAAATGTAAACTTCTTAATGTATTTTATGAGTAGAACTTGTCCCTTTACTTATTTTTTCTCTTAACTTTGGATAGAGTTTGTGTCAAAAACTGAATTTGATTATCAGTGGTAAGATATTTTGGGTATTAGAGTGGAGATTGGGTTACGTGCTGTGCGATGTTCATTTGTCGCCGCAGTGATAAAATGCAGGGTAGTGAACTTAACCATTAAAGTGTATTTTTATAAAAGTGAATTGGTAATTATGGGGTGGATAGACGGAAGGTTGTTTGTAGTGAACACGTGGGCCGAAGGCCTGAGCCTCGCCGTGACTTTGATCCGGACGAGCGAAGTGAGAAAACTTGCCTTTGAAAGTAATGTGGCAGGAACAAAGTGTATGCAAATATGGAGTATGGGCCCTATCCATTCCTGTTTCATATTTCTTCCATTTAGATGGGCAGTATGATTACAACTACTAGTGGTGGGGATGATGTCAGCGAACAAATGCACATCGCCCTCAGCTTATAACCAAGTTTGCGCTAGTATCCCCGATTTTTTTTATACAATACAAGTTTCGTGGGACAACCCAATCACAGGACTATTGTGAGATAAATTTTATTATAGCGTGGTGTGAATGTATGAAACAATACATAATTACAGTGTTATCGAGATGGGTATTATTGTTAAGTTAACGTTGGAATGAAATCTTCAAAAATGCGTTCATGATTAAAAAATTAATTAATTCCGGTATTTTATAATAATTTTGCATTATACAGTATGATAGATTATTAATTTCTTGAATATAAAACAATCTGTGAGAAAGTCTATTGTATTGTCACAGTACAATAGACCTGTCACAATACCTGTGACAATAGTTGTGGAGATAGGATGTCTATAATTTAAAAAGGAAAATGATTTATGTCTCCTATTCTCAAGCTTTTGGAAATTAAACTTAGAATATGATTAAGCATTGTCAATTCCATGCGGTGGATGGTTCCAACATACGTAAACTCAAGATACTTTGCAAATTGCCTTTGACAAAGCTCGAGAGCCTATTCTCCAACCTGTGGGTTGCCCATATCACAGATACATATTCTAGTTTAGATCTAACATTAAAGTAATGTAATGCTCACAATGATTAAACAATTTTAAAATTCTTACCTGGTCTCAGTAAATATCTCACTGCTCTATTGGCAGAGTTGTGATTACCGATTCATGTGAGATTTACATGCTAGCTGATACAGTTAAACGAGATCTTTTTTTAAGATAACCCTTTCAAGAACCGTTTCATTTATTTTATATGAAAATGGATATGGATGATGTGTGTGTTTAAAAAAAATCTCATAATGTGGGTCATAAATAAACAAAACTCATTCTTCATTTATTTGGATTTAACAACAGCTTATTGCAGTCACCATTAATAAAAAATCATACATACTTTACTTTCTAGGATCTTAGAGAAAGTATAAAATAGAAATGGATCTATAATTTTCCACACTGATCTTTTACCCTTTTTAAATATGGGAACATTCTTAACCTGTTTACAGGCATTAGGAAAGATGCCAGAAGCAATGGCTGAAGTGTAAATTATGTGTAAATTGAGAATGGTGTGTTGTGACCTTGTTTTAGTCAGGAATCTCATAAAGTCCTGACATCATCCCATCTGAGTTTGTTGCAATTCAATTTGGGTGGATGATTTACGTACAGTGAAACCCCTATTTTACGCCTCTCCGCGGACTGGTCAAAAAAAGTGTAAAATCGAGGAAATTATTTTTCTGCTCAGATTTTATTCAAAACACATAATTCTAAAAACACACAACACATTGAAACTGGATACATTAAACAGATTTTACCCTTAAAACATGACTCCACATGCAACTTCACACAATCACTTGTTCACCCAGTCCAAAATCAACATTTGCTTTTTATTTTCTTAGTGTTTTAGAGCATAAAGTTTATTTTCAATTTCACTGCATGAAATTAACACATTTTATCCACACTAAATTGTTGAAAATACTTTCTAGCTGTGTCAAGTCCTCTAATGGCTTGTATAAATGTAACTTTTTCCTCATCCTCCTCGTCCTCCTCTTCAGCAATTTCCTTGTCTATAGCAGAAGATTCTTCATCCAGAATCTGGTCAACAGACTGAATCTCACAAGTTAATAGTTCATTGTCCACGGTTACATAATCTTCAAAATCACAGTCATTGTCACTTATTTTCAAAGAAAGCCAATCTTGCATTTCATAGGAAGTTAAAACTGGAAGGACAATATTTTCCATTTCACTATCAACTTGAAATCCACAGTTTTTGAAACAATTTTTAATTGTTTCAGGAGATATTTCTCTCCAAGCTTCAGCCACAAAATGTAATGCTTGAAGGATGTTTAATTTCAGTTTAGAAACATCTTCAATCATCCCTCCATCTATCATCGCAACTGCTTTCCTTAATAATTGCTTCCTATAATAGCACTTGAAAGAGTGGATGATGCCCAAGTCCAGTGGCTGTAATTGGCTGGTGCAATTTGGAGGCAAAAATATAATCTTTATATTTCGCAACCCACTGGTTTCCTTCGGATGAGCAGTACACTGGTCAATGAAGAGAAAAATGTTTCTGTTCTTGGCCCCCATCTGCCTGTCAAACTGTACAAGAAACTCTTCAAAAATTATCCCAGTCATCCAGGCTTGCTGATTTGCTTTGTATTTCTTCGGTAACGTTTAAATATTTTTGAAGCATCGGGGATTTTGGAACTTGCCGTGACAACTAACGGAGGCAATTTCTCGCTACCGTCGGCATTACATGCCAGTAGCACGGTGATCCTCTGTTTGGATTTTGTGCCTCCATGGCATGCGTCCCCTTTAAAAGCCAGCGTTCTGTTGGGCTGGAGATTGAAGAACAATCCCGTTTCATCTGCGTTGAATATGTCCTTAAATTCATAGCCCTCCGTTAAATGACTAATTTGTTGCTTCCAGTCAGAAACGGTGGCTGGATCCACACACGCGTTTTCTCCTGACACAGTTTTGTATAAAAGATTCTGGCGCTTTTTGAACCGGTCCAGCCAGCCATTGGACGCCTTGAAATCTTCCAATCCTAGGCGTGTTGCTATATGTAGCGCCTTTTCTTTCAAAAGACTCCCATCTATTGCTAAATTCGAGGTTCTCGCCTGCTTGAACCAACTAGCGAGAGTCGTTTCTAACTCTTCCATTGGCGACATTTTCAACGATTTTCGAGACTTCGAAAATGAAGGGCCGCATTTCGAATAGCATTTTTCAATTTTTTCACGCTGCTTCACTATTGAATTCAGAGTGGACACACTCAAACCCATTCTGGTGGCGAGGTCTATTCGCTTCCCGACGTGAGCATCGACTTGATCTAAAATGTGGATTTTGTCTTCGATGGTAAAGGACTTGCGTTTCTTCTCCTTGTGCAAAAACATTTTTTCCATCATACAAGTCCAAAACAGCAATCTGTGACAAACACAATAAAACACACTCAGAACGGAACGCACTCGGAATGCAACACTTAGCGTATATTCCCGGGACGTCACTCAAAGAACGCCTTCATCGCCTGTTTCGTCGCCCAAGTAATACCTTCTTTCTCCCATGGTTGGTGAAAGGAGCGTAGCGGAATTTGCGTGGTCAGACGGTAGAGCAGGCCTCATGGCCTGAGTCTCGCCACGTAAAATAAGGCAAATTCAATTCAATTCAAAAGAACCAACCAAAGCTGATCACTAATCACGGTATAAAGGACCTTCCAATTCCCATGCACATTTTATGGGGTGGTGGCAGTGCTGCCAGATCTAAACTTTCAGATTGCAGATTTGCTAACTCGAAAATGCGGATTTCTCTCGCTGAATGCGAATTATATATATAATCGCATAAAGTAAACACCAAATTACAAAATCGACATGCTTTTATTATGGAAATAAGTCAAGTTCATTATATCTTCTTTTTTACATCAATGAAATGAGAGAGATACATTGATGCTCGTATAAAAAGAGCACTGGAGCGGGATTACGTTACTTCTTTATTTTAGTTTAGTTTAAATTTAACACTACTCTGAAGAACAAAATTATATACAAGAAGATCTCTGAAGAACAAAAATAATGTTTCTCTCTCGCGGAACAAAAATTGTCTTCGCGGAATACCGCCCAATGGGCGGAAATGCATCAAAACGTGCGGTTTTGGTTGATTTACAGATGACGAAATTTTCAAAAAATAACCACAAATACGTTGACAGTGAGCTTGGTTTTTAGTTTTTTACTTTATACAAGATTTTTCATTAATCATTTGTTAATTTATTCAAATTTACTTTGAGAAATGTTAGTGTTTAGACTTCTAGTACAGGGCATAGCGTCTTTGTCATGCACACGAATATACCACATTGGCAGTAGTTGCAGTTAAGTTTAGAACTCGTCACTTAAAATTACTTATCTTTAGGAAGTACACTGTCACTACCAGCATTTTCTGTTAAGCCATAGTAAGCATTTTTGTAGTAATCTTTTTAAGCGCGGATATTTAAGAGGAGCAAACAGTGAAAATGGGAAAGCGGGGAAATTATTTTATCCCTTTAAGTATTCCTCCCATCTGCTGTAGTCATAATTAATTTTAAATATTAAGATATAATTGTAATAATAAATTATAAGTTTTTACATAAATTATTAATTACAATGGTCATAAACAAAAAGTAAAACTAATCAAATAAAACCTCAAACTACCTAAAAAACCCCTTCAAATACATATTGTTTTAATGCAAATTAAAATAACCCGCTTGGAAAGTTGAATTTTTCTTATTGGGCGATATTGGGTGGATTTAGAGCTATCTAAGGGCAGTTTCTACGAAGCATCTGGCAACCCTGCTCATGACATGCTAATGCGCTTCACATCGCATATGTACGAATCAACGCGCAATCCTAAAAATTTGATCACGCCAAGGCAAACGTCGAACTCTACCGCAGAAGAGGATTTGCTGGAAATGATTTCTTTGTTCGATAACGATAATGAAAGACATGACTTTGTAAACGCGGAAACCGAAGACATTGCAAACTGTTATGTATGGAAAAACAGCAAGTTAACAATAACAAGATTTTTATTACAGTTTCGCTGTCGTTACAAAATGTTGTCCCAAAATCCAAAAGAGAGAGAAACCAATATAACATAGCCGAGTCACCAGATGTTCTGTAGAGGTCCAAGTCCAAAGCCGAAGTCGCACAGTTAATCCGAAGGAAACGCCTAGTACACTGCCGGGTCACAATCACTGTACTCAATACTATCAACTCTCAAATTACACTTGGTACACTGTTGTGCCGCTACCCCGGCGGCTGTCCGTTATATCTTCCTGCGCGCTGAAGACTCGCCTCCTCGTAGAGGCTTCGCGCGCTGACCGTTCCGTCCCCATTGGCCAGCTCCTTTGCTCGGCTGCCCAGTTTACGCTTGCTGACGTCACAGCGCGCTGACTCTGCGGCGCGCTTTTTGGTGTGGCGGACACTGCCGCAACACAAACTATTTATAATGTTGATTTAGTTTATTATATCTTTACTAATATGTTTATAAATTTGTAATGATTATAATACAATAAATATGTTTATATAAGAAACATAAAAGACTGTATCATGAAATTCATATTTTAAAAACATTGCGCGGGATTGGGCAGCATAACTGCCATCTGACGGCGGATGTGTCATAAGAATCTGGCAACCGTGCCTATAGTATATCACCTTCCAGTTTTATCCCAATTTTGAGAGTTCAAAGGCCATGCTGATATACTATGATTTTTAAATTGGATTTAAACATTAATCCGAATTTTAAATCAGACAGTGGCACTTCAACATTATGAGCTCGAAGGAGAGGAAGACATTGTCATCCAACCGGAAGCTCCAATACCAAAAATATAAGTCGTAACGAAGCTTCTGATTGGACGACAGTGTCCCCTTCTCTCTCAGCAGCGAATAGCAAAACACATAACATTTATAAGTATCCCCCAGAATGTCCGTCTAAAATCCGAGACATGCTGTGCAAAAATCTTAATATCGGGGTTTTAGGACGTAGTAGGACAAATCAGGCTCAAAATCGAGGAAAACGTATAATCGAGGAAAATTATACATTACTTATATGGATGTTTTGCCGGGACCACTCATTTATGACGTAAATTCTGGGAAAACGTAAGATCGGGGAACGTAAAATCGAAGTTTCACTGTATTTGAGAAACATCCTCGCCTCAGACCACTTTCACAATTTTACGTATATGAGCAATTTTACACAGATTTACATATGAGAAACATCCTCCATCAGACCACCTTCATTGTTTCTCCCATTCTGGGAGTCAACGTTTAGAAGTGACTGGAAAAATAATTGACAAGATTATTAGTATTTATTACAAGATTAGAATCTCTAACATCATTGTAAGATATTTTAATATATGATTAATTTTTGTAGTGTTTTTGAGAGTTACCTAACAAAAACGTGATGAATTTTTTGCAAGATCATTTTCAATCACCAGATTATATATTTATATCATCAGATTCTTTATATTATTTTTAATTGGTTCTACTCAACACAGCTAAGTAGATACAAAGATTAGCATCTGCAATAACCCTGTATCACTTTCACAATTCATCTTTCAATTTTAATTTTTTAATAACTACATTTGTGAACCATGACAGATATTTCCGAGACTTAATAGGGGTTTTTGGCACATTAAAATCAACAATTTTACTTAACTTAAGTAAAAATTTCACACAAGAAATTGACGGATTTAACCGAATATTTGTGAGAATCGAGTCGAGAAGCCTACAATTTTTTATCATTCTTTTGGATAATATCCCATTTCTTTCACACCTCTGTTCCAGGCATTCCTTTATCATTCTCTTCATAATTTTCAAGGCCAGCACTTCTTACCGTGACTCCTTTACCTTTGGATATGAACAAGACTAAGCCTTCCATTGATCTGGGAATGAATTACTGTGCGATACATCATTAGCCCTTTCGGACCCTGTACTCACAATTGTGTGTGTTTTTTGTCAGTGCTCTGCTTCTGACTGGTTTTGTTTAATGAAGTTGGGCCCCGTCTCACATGATTGTGCGTATTTCGAGACTTGGCAGCAATTTCTTTTGGAATATCATCAGTGGAAAATTGCTGAACTGAAACGAGTGAACGGTGCACTCTTTGAGACGAAGGCAAAGTGCCGAAAAGTCAGGAAACAAATGACTATCACGAGGCACTTTTGCCACACCACTAAATAAAACCATCCAAGAAATTTCTCTATAAAGACTTTGAAAACAAAAAGTACAAACAATAAGTGTAAAGTGGCAGCTGACGTATAAATGGGCGTGGCTAGACATTTAAATGGCTTTTAAAAGCCATTAGGTACAAAATTTCTCGAAAATGAACTGTGCGCTATATTAAGTGAAAATTTAGGATTCTAAATAACAAAAAACGAAAATTGAAAACTTTGGTCCTATGACTTGTGCAACCTCCCCTTATTGATACCTCGAAGCTCGTCTTTGGTACATTTTTCAACTGCCCTGAATAATGTTCGATTGGATCCACTTTCAATCCCTTGAAATATCCTAGTACCCATTCACGTGCTTGCCTCTTATTATACTTATTTTTACCAAATATTCTTTCATCAATCTCCACATCTTCGCCCAGTGGTTAACTATCATCAATCACCACATACATACTTCCTGGCAAAAACTGAACCAATCAGTCACGGTTTCGGAACACACTTTCAACACATTCATCAATTCTCTTGGCACTTTCGAAATCCCAAAATAGGAAATTATAAGCACCTCATTGGAAGAGAATCAGATCATGTCAAGGCCAGCAATATCCCGCTTCAGTACAGTAGTGGAGGGGGCCACAGATAAGGTGCACTGTAAACCCAAGATCAACCATGTTCTCTTTTGCTGGTCTGAGTTTCCTGAACTCTGTTCAAAATTTCAGTGAGTCGTACTAAATCATTTTGATGCATAAGTTTGCATTGGCCCTTGACCAGACTTTTTGTTTTCTTTTATTAAAGAATTTTGTTCTCAAGTTATGGAGTTCACGCGACTCTTCAGAAATGTTTGTGGAAAACTGCTATGTTTTGGCTTTATTTTCACTTGTTCTTTACTCTTTGTAGTAAATATCCCACAAAATAGGGTTAGTCTCATACTTGATCTCAATTTTATCGAGCTCATCTTGGCACCAGAGCTTGTTTGACTGTCTCCTGATGCAAAAGTTAAAAAACTTGCTAAATACTTGCACTTGTCAGACAGTCAAATGTCTCCTGACTGTTTTGCCTCTTGTTCTTCCTAGCTTTAGATGTTTTCCACACCCTTATCTGCCTTTTTTACTCGTAAATTGTCAATTTCTTTCTGTAATGGTGTTCATGCCAGGATCAATATTTAAACGTTTCAAAACACTTATTCTTCCAAAATTTCCATCATTGAAGGTCAGCACTGTATCTTAAATGCCCACACGTAAATGTGAAAAATCGAATATGGATATGCTTTCATTCTGTAGCATTACCCAGAGTTCTGGATTTTTCTGTATTTCCTTGAAGCTTTTCAAATTTAATAAGTTTTAAGGTAATACTGTAAGTAGGTTTTTGCAAATTTATTATTAAAATACAGTTATATGGATGAAAGACTTCACTTCTTATGAATAACTTCAAACAGTGCCACAAATTGATAGTTCTGCTGTGCAATTCAGTGTTGCACGTAGATGAGGCAACAATTAGTGTTGCAATCGTCGTGGAAAAAAATTATGGTGTCTTGGATTGAAAATTACACCTTGGTACTTGGATTTTATCAGTGCCACCTAGATAGGTCTATCTAGGCGGGGTTGGTTTAATTTCCGGTCTACCCAATTCGATCTGTAGCGTCGCCTGGTCCGGCGCCGGTGCGTCGGGCCGCTTCGGGGAAACCCGCGTTAAGCCGGATGTGGGTGGAGGGTGGCGGCGCCACGCCGCGCCGGTTGGAAAAGCCCTCAGGAATCCCGGCTGGAATTTCCTTCAAAGGGACGCGCGCGGATGCGAGTCTAAGAGATGTCGGTTGTAGCTCTGGAAAGGCTGGCCAGCGAGCCGTGTGTCGCCCGCTGCTTGTAGGGTGGGGGCGAGCCGGCGGATATTTAAGGCCGCGCCGACACGAGCCTCGCGGGATACGCTGGGTGTCGAAAGACGTGAGGTATCTCCAGTGCAATCCTTGCACGTGATCTTCAGGTCGAAGATCGGTTTGGCGACAAGCCATGTAACTGGTGTAGTTACGGGACTCTATGTCCGACAGCTTCGCACTTCGCGTTGCTTTTGCTGCTTCCGAAGCAGTGGTTCTGGGCGAGGCCTAGGGGACGGTCGCGGGGTTTCGCGGCTAAGAGAATTGAAAGGTTGCCAAGGGGCTAGATTTTTGTATCATATCATTGTACATTAATTGTAAAAAATCTGTAAATATATTGTATTTATTCAATCAGAACAGTCGTCTGTGTTTTTCACTCTAGTACGTCACAGATCGCATCTGAAACTTAAAAACAAAAAAACAACCGTTTTGGGGAAATTTCTTAGAATTTTCTGACCGGTTCACAAAACAAATTGTTCCATACCAGGAGACAAATCGAATGACATGTCATGCCTTGATTGGTGGACGGGAAGTTGCCTAACCATGAATGACACACGCATGGATGATCACTCTCAGTTACTCTATATAGAGATATCCGCTCTTTTTTCGGATAGTTGGCGAAGTAAGCCCCTCGCTATCGTACTTCTGTTAATGATCATTAGCTTCGTTTGGTACTTCAGTGATCTTTCTCGGGTACTAATTTCTAAATTTTATCTGGTCCTCCAACAGAGATATTAAAGGCAAAAAATGGGGAATATTGCGTGCAGCTTAAAATAAGTGTCCGCCATGCCACTTCCCTTGGTCAGAAACTCAAAATTAACTAGCTCATAATTATCTACTAATTATGTATTAATTTTGTATCACAAATAATGTTGTACTCTATTATAAACAATTAAAAAACGGGTTTCAATTATGCACTTTTAGCATAAATTTTCTATTTTTTAAAACCCATTTCTAATCATATCTCAAAGTTGAAATTAACACTATGGTTTGGGGTTACTAATATTAATACTATGTTTTTTTTTTGTTTTTAAGTGAGTGATCTATTCTGTGTAATAATTTCAAAATTTCATCTTATCCCCCAACAGAGATACTAATGTATAAAATGGAGAAATATTGCATGCAGCTTAAAAGAAAAGTGTCCTTCTCTTTTCTTATCATATTGTTCCTTTGTTAAAATAACTTACTATAATTTACAAAAACATATAGAGGAATACATGTACTAAATCTACTTATTAAATTTGTTGCATATTCTGGTAACTAAAGAATGATCATTACAATTTGTGTACATTTACCATGAACAGCCTTTTGCTTTTTACTAAGTTTTGGAGTACATATATAACACCTTTTCTTTTTTGCTGATTCCATATAAGAATCCGAGATGCTTGGGGTTTTCTCACGAATTATGTTCAGCATTGACTGAATAATTCTTATGGAGTCCTTGCTTTGACTTTCTATTTGTGGCACTGTAAGTTCTGACAAGTTTGTAATAAATTTGTGGTGCCTCGTTTTCTTCTAGATTATTTTGCATTGAGGATGCTTTTCTAAAATTAGCACAAATGCTTGAAATACCTACTGTTGGTTCTGAATTACATCCTATGTCCGGAGGACAAATGTTGGGTTGGAATTGATGATTTGCTTCTCTGGCAGCTCATCAAAATAGATGTATGAAAATTCAGAGTAACTAATATGAATGAAATTATCATGCAGGAAGGAATAATATGAGTGGTTGTAAATAAAGTGCACTTTGAAGATGTTTAATGCACTTTGAAGATGTTTAATGAACAATCCCCCTTCCTTATCATGTTTATATGCTCTTTTCACTAGTCATACTGACGACTAAACAATTTTGCCACCCCGAAGTTATAAGTAAACCCCCACCCACATTCTTTTGCGCCTGAAACTCCAATCTCTGGTTATACAGTACCCCCTCACCTCTAAAATTTACACTACTGTACCCAAACTCATGTTCCTCCACTAACTCAACCTCCATATCCCACTTCTTAATCGACAGCACAGGCCAAATACAAATCCTTATGACATGCTGGGCTTCCCGCCGTTCAATCACCCTGAATCCCCACTCTTAACAGACTCATAAATATCCATGACACCCCATCACGCTTCCATATACCCCCAATTACCAATTTATTAAACTACTCTTCCCTACCCGACATTAATTTCACCAGCATTTCAAACTATCTAGACATTCAGGATTGCAAACCACAAATTGCTCTCAGCAAACTTAAAAATGAATTAAATGCTATCGATGTAAAGGCAAAATCATTTGAACAACCGAACTACTGCATTGTCCCAGTTACCAATATCTTCATCTAATTGTAACTGCAGAAGTAAACATGTGGAATATAATTTTGTAATTTGTTTATGTAATTCAACTTAACAATCTAAATGCAAAACATTACATTGTAATGTGGTTCCTCATAACCTCATAGATTGTGAATAAATGAGATAAAAGCACATTGACATGCACTAAAATACTCCTTGGCAACAATACTTCTCTTTGTGTGTTTGCATGTTCTGGGTGCCAGAAAGATACTTAATGGTAAAGACGATCTGACTTCATGTGGACTTGGTTCGCTTCTGTTTCTTTATTATGCGATATTCTACGACTTAATCTTGTGCCCGGCGATAAATTATGTAAAGTGACAAAATGTTGGTATTTGTAAGGCCGTATTCTCGAACCGCTGCCGAGCAATCTCCTGGCAGCCTGCTACCTGGGGACCCCTTGCTGCCAGGCCGGGGGGCTGCCAGCGGCAATATGGCCGATAGTATTCTGAAATCACTTCCAGCTTTGTCCCAGAATGGGAGCTTGCTCTGATTGGTGGAACGACTTAAGCGAGACTCGCACGCCAGATGAAGTAGTGTACCAACACAATAAATCTAAGTGAAATTATTTTTCTTTCTACTTTCAACTGTATTTTATCATGAAAGTGAATATACAAACGTTGACACACATTGTATACTACCCAGTTTATTTGTGTACATTCCCAGTGAATTGTAGCCTGAAACCAATAACACATCCACAATTGTATTTTGTGTAATCGTTGGTATGACATCTGCGTTTGCAGATTGTTTCTGTATTCCAACTGAGCCACGTGCATTCGAGTTCTGGTGTTGGTGGTGTGTGTGTGTGTGGTTACGGGTGTTCGTAGTGGTTTCCTTTGTATTTCTTTCTTATAACGACACGGCTATTCTCCCTTGGTACTTTCTCTATTTTCGAATACTGTTCTATTTTGATTAGAATTTCCCCCCATTATAACAACCCGGCTTTTCTCTGAAACTCTCTTTAATTTTGATTATATTTTTGTATTTTTCCCCATTATGACGACCCGGCTTTATCCTGTGTATCTTTCTGTAATTTCGATTCGTGTTCTGGTTTTATTAGTATTTTTCTACATTAAACGACCCAGCTTCTCTCTTTTGGAATTTTCTTTGGATATCGATTAATATTTATAATTTTTCACTTTTATAACTACCCGAAAATCTGCTGTAAAAGGCAGCTTCAGAAATTACAATTTTTCAAACCTTGTTCAGAAGTTGCAGATAGAAGCAATCATCTGGCAAATTACTTGAGTTATCTGGAAAATTAGAATTAGGGGGACCTATTTTGTTGACCTAAAAATTCGCCAAAAATTATCAATAAAATATTATAAATATGCCCTCAAAGCAAAGAAATTTAAATTCAAGCGTGCAGTTTGACAAAATTATTAAATATTTATGTGCTGCAAAATTGGAAAAATATACATATCTTTTCTTGTAAAAATAAAAAATTAACATACTTGTTATAAATGTGTCTGTCTGAATGTTTTGACTTGAAAAAAGAAAATGTCATCAAATCTGTTATATAATGTCTATATTGACATATAATGTATAATTGCAAAACACGTTTTGATCATTTATGTCCATGTAGTTGCAAAGTGATTTAAAACAAAGAAATTAAAAAAAAAAGAAGAAAAAAAGACATTAACAATTTGATCAAAACTAGTTTTGTGAACAATGTTACTGATGTAATAGAAGCTGCTTACTTTCGTTCAAGTGAACAGTTTGCAGTAGTATATTATGAAACATTTCTACGACTAATAGGAACTTTTACAATTTAAACTTTTATATTGAATAGTTTCGTGGCAGTTGCCAACCAGGATTCAATCAAGGCCACCTCGTGGAGAGTTCCAACCCTGCCCTGCACAGATGGCTTTGGTTTACCAGTGCGTTAGTCACATAGGATGAAAGTGAAATTACGATACAATTAATTTTACGTGATTGCAAACCAAAAAAAAGTAAAAAAAAAAAATACTAATAACAAAAAGGAACTGAAAACTGGCAAGCATCATTTGTAATATTAAATGCTGTTGTAATGAACAAAATCAAACGAAACATTTACTAGAACTATTCTCAATGATTAATTGACAATAATTGGTTTGTAAAGTTCTGGAATTCGTAAGAACCTGTATCGAAATGAGTACCATTATGCAATGGGATGCAGCAATCCAAAGATAGAATTATACAATGGGGGTAGAAACTCATGAATTTCAGCTATTTAAGAGGATCGTGCACTTCTTTTTGAGATTTTTTTATTCGACAAAAATGGAAAACGAAAGGAAGTTATTGGAGGTGCAAATGGCTAACGAGAAGCAGGTAGCCGAGCATTTCAATTTAAAAAACAAACACCTGCAAGAGATCCAAAATTTGAAACTGACACATATTCAGGAACTTCATGAAAAAGACAAGATTATTAAGGGGAGGCACTGGTGAAAATTGATTTTTCTTCAAATTATGTACTACAAACCTAAGTTTTTTAACAACATAATAAGTATATCAAAGGTAATATTTTCACTAATTTATTTTCCAATACACACATTAGTTTATTTATAAAAAAATATTATGTCTTTTTTTCAACGTCTTTCTTAAAATGTCCCAGGTGACAAAAAAATAAATATATTTCTTCCATCTTTGAACAAACGTTGCCTTAGACCTGAAAGAAAAATAATTAGTTATTACTTTTTTGATATCTTTGTTCATTTTTTAAAAAAAAATATTTGAATTTTTTGTAGACAAATATAATATTTTGCATATTATGTGGATATTTATTTGGCTTCAAATGAAAACTAAAAGATATTTTAATGTTCTAAGAACCAAGTTTTGTTCTCTAATCTTATAGAAAGCTACTGTACCAGTGGCGGCCGGTGCTTTGCGAGGTAGGGGGGGCGGTTTTAGGCCAAAGGAAGAGAAACCCCTAACGCGCTCAAGTGATGTAAATGTTGATTCTTTGGCCAAAACCATGGTGGAAATAACACCATGGCCAAAACGATAAGGGTTTTTCCGCCATGGCCAAAACGACCTCGGTGCTGCTAGTGAGAAATCGAATTGATCATTGATCAACGCAGTACACCTTATGGGCACCTTACTGATGACCTTATGCCGCTCAGTTTAACTGCGGAAACAAAGGTCGTGTCCTGTGTGGGCTACAACTGGCGGCGGTGATGCGCAATTGCTTGCTTAGGTTTCAATCTTGGTGATACTTGATATGCCGCGGGACAAAGCGCGTAGGCGACAGGATGCGCGCGATGCAATAGCCTGGCGATATCCACCGTGCCGCGCGGAAAAGCGATCAGTTTCATTAGCAGCTTGCGCCATCCCGCTACCAAAAGCATCTCGAATGTTATTAGGCGAGTACAAAGGCTTCAGAGAGTGGGATGGTTTCAACTTTGCAAGAAGCATTGAGGGTCTCAAGACTGCATTACAATACTTATTGTTAGACACAGAGGACAATGCAGAATCAATTACGGAGAGTGCACGAATTCTGGAGAAGGTTCTAGAGAAATTATTAATGAAAAAGTTCGAAGCAAACAATTGAAAAGAAATTGATTTTTTAAGGACAAATAAAGATATTGAAATTTTCAGTTCCTGCTCTTAATGAGTTTTTCTGTATCTCCATGCGAATAAAATTAATCGTTATGCAGAAAATCTGTTTAATTTTGACATCCTCGGATATAGTGAACCAAAAATGTTAGTCCCCAGAAGTTCACTATAACCGGAGTCGACTGTATATATAAGAAATAAATATGTTAGAGACACAGTCTCCACGACAAGAATCTTACCTTAATTAATAGTCTTGTAGATGAAATCCATTCTCCTCTCCCTTCCTTCAGCAAAGTGATTGATGACAAGATCATTAAAGTTGTATGCATTCAGAAGTTCTTTTTCTATAGAACACATAGCCAATGCACTAAGTCTCTCTTCTCTCATTGTATTTCGTGAGAAAGTCTTTATTCTGTTGAGAGTCGAAAAACACCTTTCGCTTTCTGCAGTTGTCATCGGGATTGTGCAGATAACCCGCAAGAGTTTTACAGATTCAGGCAAAATTTGGACTAAGTTGTTTTCATAAATACAATTCAAGAGGGTTAAAGCTCCTGTTGCATTCTGAAAATCGTTTCTGTTGTATATAACAGTCAACTCTTGTCGCAGTTCAATTTCATTAAAATCGTACAATTTAATGGCAATTTGAAATTCTGTTTCAGGAAATAACAGTTTGTGTTTGCTGAACAAGGTGGGTTGAAATAATATGGCTGCCGACAAATGGTCGTTGAATGTAAAACGATCATCAATGTTGGTTAGAATTATGTCACATACTTCTTTCGCGACAGTTTTAAGCTTGTCTTCGAAACGAGCACGTTTCTGATTGCATGACTCGTTATTTTGGGTATTCCAGTGATGGTCAAGGTCAAGAGAATTTCTTGTCCGCTGTATGGAAGACTTCAATTCTGACACATACTTTTGGGCTTTAATGGTGTCTACATCCTTTTGTTGTAATTGTTTAAAAAGTATATCGCAATGAGGTAGAATTTTGTTAAAAAGCTCAAGCCAAAAGAGAAAATCAGCATCTTTTAAAAGTTTTCCCAGTCCAATCGCTTTTCTTACTGTTGAGTAATCGTTAGTTGTATCATTCTCAATTATTTCCAGACATTCACTTATTTCATTCTTGTAATTATACACAGTGCTTACACAACGGGCTTTAAAATTCCACCTTGTATCGGCATTCCTTGGAATTCTTTTCTTCACAACTTGGTCAAGAACCGCAGTTCTTTTTACCGACTTTGTGAAGAACGTTGAAAAGCCTTCCAAGTTGCTAAAAAATATTCTCACTTGTTTGTTCTGAGTGGCAGAGCGCTCTATAATTAAGTTCAGTTGATGGGCATAACAGTGCACAAAATGTGCTTTCTCGTACACTGCCCTCACTCTTACCTGCACTCCACTCTGTTTGCCACTCATAACCGACGCACCGTCGTAGCTTTGTGCGATTAATTTATTTGGGGACTCGTTTATTTTCAGTTTTTCAAGTTCACTGAACACAACACAACTAATTCCTTCTGCAGTGTGATCACTTGGTGTTACGAAGTTTATGAATCGTTCATATATCTTCCCCTTCAATTCATATCGTACAACAAACACAAGTTGAGACAATGTCGCACAATCAGTTGTTTCATCTACTTCTATAGCTATGTAATCAGTCCTAGATACTTCCTCACAAATCAACTGATGACAGACAGCATAAATTGAGTCCAACAAATCATTCTGTATGGTTTTAGAAAGCCCCAGAAACACACGATTATTTGTTTTCTCAATATGTTGTTTTAACGTGGAGTCCAACTCTGCCATCAAATTAACTAAACCACGAAAAATACCTGGGTTGTCCGATCCATCTGTTTCGTCGTGTCCCCTTAGAGCAAGTTCAAACTTCCCGCAAAATTTAATACAGTCTATCAGTTTACTCAAAATGTAACGATTCTTGGAAACATCTTCATTAATTTTCTTTATTCTCATTCTATAAGCTGAATCTAACTGACACCTTATATCAATTTTGCCTAGCATGGTAAATTCTATTCCACTGTTTATGTGTTGTTCACTCAATTTGTGCTTCTTCACTTTTTGGGCAAGGTGTTTAATGTCTGATACACCATCCTTTGTCCATGCACGATCACTAACATTCATAACAAGGCACGTATAACAAAAGAAAGAATTTCTTATGTCACAACCACATAGCCAGTCTGCGTATTTGTAGAGAGAGGAATTGAATTTTCTTGTGTATCCAGTTTTGCTTTTGCAGGCATTTTGAATCTGCGTAATTTTTAAGTGAGGTCTTGGCGGCCCTAATTTCTTTAATTCTATTTTTTGTTCTATAGTGAGATTCTGACTACCATCAGTTAAAATAGTGTTCACACTGTTGATACCACTCATGATGAAACACTTTAAATATCAAAACACGACATGCAAGTCTCACATTAACAACTGTTCAACTCAACGCACTACACATGAATTTGGCTTGATTCCTATCAATGACTTGAATCGCATATGCTAACGCACTCTGTCTGGTCACAACAACATTACGTGTGCGGAAAACTTCTTCGGACTCTGCCGCCGCCCAAGCACCCTTCCAATGCTCCCCCCTCCCGGCGCCCACTTCCCCCTCCTACGCCGCGTTCTCCGTAAAGGGCCTGGGCAAAGGCTGGGGCGGATCTCCGAGAGTCCGCATGTGTACGGTTCGGTTGAGAACATTGACCCTTGGTGCGGCCCATGCAAACACATTCATTCTAAAAACATTTATTTTTTCTGATACCATATAAAGATCATGCAACATTTTTGTTGTTTAACAGTTCATGTTTGGTAAATTCTGAAACCTTTCGTCTTTGTTAATTTTACTGGGGGGGGCGCCGCCCCAGAGTCCTCAAAGAGCAGCCGCCACTGTACTGTACAAGTTTCAAGTGATTATTTGAAAAATTATGTCACAAGGAGCTTTTTAATTATAAGAATTTGCAATGAAAACTGGTTTTCGGATAAATGAATTTTAAGATTTAAATGTATATTGTGAATCACATTTACCTCAGAAACTGCCAGCTGCATATGTGAGACCTTCAGCAACCTTTTTGGCTTGCTCCTTTCTAAATTTGGCCAGCTTGCTTTTCTTCCTGGTACTTTTTGCACCAACTTTATTGGCTTCGGCATTGCGTTTTATTCTTCGCTGGTCACGAATGGCACTTAATTTTTTGGCAGCTTTGCTTGAAGGGCTCCCCAGAATAAAGTCTTTCACTGTCTGTGCTGTATGGCAGCCCATGTTGAATTCACTAATAGCTTCAGTGATGCAATGTTCCATTCTTTTTTTAGAAACAAAAGTTTCTTTTGGACATTTTGTCCAAATGACATTATGTAATGATTCATTGGAGTTTTGAGTTTTTCCTCTAGAACATCTTTCTAGAATTTCATTCGATGCCAGTCTTCTGTATACTGGAATAACTTTCATCACAACATCTGTGGATAACACTGTTTTCATATTATTTTTATGAGTGGGAATTTTTCCCCCTTTTGCCACAGATCTATTATAAAAGCACCATGAGAGCTCCCCTCCAGGACACTTGAAATGTTGAGGTTTGTCATCAGAGCTCATGCAGTGGTACAGAGTAGCATATATAGCACTTTTCATCTGATCCACATTTGGTGTATTGTTTTTTATGGCACCTCTATAATAGTTCCCTAATTTAATGATTGTCTCCTCTTTCAAATTACCTAATTTTCTGCCACCAAGAGTAACTCCTTTTACTTTCCACTCTTTTACAACATTCTTAATCCCTGTCACTAACCTTTTAGCAATATGATTTAAACATTCTTCTTTGATAATATTTACATCTGGTCCATACACTTGCATGTCTACTAAATTCTTATAAGTTTTTGCATC
The DNA here is from genome assembly GCA_011170035.1 of Teleogryllus occipitalis. Taxonomy (NCBI): domain Eukaryota; kingdom Metazoa; phylum Arthropoda; class Insecta; order Orthoptera; family Gryllidae; genus Teleogryllus; species Teleogryllus occipitalis. The sequence continues at coordinate 500,450 of BLKR01000393.1, read as the reverse complement.
CCCATCTGACAGTAAAGCTGTATACCTCATTCTGCAAAATGTTTCTGATCTTTTCCACATTATATATGCAGCTCCTACCTCCATTGAATTTGCAGAACCCTCAAAATTACAGTCACACTCCCCACTGATTTTATGTTCTTCAAACCACATTCTGTATTCACTATCACTCATTTGTGCTTTTTTGCTAGAGCACACTCCACAATATTTTGATAGAAGTTCATAGTCAATTACTAATCCAGTTAGAATATCTATGACAGCTCCAATTCCATAAAGAGATGAATGACCCCTTTTTTGCCAGGTGCCATCATATGATACTGCTATGTCAATTATTTCCTGATTTTTTAGCTCAGGGTTTTCATCTTCATGTGCTTTACGCACAGCTTTGTGGGCTTTTCTCAAAACTTCTTCTTTCAGCAATCCAGTATCTTTTACAATAGTTTGCAAATGATCATTATAAGAAGAAGCACTTAGGCAATGCATGCCCATGCCTATAGAGAATTTTTCTATGGCTGCATGTCCTTTCCCAAAAGACAAGAAACTGTCCACTATTCTTTTGTTGATGTCAAATGGGGGACGAGATGAAACTGTACAATGCACTCTCTCACTAGTACACACTTTTAAGATACTGGAGCATGAATCACATTTCACCACCACATTTGATGCAAAACCATTCACATTTTCAATAGTAGAGGTCATGTTTGTTTCACCGCATCCCTTGCAAGCAACATTATTCAAAATGTTTTGCCAAATGTCACAGCGGGTTAGCAAATACTCAGCAGCTTTTCCATCAGTTTCTTCTTCCATTTCTTCAAATAGACTGATTTTTTTTGCTGAAGTAGTTGATGCTTCACATTGTGATGAGGTGGAAGCAATAGGCTCTTGTTCTTGAATATTTGTAGAAAGCACAGGCAATGAAATCTGCTCATTTTCAGGCACAATAATTGAAGCAATTTTTTTCTGGCAATTTTTTCTGGCTGCTAAAGTTTTCTTGGAAGGTCTCTTCTTCCCAACTCTATTTTGTTGAATTTTATTCATATTTGTAAGTGTCTATGAATATTAATTCAAAATATTATATTCCTAACACGCTACTAACCGAAACACTGCTAAAGAAATAACTAAAACACTGTAAACTAACCTACAACAATTTCGCTTATAATTACGTATAACTTATAATTGAAAAAAAACTATGAAACTACGAAAACTAATGAAAATTAAGAAAGAAAAGACACTGCTACTATATACGAACTATAATTATACTGAGAAACCACTTCCAAGAACACAACGATAACGACGAAACACGAAGTAAAATGTATACAGGAAACAAGCTCACTGTTACAGTAAATCAGGTTTTCTACACTGCTTTATGCATTTCAATGTTGCATGCACTGCTTTAATGCCTCTCCACAGCATATACACGAAAAAACACCGCGAAATTCAAAGTTTTTCTTGTTTTTTTTAGAAAAGCGTCGATATTCGGCAAAAAGGGGCGGGGCACCCCACGCGAGTGAGCATTTAAAGACCCGTTTGGGGCATTTAAACGCGAGAAAAACGAATCACACGCCGGGACAAGAAACTAGAATGTTCAATAATATTTATCATCATAAAAACAAAAAAACACTTTTTTCTTCAAATTTCACGAAATTTCACCGGTGCCTCCCCTTAAAAACTTACAAATAGAGGTGTTATTGTTGCAGAAAAACAATTAGAAAATAAATAATTATAAAAAATATAAATTGTTTTATTAATTATGATAAAATACCCTTCTTCATGAGAAATGTCTTTCAATGAAATGTCTGCGAGTTACCAATCCAGGACCTTCATTTCCCATGAATGGTAGATCATCTTCAATTTCATGATTTTCAATTTCTTCTTCAGGAAGAGGGTCATTGCTGACCCTTGCGATGTTGTGCAACACACTTGTAGCACTAATCACAGCTGCTGTATTTTTCAATTTCAGGCCTAAACCTCGTGACAGGCACCTAAATCTTTGTTTCCATATGCCTATTGTCCTCTCTACAATATTTCTGGTGCCTATATGGGCTTCATTGTATCTTCTTTCAGCAGGTGTGGTGGGGTTGAGCACAGGTGTCAGAAGATATGTCTCACAGGGGTAGCCACTGTCCCCTAATATCACACCTCCAATACATCCCTCTTCTAGAGGAATACCTAGGCCACTGAGTCGAAATATCCTAGCATCATGATATGATCGAGGATACCTCGCAGTTATGTCCTGGATTTCCATGTCCGGTCCTACTAGTACCTGTGGGCAGAGAATCCAGTCTAATTCATTAGACATGCATATTTCTTGGCCTTTAGAGATGTTGAGATCAGATGATATATTATGGCTCAATACTACGAATATATTTCTGGTTCAAGAAAGGGTTTCCTTGGTTATCTTTGTATCTTACTAACACAAGAACCCACAGTAATGTATTTTACAGTCATAGGAAATTGTATTCGTAAACCTTCATTTTAATCATTCGTTGTTATATAAGTTGTAGTATTTTTTTATAATGTGCAACGGGGCATGTTAAAAACGTAACCAATAAGAAGCCAGGAAGTTTCCCTTCGAAATATTCCCCTCAAAACAGAGAGGTATAAAAAGGGTAGCATTTAAAGACAGAGTAATGAAGGGAGCTTTATCTTAAGTGCATATAAAGTATTTAAAGCATATAAGTGTCTCTATTAGTATTTATCTCTATTTTATTGCGCTAAACTAGGCATTGAGTCTGTCGTGAGCAGAGTAGTGCCCTTCAATCATTTTTGAACTAGTTTTAAGGAAAATGGGGCGTAAAATGAGAGAAACAACAGATGGAGAGAAGGATTATAATATGGGTTCACAATTCTTGATTATTGCTCTCTCAAATATCACAAATGGTACGAAGACCAAGATCCACCTTTTCATGTATTATTAACAGGTATGGAAGAGGAAAATCTGTGAAAAATTTGAAGAGATGTGGACATCCTGTTAAATTGACCAAGCATGTAAAATGACAAGTCCTCACAAACGTTAAGAGAAACCCTAGGATAAGTGCAGCAAAATTTAGTGTTGAACTGCAAACTGATTTAAATCTTAATATTAGTGCATCTACTGGTCAAAAATGTGTGTGTTATAGTGGATGTTATTGTAGAAATGCCAGGAGCTAACTATTTATTAATCTGGTAAGGAAAGGGATAGAGTATGCAAACTATTACAAGAATTGTTCAATAGAGTACTGGAAAAGGTTTTATTTACTGATGAAAGTAAATTCATTGTTCTTCTAGAACACGCCAAAAAAGTGTGGAGGGACAGTGTTCAGAACAGGAAGAAAAGATGCTTCCTTCAGTCAAACATGGAGATAGCAGTGCGATGGGTTGGGGCTGCATGAGTGCAGCTGGGGTAGGAATGTTAGAATTTATAGGTGGATCATGAAAGTTATATTAACCTACTTAAGAAGAATTTACCATCCAGCATTGAAAAATTGGGACTAACAAACAGTTATGTTTTCATGCAAGATAATGACCCTAGATTTTAGGTTGTGGATATTGTATAAAACACCAAAATACATGGTAACTCCTCCACAGTCTCTGAATATTAATCTAATTAAACATTTATGGAGTTGCCTCAAAAAGAAATATCACTTCAAAGCAATTTCTAAAGGTTGCTATTTTGGAAGAATGGGGAAAGATTGGGCCGGAGGTCCCCATTAAACTTGTTCAGTCGATGATCAGACGATTGGAGGCCATCATAAAGTTGAGGACTTCAACTAAATATTTAATAGCACTTAAAATGGTTAAAAACAGAGTATACAAATACATTTTACACACTTCAGTTTTTATATCTTTGTTTTATACTAATTTATGACGTATTATAATAATTATTGTTACATTATTTTTTGTTCACTTCTCCACTTTAAGAATACTTTTTCCTATGACTGTATGTAGTAGCTAGTACATTTGCTTGTGCTAGTAAATTTTGACACCTCTATCCACATTATTGTGAAACTGCAATGAATTAAATAACTCCAATGCACAATTAATACTACTGTTTAACCATTTGAGGTCCAAAGAAACAATATTAAAATTTCAGAATGTTTAATTCATCAAATTTACTAATTTTTCTTTATCTTTTATTTTACTGAAGTAATTGATAGGCAATTCAATTTTTTAAAATTTAAACAGGAGACTGTCAGGTAAAATCCAATAAAAGCAATAGTAAATTGCTAATTTAATTGTAAAGAAAATGTACATAACAAATTACTGCCCATTTCAAATGAAGTTGACCAGTTTATAAGCCATAACTTTACCAGAAACTAACATGTATTTCTTTCACAGTAGTATTGCCAAGATACATCAAATGAAATTTAAAAAAAGGAACTATAAAATTATGCATTCAAACATATAAAAGCTTAGGTTTGAAGTACTACTCTTATTTCATTCATAAAGAGTGTGATAAGATATAAAATAGATTTAATTGATAAGTTTACCAAAGAATTCTAAAACTACATACTTGTTTCAGTTTCTCTAAAAAATTACCTGAACATTTAAGGAAAAAAATGTTTTTCTGTTACGGTACACTTCTTCCATAATACCTCCAGGGGAAGGTAATCTTTATGTGTGTTCCATCTATGCACCTGATAACACCAGGAAATTGCCTCATGGCATAGAACTTTCTTTTAACATCTTGTAGCTGCTGTGCAGTTCTTGGCAGAAGCACGTAATTTCTCACTTGACTTCCGAGGATAGCTGTCACCTCTTGAACCACTTTGCAAACACTTGACTGGCTGAGACCATGAATGTCACCATTATCTCTGAAATATTTATTTTGAATCATATTACCTTTACAGTAGGAAACACTCAAATCATACTTATAAATTAATTAATTTCCACTCCAAGAGCAGACTTTATAAAAAATTTTATTACACAAACTCACCTGGTACAGGCCTGTGGCATAAAATCTTAATGCTGTCAATAACTTGAACATTGGGGATACTGGCAAACCCCGCAAGTCCCCATCAAATACATTCCGCATCAGAGGAAACAACACATCAACAACAGTGGATTTCAAAAATCGGTAGCGACAAACGGCGAGGCATTCGTCGACGCTGCTCTTCTTCTTCCTCCTCCATTTCTTCCATGAATTCATAGAATTCAAGCAATTCGTTATCCATTATATCAAATGGAACTGATTGGCAAAATGCACGAAAGGTTGTGTTGCAGTGTATAAAAAAATAATAGTCCGAAAGATTAACCAATAATTCGTCGTGTATTCGATAGAGTAGTCCAAAAAGTATGCTCGGTTGCCGTAAATCAAGAGGAGTGTACAAAAAGTCAAGCAAAGTCAGTGTAAAATAGAAATATACTTCAACAACAACGCACAGAGGGATAAAAACACAAGTAAACCAGGTTAGGAGCACGCTGGGGGGGGCTGCTGGCAGCACTTGCGACCGCTGCCAGCTGAGAGCCGCTGCTGGGAGCATACGAGGGGCCTGCCAGCCACTGGGAGCAGTTCGTGAATCGCAAATTCGAACTCTGGGAGCCTGCTACTCTTGGCAGGCCCCTGGCAGCGGTTCGAGGATATGGCCCGTAATATCTTGCAGGTTTTTGATAAGTCGTCCATTTCGAGCCATAAGCCGTTTGGTTGCCGACCAGTGGCTCTATAATGTTCAACAAATATTTCACAGAAATCTTCTTAGAAAAGCATCCAGAATTCATGTAGTCTATTACAGCTACAAGATTAAATGTAGGTGTTATCCCGGAGATAATGAAGTTTTCTTCGATATCGCCAATTGTAATTTGCTTTGATGAGCAATAGGCGCATACATCAAAGAAAAGAAATGATCCTGTAAAGACATAAAATATTAATATTTTTTATAATATGAATACACTTTGTGATGCATTTTGTTCGTGTTCATTTTATGAAATCTTAAAGGTGCGTGTAATTAATGTATAATATCAGAATATAAATAGATGTTTTGTTTACCTGGTTACGTAGGCTATGTATTTTTCTTCTAACCTCTGCTATTGAACTTATACATTCGTCGCCCAATTTTCTTAATTCTTCCTTTTTGTCTGGTTTTTGTAGTCTGGACTGCTGGTGTCCCACAGAGCACCAGCACACTCGTACAAAGTAATAAGACGCATGGTCTCTTCACGCGTCCACTGTTTCTCGGACTTCGACATACCGGCGCTCTCAGTCAGTTCACTAGCAGACGCTTCGAACACGTTTCGAAACCTGAGTCCTCGCGCAGGCTTGTCCACTAGCGAGTAGTATGGCGACCGCTCTCCGCGAGCATCGCACCGCACTCTGTTGCCTACTCTCAGAACTGTGTCCATTGGCGAGAAACGCTCTCGACACAAACTCGCGAGAGTTTAGCTCTCAAGTGGACACGCACTTTTACCTAACATTTCTATTTCCGTTCTGCAGACATATCCACACTTTTCACGTACTACCTTTTCAGACATTGATTCATATATCTGCTGCTGCACATTCTTGCTGAAATTGTCTAGAGAAAATTGTAAGGAATTGTTATATGCACAAATGTTTCCTCTTTTTAGAAGCACCCACTAGTGCAATTAAGAACTTTTTTTAAAGACGGCATCTCTTGCGGCAATTCCTTAGCAAGTTCGCCAACATTGGATGTGCATACAACTTGGATGCAATGTTTTGTCAATTCCTTTATTTTAGTAGATTTAGATTTATACAAAAGATTGCTCTATTTCTATACGTTTTGGTTGTTATTGCGTTACTTGAAACGCTCATCACCATGGACAAAAATGTTTTCTGATATTGCATATTGCCCGAGTTTAGGGTGACACGGTTCCTTTGATTCACTGATTCGGTTCATTAGAAGAGAATCGACTCCATGAAATGAATCCTTGTTTATACGTAATAGTCGCGTGTAGTTAAGTTCATGATGTTACAGCAATAAATATAATTATTTAAAATGAAAGTATTTCACAAACTCATGGTACTTAAACTTTTATTATTGGGGGGGGGGCGATAGCGTTTCTTCTTCACAGTTCTTTCATCACGTTTTTTGTTCACACTTTTTAACACTCTTCAAATAAACTCTAATTAATTTAGATTATTTTTATTTCCGAAAAAAAAACATACTTTACGAAATGAAGCTTAACATTTTTTTAATAAAAATAAATAACTTACCTCTGAATTTATGTTATGAATTTTTTTGTTTTCGCAAAACTTTTCAAAATTGTTGGTTTTAGAATTCCGTCTCTAGATATACTCAGCTAAATAGTAACCAAAATTACTTTCCACTTTGTGGCGTGTAATTGCGCGCTTAATCGCACTCCAAGTCCCCTCAATAGCATTTGTATGTGCTTCAGTTTCAGGATTTTTGAACGTAATAGTGATTAACTCTTAGATGTGTAAAACCTTCATCTTTAAGACAATCATAAGCCTTCCAGCAATCCGAGATCACAATAGATTTCGGCTTGATATAATTCTTGATGATGTCCAAGAGTACATCCTTACTACGACATTAAACGACGTTGAAAAAGGATCGATGCCAAACCCCCATTTCCCTTCAATTCTTTTGCCCGTATTATACTTCCTTTTATCAAACTTACTCTCATCGATGTCAACCTCAACACCCTCTCCACCTAGTGGTTGACTTTCATCTTTAATCACTTCAAAACTAACTCTCGACAAAAACTCATCCAATCAGTAATCGTACTCTCACATACACCAGTATCCAAACATGTGTGTTAAACCTTTGCTTCCATCACCCACATGTAGGTAATGAGAAGCACATTCCATATCTCCATTCCACAGACATTTTCACGCTATGACCATTCTCGCCTCTCACTACAAATCCACTCATAACATTCTATGCTATCCTATCCTATCCTTTCTCTCAGTAAATTTCATATCTTTTGCACACATTACAAACACGTCGAGCAAACACGCCAGCAAACCCACTTTCTGAAACCACTGGATCACATTCAAAGTTCCCTCTCGGCGCAAATCATAAATAAAACCAGCATTCATACCTTCCATCTCAGTAGACACTCAAACCTATTTGAAGAAGACTTGAAATGCGAAAAAAAACACTATTCCACGCCAACCAATTATCAACTGACTTCTTGTCATTTAACTTTGAACATAAATAATTCAGTTATAGTAACAACTAAATGTGTTAATAGAAGGCTGTTTAATTACTAACCCATTACTATATTTATATTTCAGTTCAAGTAGCAAGCAAACTCGCATTTTAATAATAGTTTTTGGTCTTTTTAACCCATTTTAGGCCAACTATAGAAATAATCATACAAAAGTATTGAATTTTTGTGCATATCTTCAGTTATTTACAAATAAGACAGATATGTTGCCAGAAATTTTTTATCTTTAACCAACAATGATTTATAGCATGGTGCGTTCACGCACCACTGGCCCTTAGTGGGGTATCTGGGATCCTAATGAGAGAACGGTTGACATCAAAATGAAAAATTTATTTAAACTCATTGATTAAAAACTTTTATTTATTGTATCATTTTTGATAAAAAATGTTTTACATAATGTAAAAATTAAAAAATTAATTTTTGTGGAAATTTTCAAAACATTCTGGATGAAGATGCTTTTCACATTTTATACAGAGAAAAATTGTGTGGTTTTTACACACTCCGCATCTTCTGCGGGCATTCAGTTCATGTTTCCTAATGAGGTGGCCAATGTTATCAAATATGATTTCTGGAATGATGCTCCTTTTGCCAATTTTCCGTATTTTTGGACTTATTCCAAAAGAAGAAATTTTGTCGCTTTGCAGTAGAGCGCGAGCTACATATGACCTGAAATCAATTTGTGAAATTTTCTCTTCAGATACCAAACAATGAACTTTCCATGCATTAACAATACAGTTGTCAATGGCATTGATAAACAGTGGCCACCACCATTTCTTACCCCTAGCTTTGATGCGGTAATTCGCGACGGCGTTATCGTGCAAATCGACTCCGCCCATGTACCTGTTGTATTCTGAAATCACATTTGGCTATTGAACCTGTATGTGCTTTTTTCTTTCTTGTCATATCTTTTAGCATTTCGTAAGGGCAAAACCTTTCCATTATTTGTTGCCACTGTTACGACAGAATTATCGTTCCATCTTACGATAAGTACTTCATACTTTTTGTCGAAAGAAAAATCATAAAATCCTTTTGCTTCCCGCTTTACAACTTTTGATGATTTGAAGGGAATACCTGGAATTCTGTCTTCGCGAATTGTTCCAGTTGCAAAATAGCCTCGTTCTTTTAGGACAGTGAATAATTTAAAAGATGTAAAGAAATTATCAAAGAAAACTTTGTGATGGTTTGGACGATCGACAAATTTCAATAAATGAAGCACATCTGCGCTAAGCCCTAAAGTAGTTTCCTTTATCTGAGACTGAACCCCCATATGGTTCAAACTGAAACAAATAACCTGTACTCCCTGCAAAACACCACATTTTGAAGCCAAAACGAACAGGCTTACCCTTGATAAACATCTTTGCAGAGTGTCGTCCAAAGTATGGAACCATTTGTTCGTCGATGGACAAATGATATGAAAAAACTACAAACTGCATAAAGTTTTTGTTCAAAAGATTGAATAAAGGTCTCAACTTACTGAATCTATCATCTAAATTCAAATTCTTGTTATCTGCACAATGGATATTTCTTTTGATTGCCCTAAATCTATTTCTGCTCATGGCTTTCTTTACAATCAGAACTTCTTTATCTTCGTCAGTGGACCAATACATATTCATGTTTGGTAGTGTATGATAGCCCGTGAGAATAAGAATGCCCGCAAAGCGCTTCAATTCGCACTCACTGACATTAAAATCATGCCGATTACATTGTTGAGCATATCTCATACTCTCTTCTCGTAGCAGTTTCCAAACGTTTTGGTCCACAAACATATCAAAGATTTGCAATGGTGTACAGCCAGAAAGCTGCTCTCTCATCATACGAATCGCTTCTTCTACAGATTCAGGTGTTATCGTATAACGTGGCTGATATTTTTTCCATTGGGGTGCCTTTAAAAAATACTTTCGTTTCGTGCGAGATGTACTTTCTGGTATAGTGTCAATGTTTTCAGATAAATTTTGAAAACCTTCCGAAATGTCCTGTTGTTTGTCAATATGAAGTTCTAACACACCAGTGACATCATTTGGCAAAACTTCATCAACCGTTTTGCCACCAGTAAGGTCATCTTCTATATTCTCTTCATCGGTCAAATCATCGTCAGGGGGAATCACAACATCGGCACATTCCACATCAATAGCCTCGAGCTCTGCAGTTATTTCTTCAGTAGTCAAACCACGGTAACTGAACATCTGCAATAAGATAATTATATAATACGCTATTTCGGAAGGTGCTTCTGCTTCGTTAATCTGCTTCGTTAAATTTAATTATTTTCAGATTTTTTTTAGATGAACATTATCACCACTTACCTCAAATCCAGAAGAAATTATAATGTTGTAAGGCCTGATGAATAATTTATTTATGAAATTAAAAATGTTTTTGTTATTTACGTTAGTAAACACGCACTTAGCCCCTTAGCAACCAACCATCTAAATACTGGTTTAAGAGCGCGTCCATAGCAACGGCCGCTAAAATATTTTTAATGGACTCTCGATCATTTTAGCGGCCGTTGCTATGAACACTATGGACTCTCGGGTTTAGATTTTGTCAGAGCTAATAAATCTTGGGATAATTAATTGTTAGTGATTTAGAAGGCATTAAACTGGAGCCTGCAGCTTCTGCTTCCTCCAGAATATCATCTGGCACGAAAATATCTTCAAATAACTCGAAATTCCCAGACATTTTTCCAAATCTGCTTGCATTAGTAGAAAAAACATTCAACTGTCTGATCACAAACAAAGCATCCACTACCACCAACCCTTGCTACAGAAAATCAAGAGTAATGACAATTCTGAACTCGCGAAAGTGATAAAAGTTTATTTTTAATAAGCGATAAACTAAAATAACAAAAAATAACAAAAATCATTGTATGTAACTCGTCCTCTATTAGTCTTTAAGGACTTAGCCGGAAGGTTAACCATTCGGCTTCGCTATCGCTCCGCCTCGCAGTTAACCTTCCGGCTGCGTCCTTAAATACTCGTTTAGAGGACTCGTGACTTAAATATCTATAATGAATTTCAGATAAATAGTTATAATTGATTAAAATCAATTTAATTTCACTCTTATCTCCTTCTACAATCGCACACACAGTCCACCAATTCTATCTCCACTGACAAAGATATCCAATCGCAATATGTCGACGTGAGACCGCATTCGCGCCTACCAAGCAACTGAACTTCTCGACTGTATGATCAAAAATATTCTGTTGCGTCATTAGAAATGCTTTTCTGGGAACAGAGCCCACTTTAATTAGACGGTTTGGTAATGTAGATACCTTATTAATTCAAATTAAATAAACAGAGGTTGTCTGGTATCAAGTTTCTATTTCGCTTAAGATCTTTTCGATCACGTAGATCATCGTCAGAGCTTGTAGCTGCTGGGCGGAAAACGAAGTTCTGCCCTGAAGTTCTGCCTCCGAAGTTCAGAACTTCGTTTTCCGCCCAGCAGCTACAAGCTCTGGCGATGATCGCTACGCGATCGAAAAGATCTTAAGCGAAATAGAAACTGATACCAGACAACCTCTGTTTATTTAATTAGAGCCCACTTTGTTGCGACTCGCGCTCCCCTCGCTCGCAGCGCATTTGTTTTCATAACACTCCCAGCAGCAACAATCGAAGGGTCGGGCAGCAGAGCTATCACGAGATACAATGGTATGGGCCAGTGGTGCGTTTACGCACCATGATTAATGAAATACAAATTTAACGAAAATGAAAGAATGAAGAAAACTCTTATAAATATTACATGAAAATACAATGGATCTTGATAATCGACAACCATAAATAGAATTCAAAATTATATTTCTTCAAATTACAAAAAAAATTTTAAACACATCTTAATTTCATGTGAAAATTACAACATATTTAACGTTATATCTTCTTCATTACATGAATGTAAATTCAAGAAAAAAAAATACGGAAAGTTACAACAGATATTGAATATTACTATGGCAGAAACTGCGTCTAATTCTGTAAAAAATACCTTCCACAAAAAAATCGTATACAAAATGGTGCGTGTACGCACCAGTGGCGCAAAATGGGTTAAGTGTTTTAAAGTATTTTAAGTGTGAATTGCAGTGACCGAAATGAACTTACGTGCTACATTTGAGAAATATACAGGTGCAGTACTCACCTAATGACGAAAATTGAAATCCATTCGTCGCTCTTTCATTTTGCTAAATTTGTTGACAACCCTCGTGTTGAAGTCCTCCATTGCTACCAGTCTCTTCTCCACAGAAAGCATTGCTAATGCCATAAGTCGTTCTTGAGACATAGTATTCCATAGAAAGGTTTTTATTCTCTTTAGAAATGAGAAGCATCTTTCTGGCTCTGCAGTTGTCATGGGAGTTATCAGAATCTTCAAAAGAGTTGTTACTTCAGAGAATGTATCTTGCAAATTGTTCTTTAATGCTAATTGTAGCAGAGGAACGGCACCATCAATTTGTCTGAAATCTTTCCTTTCATAAAGAACTCTTAACTCTGTTTTTAAACTAGACTTTTCCAACATATTGTAATTTGAACTGCAACCTCAAGTTCTTTTTCTGGGTAAAGATTTGTGTGACCGTCGAAATTGCTGGAATTGAAGAGTTTTGCAGCGTCGAGATGTCTCAGAGAATTGAAACGGGTTCGTGCCTCTACAATAATCCGATCGCATTCTTCCTTAGCATCTGCAGATCTATGTGAAGATTTCCTTCGTTTGTTGCCACTAGCCACTTGCATTGGCACTTCATTCAAAATGCTTTCCGAGTCCCTAATAAGGCTTATGGCTTGAATGAAAGCATTTATTCCGCTTTTTATTTTAACTGCGTCCGTTGATCTTGACTGTAATTGATTATACAAAATATCAACGTGTGGCATTACTCTATGGAAGAACAGCCAAAATATAAACTCTTCATCTAAATAATGCCTGAGATCTCGTGCTTCCTGTACTGTCCTCGTGGATCGTGAGGTCTCTAAATCCAGAAAACACTGTACAAGATATTCTTGATTTTCGTATACCACATTAACCGTCCTGCTTTTAAAATTCCATCTTGTGGAAGAGCCACCAGGAATTCTTTTTGCGATAAGAGTCGAGCGCTGACAAGCGCAGTGGTGATCACGAGAAGAAACCAGGAAACGTTGATAAGCTACAAAAGGAATACTCTTGCAGACTGATTCTGAGAAGAAGCTTGTTCCATAATTAAATTCAACTGGTGTGCATAACTGTGAATGTAATGCGCGTTAGGATAATGGCATTTTATTTTTGCCTGCACTCCGCCAGTTGCCCCACTCATGACAGATGCCCCATCAAACGTCTGAGCAATTATTTTATTTGGATTATCCTTGAAAATCCCGTCCATTTCCTTGAGAATGCATTCTGAAATTGCTTCTGCATTTTGTCCCTTCGGATTAAAAAATCCCCAAAATCTCGCACAACGGAAACTTTAGTTTTTTTTGTTTTTTTTTTCCATATCTAAACACTATTGTTAGCTGCAACTGTTCAGAAATGTCCGTTGTTTCATCGGCCATAACTGCAGTAAATTCCGATTCTGTCATTTTCTCCACAATCTCGCGACAAACTTCCAACATGCAATCTAACAACTCATTTTGAATTGTTTTTGATGTACCTTTGAAAACTAGGATTCAATATGTTCCTTTACGGCACTGCCTAAACTACTTACAAAATCCACAAGTCCCAAAAACACACCAGGATTGCCGGACGTTTCAGATTCATGACCCCTCAAAGCCAACTCAAATGATCCACAAAATTTGATGTCTTATTTTAGAGAGGATGTACCTATTTTTCTCGACTTGTTCTCTTTTCTCGACTATGCTTCTGAACCGAAGAGTGATAAGCACGACTGAGCTGCGTTGCAAAATTCACACTCCCCAGAACACTGAGATCTAACATATTTTTCATATGTTCCTTGTTTTCAGTGTTTCTTGATAAATTCTTTCAAATGTGCGAGATCTTTTACTTCCGCATGCGACCAAGAGTCGTTGTTTCCAAAAATAATGCACGGAAAACAGAAAAGTGCATTCCTAATATCACAACCACAAATCCACGTGTTAGTTTCGTAAATACTGGGATTAAATACTCTATTGTAACTGCAATTCTTACCACCTTTAGCTTTTTGAGATACATATAATAATGGAGTGGGCATACCGAAACGTTTTATTTCAATTTTATCTTCCAATGATCTTGTTGAGAACTGCATCTTTAGTAAACTATCCACCGAATTCATTTTTGCAACAGCACTCTGTCTGAAGATATCAAAGAAACAGATTTACACAATGTACCTTTACTAACCTATAACAACACGAGCACAGGGCATGCACGTGATACTTCGTAGGACTGAGCCCAGGCTCACCCAGGCTTGTCACGAACTTGGCGTCAGTGTTTGTTTGCTGCCTGCCATCCATTTCCGCGGCTAAAGGGACGACTACTAGTACATCTCTCGAACGAGCTATCCCTTCGCGTAGCTCGTCAGAAGCTTGTGAGCAAACCGCGGGACTTGAAGGGCAAGAGATCGGCCGGCGCATGCGCACTATGCCTCTTCTCTACCGACGTTTCGACGCGATGCTACTGGGGAAGTAGCCCGTACGCAAGATGTTGTTATTCCTGTTATACTAGCCTTCCTCGCACAGCCCGCATAAGGAAGCAGGCAGGCGGAGCACTCAGTGAAAATGAATTACTTGCCGAGTAGGACTGAGCCCAGGCTCACCCAGGCTTGTCACGAACTTGGCGTCAGTGTTTGTTTGCTGCCGCCATCTTGCGGCTAAAGGGACGACTACTAGTACATCCTCGAACGAGCTATCCCTTCGCGTAGCTCGTCAGAAGCAGCAAACCGCGGGCTTGAAGGGCAAGAGATCGGCCGGCGCATGCGCACTATGCTCTTCTCTCCGCGTTTCCGCGCTACTGGGGAAGTAGCCCGTACGCAAGTGGCCTGTTATACTAGCCTTCCTCGCACGCCCGCATAAGGAAGCAGGCAGGCGGAGCATCAGAAAATGAATTACTTGGAGTTAAATGTAAATTAAGGCTAACTGAAAGAGCATGTTATTAATATTTTTGGAAAAAGATATTTGGTTACGTGCTATAGCACGGTAGCTCATACACACGATCCGCCACTGGTGAATTGATATTTTAAATGTTTGTAATGCAGATGAAATGATTCGTAATTGCAAAATGTATAGCTTTATATGGCTTTGACCCGTAGTAATATTGTATATATTTATGCTTTGGTTAAAAAAAAAATAATCTATGCGTACAAAATTATTCTCGATCACTCAACTAGTGATTCAAGTGAACCGCGCAACTATAAACGTAGGAATCGCGAGAAATAATGAATCATAAAAGGAACCAAACGAACCGTTACCCCCTAAACCCGGGATCAACCTTGCATCTAAATCGTGTAGAAACGACTTGTCTAGTGGTGCCAGTAGTAATGGGCTGAAGTTTGCGTGTGGGTGGGATGGTAGCGGCCTACGCCTAGGGGCGCTCTTCCGCTTCTGTTGCTGCTCCTTCTTCCTTCTTCTTGTTTGCGCTCTTCTCGGCTGCATGCGGCAGGATGCGGCTAGGCCGTGACTGAGCTCACATATGTTGATGAGAGTAAGTGAGAAAACAAATTAAACAAATATGCCATGCGGAGGGACGGAGCGATTTTGCCTCTGAAGAAAGGACAGAGAATGTAGTTGGATTTGGTGCAGGTCGTGGGTTTTGTGCTTTTTATTGGAAAATAAAGAGTGGTTTTGGAAGAGTTTTAGTAGCTAGGTTGTGTGAGGAGAGTTTATGGTGGTCGGAGTTTGAGTATGTCGGAAGGGAATCGCTTGTTTTCGGAGGTGGAGGTTTTAACAATATATTGCTGGTATTTGAGGAAAAGTTGTGAAAGTGATACGTCATTGAAGATTTTTGTCACTCTGGTTGTCGCAGTATTGTGTATGTACGTCAGAATGGGCGTTGTGCCTTTTGCTTTGTGGAGTGTGACCATAGCAGTGTCACATTGAGGTCGAAAGGCTACTCTGAGGAAGTGGTTTTCCGCCACCCGGAGCGCTTGTAGGTTGGTTGGGGAAGCTGTGGCCCACGTTTCGCAAGCGTACGTGCCGGCGCTGCGAATGCATGCATTGTAAAGTATAATTTTGGTTTTGTCCTTGATATAAGTGCTTGCGAGGATGGGGCTGATTCTGACTATGTTGCCGTGCATTTTCCGCGCGGCCGACATAGTTTGCTCTCGCCAGAGCAGTTTCCTGTCGAAGATTACGCCTAGATATTTCACTTTTGTTTCCCACGGGAGTGGGATGTTCTTCAGTTCTATCTTAGGCGGGAGGCTGCGGAGATTGTTCTTCTGCCACCGATTGAAGAAAATGGTCTTAGTTTTGGAGACGTTGAGTTCTAGTCCATTTTGTTCACTCCAGGTAGCGAGGGTGTTGGCGGCTTTTTGTAGGCGATTTACTGCGAATTTGGTGTTGAAGTGCTTCGCAGTAAATGCTACATCGTCAGCGAAAAGGTATTCGCTGATGCCTGGAGTGGTTGGGATGTCGTTTATGAAGATATTAAAGAGTGTGGGGGACGCCGGCGGAGATTTTGCAGATGGAAGAGGTTTTGTTCTGGTACTTGATGTGGAAGGTTCTGTTGTGGAGGAAGCTGTGGATGAGATGGCAGGTTTTCTATGGGAGAATGGAGCGGCATTTTGAAAGGAGAATTTGGTGGTTGACTCGGTCGAAAGCTTGGGAGAAGTCGAAAAAAATAGCGGGGATAGGGTGGTTGTACGAAAGGGCAGTAGAGATTTCCATGGCGAGACGAAAGGTTTGGAGAGGGGCTGAGCGTCCTCGTGAGAAGCCGAATTGAGTTGCTCGCATGGAGTTTGTGGCGTGGAGGTCTGCTTGTATGGCTCGTAGCGTTATTCTCTCGAATATTTTGCCTAATTGGGAAAGCAGGCTGATGGGCCGAAAGTTGTTGGGGTTCTTGTGGGGCTTGCCTTGCTTGGGGATCATTATGACCGTAGCATGTTTCCACTTATGCGGAAAGTATGCCAGGTCGATGCATGCATTCATAAGTATTGTCAGTGCGCCGGTCACGTTACGCGGGAGTTGCTTTAACATGTCAGCGTGAATTTTGTCGGGGCCGCTAGTTTTGTGTCGTGCAAGTTTCTTGATTTCGCCGGTCACGTCGTCTTCAGTGATGGCCGGTAGAGATCGGACGGCAATGAGGTCGTGACGTGGTTCCCATCTTGGTATTTGCTGATTGGTCGAGATGTACGGCGCGTCGGGCGCTGAGTTGACGCGCGCGTAGGTTGAAGTATGCAATGGAGAAAAGCGTTCTTCGAGGAGCTTTGCAAATATTCGAGTCTTTTTGTCGGGGTCGTAAGTGGCGTTTTTGGCTGTCGGGTCTTCAAGTGCAGTAATAGCTGGTGCAGGGTTTCGTAGTGTTTTTTGCAATTTCCAGATGTCTTGTCTGTTTTTGATGTCGGATTTTAGTAGATAGTCTTTCCACTATTTGTTTCTGAATTCAAATAGCAGTATGGGGATGAGTTTTTTTATAGTGGTTTAGAATGGTTTTATCTGCAGGGTGACGGAGTTGGTAGAATCGGCGTTGGGCTTTGCGTTTTTCTTGAATAGCTTTCAGGATGTCGGCTGGGAGTGGTTGCTTTCCCTGTGGAGGGGATTTGGTCGTGTATCTTTCAAAGGAGAGGCGTATTTGGTTAGTTATAATGTCGAGTCGTTCGTCTATGTCTTTGTCGGAGTTGAGTGTGAAGTTTTTGTTGATTTTAGTCGCTAGTCTGTTTTTGTAGTCTTTCCAGTTGATGTTGTGGCGTTGTGGATGGTTGTACGGGAATGCTCCAAGGTAGAGTGCAAAGAAAATGGGCAAGTGGTCTGATTGTAATTCAAATAGTGGTTGCGGGATTGATGGCGAGAGGGAGGTGCTGTGGAGTAGAATGTCAAGGATGTCATGGGGAACGCCGCGAAGCAAGTGCGTGCGTCCCGAAGGTGGCGTAATTGTCAAGTTAGTCTTGTTGTTGACGTAAGTCATTAGGCGCCCTCCCGCGATGTTGCTGCCGCATCCCCATTCTCTTCTTTTGGCGTTGAAGTCGCCGCCGATGATCGTGGTGGCGCCGAGTGTTGTTAGTGCGTCGATGTCGGAGTCGTGTAACGTGGCGTCTGGTCGTTTGTATAAGGAGATGAAGACTATCGCTCCTGTTGCGGTGCCGAGTTCTATTGCCGTCGCTTCGCAGTCGGTCAGAGTCGGGGTAGTCATTGTTGCGTGCGGTAGAGATTTTTTGATTACCTCCTGCTGTTCCTCCTCCTTGCGTTGGCCTGTCGTTTCGGTAGGTGTGGTATCCGTTGATGTTGAGAGAAGAAGTAGTGGTGAACCACGTCTCTTGCAGCAGGCAGATGTCGATCGAGTAGTCTTTGAGAAATTGTTTGAAGGTTTCTCTGCCTGCAGGGGTTTTGAGAGTTCCTCCCGTATTCCAGGAGACAGTTTTAATGATCTTGTTTTGTACCGGTCGGGCCATTAGACGCACACCTTGGCGGCAAGTCTCGTACAACTCATTTAATTGTATTTCAAGGGTAATGTATTTATGATCTGTATTTTCCATTGTCGACTTCAACTGCGCATTTCACAGCAGCTATCCTCCCACGCCATTTGATATGCGTCCGCCAGCCCCTCAACGACACAGCTGCATTCTTAATTTTCCTAGTTTTACTCGCACGTTGCGAACGGTTCAGAATTCTCAACAGCGCCCAAGCTCCAAACGGTCGCTGCATCACGCAAACGCTTTCTAAGAATCACTGCGCCACACAAATGATTTTACACGTTAACTTTATATCACGTACTGGAATTCTTAAAATTAAATTTATTTAACTTCATAACTTTTTCACTTATAATTAAGGCACTGTCTCAGATTCCTTTAACCCTTTCCGGGCATGTGGTTTGTTTGAAACTAGTTTCATTCTCATCTACCTAGTAGCCCACTGGTTTCGCACTGTAGGCACACTTGTGGATCGTAAAAACGACACCTGACCACAATTTCGAAGTTCATTTAGTTCGCGCCAATGTACGTGGATATAAAGTGTGTAGTATTTGTCGGATGGTTTCCGTATGTTGTTATCGTGAAGGGGTTTCTAGCCAGATTTCAAGAAGTTTTCGTATTATTTGTGTGCATTCTATCTAAATGTGATAGAACTTATAATTATATAATTTTCAAATGGAAACTGTACACTTTTTGTCAACATTAGTACTATCGAGAGCATTGAGGTTATTCGTTGTGATACTGAACATAAGTGGGCTTTACAATAGTGAAGTGAGTTTTGTATTGGTTTGTAATTTTTGGGCACGAATTTGTGTTGGCTGGGAGGAACAATTTCAATGAGTGTGATTTCGAAGAAGAAAACTTATTTTGCCATATAATGACATTTCGCCAGATACTGAGTCTGAAACTTCCGAAATGAGCATTAATGAAGAGACCGAATATGAAGAAGAGATAGAAGATAGTGGAGCAGCAAATGAGTATTTCAAACGCAAGAATAAGTTCAAAAACTAGAAAGAGAGAACGTCAATTTGAACTGTTGGAAAGCTGAAGAGTGCACTGAAACAAAATGGAAAAAAAATATTAGATCGTATGAAAAGCAACAATGTTGCAAAATGTTGGGCTTAACATTCCAAATGATAAGGATGAACCGACAGAAAATTTTCAATGTTTATTTCCGGACGAATTAGTTGAATTAATGGTACATCGAACATTTGACTGCTGCTCACAAATCTAACAGTTCGTTTGCAAGAAATGGTTATGAAATTGTATTGGAGAAACGATTACACTGCAAATATGGAGTTCGTCGATAGGGTAGATATGTTCAAATCTCTCTACGAAATTCATCGTACAAGACAGAAATGATGCATAGAATTTTCTGGAATTTCCTGGATGTTACAGTTATGGATGCATACATCATTCACAAGTAGGTGAAAGGAAATTTCAAAGATCTGAAATGTTTTAGATTATCCATCATTGTGAGATTGACTGGAGCTGCAACAAAACCTCCATCTACGTCAAGGAAGGTAAAAGAGACCAACCCTTTCAAAGTATATGTAGAGTCCCAAAAGAGATAATAACCAGACCTCCTATATGCCACAAAGAGGTACATCACGAAGATGCGCAAACTGCAGCACGGCCAAAGAACCACACTGCACGAAATTGCACCACATTGCACTTGTGTGCATTTCTTTTCATTTTCATAATTTATGCTTTACAAGGTATAATCTCGTCAAATTAATTTTATTGTAATAATTATACAGCTTAATTATATGTATTATTTCAAGTGAAGTGTTCTGAATTCCCCAAATGATAATTTCCCTGGAACCACTCCTCTATTCCAGAAAATCAGCAGCGTGCGTACTCGCTTATAATAATTACTCTGGTCCTTCGAAGCTATTAAAGGAAAGGTGATCAACTTGGTAGTTATAGGCCATCCGCCTGAGCCACACCACTGCCTATCATATCAGCTCCATCACATTCAAATAAAGTTCTATGAAATGGCTGTATTTCCAAGGGCGATTGGTGCCACTGACTGTACTCTTATGCGCATTGCTTCTCTTGGTGGAGATATCGCTTAGTTGTGGAGATATCGCTTATCGCCAGTGTTGTGGACTGTGGCCAGTGCATCGAACAGTAATCAGTGCTAAGGACTGTGCGGCAGTGTAAGAGAAGTGAATAGTGAAAATAAATACTCAAGAGAACTGTAGTGTAAATAAATACTCAAGAAAGGTGTAGTGTAAATAAATAATCAAGAGAAGTGTAGTGTAAATAAATAATCAAGAGAAGTATGACGTGTAAAGAATAATCAAGTGTTTTCAGTGATTGTGTTAAGAAACAAAACATTTTTGTTAAAATAATATCAGAGTTTTAATTCACCACCTAGAATCGTAACACTACATCTGTTTTGAAACTATTAAATTGTCAGTAGAAGAAAAGAACAATAAAGAAGATAAAGGGGAATCTGAAAGTGCTCATTCTGTTTGTGAAGGTTGTTGGGCACAACAATGCTTTCGCTGAAATGAGTTCCAAAACAGCCATGTTATCAGAACCTACTGAAATACAAGTAAGTTCTCACTATGATATGGCACATGATGGATTTGATGTTAAAAGTCCATCTTTAAAAGAATGTAGAGTCAACATTAGCAAACTCATTTTCAGACAAATATATTTATTATTATTTCGAATTATTTGAATGTGCGTGCCATGAAAAATTTATTTTGAACATTAAAATGACAAACTATTTTTTTTAAATAGCACAATAAGAACTTGACATTGTGAGTAAACTGACAAAAATGAAGAGAAACCTTGGAAGACCTATAACGTTGGATTACAATGTAATCAACAATGATTTATTGAAATTTAAAGACTCTCTTGTGAAAATAATAAATTAGTGTCTAAGACAGACCCAATTTGGAAAGTAGTGGCGGAAGATTCCGGGAAAAGCCCACTTTCGTTATATGCGTATGTGTATAGAAATGCGTGTGGAATTAGGGAGAAATTGATCAGAAACTACATTGATCCAGAGAGTACGTCAAACTACATGTCAGATAAACGTTAACTTCAAATTTATCTAATTTCACCTTTACATAAATTAGTTTTTTACATTATTCATCATTGAAGGCTATATTCCAGGAGTGAACCTACAAGACCCAATTTGAAAATCCGAAGTTATTACACTTTCATTCCTAACAAATGGCAAAACTTAGTAATAAAAAAATTGAATGATCAAAATATGAAATGTGCGTTTCCATTTTATACCTCACAAAATTTATAATGTCAGACACCGCTTACTTTTCTGGAAAATGCAAATGTGGTGCAACAATCCGGGGTCACTTCACTAATTTACAAAGTGAAGTGATAAAAGTTACATGCTATGTGACAAAATGGCATGATGTATGTGGTAAGAGATATTTGCGGGCCGAAGAACGATTACGTATCGGAAAATATCTACGTGAGACAGGTATATTTGTATTACGCAGCTATAAATACATGTTGAGTAAACGAAATATAGAAATTATGATTTAAATATTTTTTGCTTGAAATTGTGAGTTGTCTTCTATTCGTGTGGCTACTTGTTTTTTGTAGGGAAATCTGCAGCAGTGTGCCGAATTGAAGAAGCAGGCAATTCGATTCGGGAGGGTGATCAAGACCTCGCTATGCAACAGCTCTACGCATCGGCAGGCTAAATTAGAACACAGTAAACAACTTCACATGGATGATAATCCGGTAGAAGCACTGGATATTTTGATGGGTACACAGCTAAAAATATCCATTCACAATCTCGGAAAACGACCGTTTTTCGTACACTACTGGTCCAATAGCCAGCCGAATGTGTATGAAAAATACCTAATAGAATGTAAGGGAGGATGCATTTGCATCGATGCCTCTGTGGGCTTTGTAAAGAAAGTTAAAAGATCAGATGGTTCATCTTCCAAGTACAATTTTTTTTATACACCATGGTCATAAATACAGGCAATGATGAGGATTGCTGCCAGTTCCCAGTGGCGCAAATGCTGTCTGAACGACGTACATCCGTTGCTGGCTAGCGGAATTTGCACGTCAAAGTCCATCTCAAGTTTCCCCCCAATGAAATTGTGTGC
Source organism: Teleogryllus occipitalis (assembly GCA_011170035.1). Taxonomy (NCBI): domain Eukaryota; kingdom Metazoa; phylum Arthropoda; class Insecta; order Orthoptera; family Gryllidae; genus Teleogryllus; species Teleogryllus occipitalis. The sequence goes on along the minus strand of BLKR01000393.1, from coordinate 477,734 downwards.
GATTCATCCAGAGATCTTCTATTAGATAGGCATGATTTCATAAAGTAAATTACTATTTAAAGCCAATTTTCCGGCAACAGATTTCAATGTTATTAATTTTCAAACAGGTGTTCTATGGAATTATACTAACTGCAAGACACCAGAAGAGTACTCGGACAGATGTCAAACAGGTCCTTTGCCGCAGTGTTATGTGAGGATCGATGTAAATGAACACATAATGAAAATGTATGCCAATTTTCTTAAAGGACAACTAGCAAGCATCAGAAATTTGTATTTAGAAGCCATAGGCAAATTAATAGTTCCTCAAAGTTCGGAAGAAGCAAAACAGTTATTATTCTTGATTTTAACAATTTCTCGTCATACGTATCAGGGTGAAAATGTACTGATCAATTAACTGAGTGTTCCAAAGCAAAAGAAACGCTCAAAAATCTTCTGATTTAAAAAGGGTGAAGTTTTTCACACAGGAAACCACAACGATGATTCAGTTTTAGAAGAAATTGACAATTTCAATGGGGTACAAGGTACAAATTTTATTAAATGTATTTCATAATTGAATACAAACAAATGAAACACATTTATATACATAATTCTTTCTATTCCATATATTTGTGATGAGCCTGAACAACCGCATGCACCGTCTACGTTGTTGCAATGGTCAAAAGATATTGATCGAGAAGTGCATGAAACGCGTGGAGAAATAGGTGATGATATCAATGCTCATAAGAACAACGAATTGGCAAACAAGTTAATTGACCATTGAAGGACCATTCCAATGCGGGCATGCGTTGTAAAAAAGAAATTTGGACATATCCCAGCTTCAAATGCTGCGGTAGAATCCGATTTCAATGATATGAAAAATGGTGCTTTCTAGGGAAAATTACCCTTGGGAGTAGACGATTTTATTCTCGAATACTTCAAATGTAACACAAATCCAAACAAAATCGTACTTGCTAGAGGGGCAACAACTAGACTTCAAATATAAGATCATTCTAACGAAGATATTTTGGATCTTCACGAAACTGATGATCAAGGAAGTAATCCTGAGGTAAATAATTTATGAAAGAAGTAACATGTCGTATGACATGAAGTAACTTTTAATGAAAGAAGTAACATGTCGAAAATTGTAATTTCTAATATAGCAAGTTTTACATATCTAATATAGCATTTTTTCCGACGATTTTTTCCCTAAACGTTTTGTTAACACTGATTTCTTTTGAATCTATTATTCGAAGTAGCTCAGAAATATGTTCTAAATGTGTGTATTAATTATTTACTGCATCTATCATTCAGGTTGCTGAGAATGTTATCTTGCATGCTTTGCTAAGATAATCCTCAAGCAGCTCATAGTTGCAAAGTTGTCTACATATTAAAAGTGTATCTATTGCTCTAGAAGATGAAGAGGAAGGTTATGGACAAAAAAGATTGTCAAATGTGTAAGAAGAAGAGAGAGAACTCAACCATTCCATGTATCCACAATGAAATAGAAAATTGGAAAGGTTTAGCAAAACAAAAGAAGGATGGGAACAAAAATAAATATATCAATGCTTTGTTTACCCGAGAAAGTTTTAATTTACACAAAATATTGAAAAAGGTTCCCCTGTTGAATGGAAATTTGTTAAAATTGAAGGCAGTGAACATTATGTCCAAATCTGCACTGTCGTAAATACATGTGTGTTTGATTCCATATTCCAAGCATTACTACTCATTCGCGTGCTCGGCGTTGAGGTAGAAGGATCTCCGCTCCCTCCGCCTCGCCTTAGCCCGCGCGTCGTGAGGTCGAAGCGCCAGCTCCCTCCGCGCCTTTCGCGCTCGTATCTGATTTCGGTCGCGCCTCACAAACTCGCGTAGGGAACAAGTCTCCCACGAGCCGAACCAGCCCAAAAGCTGCTCAACCACTACCATAACTGCGTCTGAAAAAGAGCAATTCACAAAAGAGCAAAATTTAACAGCGCAGTCTATGGTGTGCGCGAGCATGTGTGTCCACCTTGCACCATGAAGATCATGGGAAAACAGCAACGGCCCAGCCCCGCCAGCCACCTGCCGGTCCGGACCCCGCCAACGCGCCCACCAGCCAGCTCGGCCACCAAAAAGCAGCCCGAGATGACATCCACCAGCTCACGAGCCTCTCCAAAACCATGCGGAGATAAGGGCGGAAGCGCAGCCTCTTCTATCTCTTCACCCCCTCTTCTGACCACCCCAAAAGACAATAAAGACGCTGACCCAACCCAAAACGACGAACTCAGCAGGGCAATAAGCTCTATAACTTCCACTGAAAATACAGACAACTCCGCCTTGACCGCCTCACCCACTACGAACGGGGCCGCTAGCCCAACGCCGAACTCCCGCATCACGGGGAAAAATAGGCATCCTCAAACTGACGAAGATGGCTTCACAATGCCAAAACTTCTTTAGAGCCAGCGAAACGCAAAAACCTGTAGGCATCAGCACCCGCAACTCATTTGAGCAGTTGGCAACCGCCGAGCAGGCCAACGCCGACCAAGACCAGACGCAACCACCTCGCGCGCTCCCAGCGGTCGCGGATAGCCCCAAGCTTCCGCACGCCTTGCCTCTCCGCACCCGCCACAATGGCACCATTGGGTGCATATACATTTAAATGGCTACTTGCCAAGACACAGGAAAGCTCTAAAGCACCTCGCGAAGAGCACTAAAGCAAAACTAAACGCTATGATCGAATTCCCAAACTTCGTGATCAGATGCCAATCGGTAGCTGACCACGAAGCCGTGATAGCCGAACTCAAACGCCTCCGCTCAGACCCCACCAACGACGGCGCAACCTTCTTCTACCACCGGGCGACGGACGAAAAGCGGAAACGCTACATCGTCCGCGGCCTCTCGAAAGCCATGGACCTGGCCGAAATCAAGTAATTTACGCAAACATGAAATATATGGATCCGAAGATACCAGAAGCCCGTGAAAGACATCTTCCATAGTGTTCTTCCTGGAACTTTTTCTCGAATAATTTTCTCGAATTCTTTTAATATCTTTGTTCCGGGACTCCTGGGCATCTTCGGAAAATAATCCACTGGGCAACAATGCAGATTCGATAATTTGAGCTCCGTGTATCAAAACTTTGTGAACCGTGGTGGACATACAGAACCACGGATAAAGTTCCACAAACAGTTCTGCCATTTTCATGCAATATTCCGAGAAACGATAAACATCTATAGCAATGCCACATGACATAACCTGCAATATTACGTAAAATCGATTTATTAAATTTATGTCCAGTCATAGGATGCAAGCAGATGTGGGTGTATCCTGGAAAAAGCGGCGAGCAGTGTTTCCATTGTTGGAGCTTCCAAACCCTGATTTAGGTTGATCTACAATTAAACCCATTTGTTCTTTGAATCCTTTTTGTATCACCTTCTTTCGCTCTTCTACACGTTTTTTAGCTTCACCGCGAGCTTGCCATGTTTTTGTTTGTAACTTATATCCAATATGCAACAAGCACTCGAAAAACCGAATCCAAGCATGTAATGTCGATAATCCGTAACTTAAATTTAATGAGTCAACTGTTCTTTGCTTTATCAAGTCTAAATTATTAAATTCCTTTGATGTTGCATTACATAAATAACATCGCATTGCAGATTTCGTGTCAGTTACTGCATTAATTACTTTTCCGCCTATCATAGTAAAATATAATTGATAGTCAATCAAAACTTCTTCTTGGCCATTAATAACTATTTTTAAAGATTTGAGAGAATCAACTTGATTTTTAATATAACGCTCCTCAAGAGAAGTTTGCACATGATCGCGAATATACTGCAGTCTTATTGGGCGACAAATCGTGGAGATGGGGATCTTGGATTTGCCCACACAATTTGTTCTTCATTAGAATCTTCATTTAACATTTGGAGTTAGGAAGCAAAGTATCAGAAAATGTCTGCACCGAGCATAACATGAATGGACTTACACTCATTAAAGAGGGAATCTGCCAAAAATACATAAGGCAGAGACCACGAGCTAGCATCAAATGTCTCCTTAAGAGACATGGGAAGATCTGGTACAACAAAAAACTCAATAGTTTTGGACCAGGGATTGTTATCCTGGCAAGATTGAACCTTTAATTGGACAACATGATTGGCTGGCGTGGGATCACAGCTTATAGTGACAATATTGATATTAAATTCCCTTGTGGGAAGTTTGAGAGTTTTAACGGTCTCCCAAGTAATTAAATTAATAGCACTCCCACTATCAAGAAGAGCATTTAAGTGATAGGGTTCTCCTTTAGGGGTAAAACCCAGAAGTCTTGCAGTAGGCAACAGAACTCCACAGCCAGCACTTATTGTGCTAGCAGCTGATACAACAGCTGGCTGAGGTGGTTTTGATAAGGGTTTGTCATTATGCAACAGCTGATGATGAGATCTTTCACAAATAGAACAAGACTCATTACAATTAGTATGCTTGTCTGATTTATATTTTAGACCCTTGACACACCTATTATTTTTCTCAACAAATGTCCACCCATCCTTTTTTGATAAGTTCAAAAATTCAGGACAATCAGTTAAAAAGTGCTCTGATTTGCATTTTGGGCACCTATAGCCAGAGGGAAGCTTGGTTTTCTTGTCACTTCTCTTTGCAAATTGAGGGGAGGGGTGTGGCATAACACTGAGGCCTCTGTTGATGCTGCAGAAATTTCATGAGAGTTTGAAAATTAGGAAATTGTTCATCGTCCAGGGACAACTCCCACTCCCTTAGAATGTTCTGTGGGAGTCCCTTAGTGACAAGAGCAATTAGTAATAAATCTGAAAGATCAGTTTCCTCCTTAAGGGCCAATAGGGCATTAATATGTAAATTGTAGAAATCAATTAATTTTTGCAGTGACTTGGCACAGTCAGGATTCAATTTGGTGGGGTCTAATATTGAATTTAAATGTTGAGATACAATTATTCTTGGATGATCAAAACGATTCTTTAACGTTTGCCAAGCAACAGAGAAACTGGAGTCTGACACTTCAAGATTATGCAAAATTCCTTTGGCATCTTTTAAACAACCCATCAAGTAACAAAACTTACTAGAATCTGTCATGTGTTGGGCATTAATAACAGCATCTTGAAAGATGTCCCTAAACTTGGGCCATTCTAATATATCACCAGAGAGTACTGGAAGTGTTATCTCTGGTAATTTAAATGGGAAAGAATTTGCACTAAAGGTTTCTGATGCACATGATGGAGCTGGAGAAGCTGGGCGAGATTCAGGAAGTAAATTTGCATGTTGCAGTATGGCAAGCTTTGCCTTTGCACTGACTTTATCGTATTTACTAAATATTTCCTCAGAAGAAATAAATAATTCAGATTCGACGTCTAATTCGTCTACAAGGTTCTCTGCCTTGTCACGTAACTTATCTAATCTATCAAATTTGATTAACAGCTCTTGATATGATGCACCATCTGGATCGCTAAACTCATCAATGAATAATTCGAGTGCGTTAATTGCATTACTTAATTTGGTGAGCTGCGTTTTCACCGTCCTTTCTGAAGGTTGGTGGGCCATGTTAATTAACTAAGTAGGTCACCACGCAAAAGCAGAAAAAACATAGATATACCACAAATAACACAAACACAATAGCACAATGATATAAAGAAAAATAAATGAAAAATCAGAATGATTCTGTATAGAAGGAAATCACTTCACTGAGCATGCAACACTTTGCAGGACAGAATCAGCTGACTGGCAGTTGTTTACATGTGGCGAACAGCTGATAGCTGCGGCACACAAACACATTTATCAATAGCACTGATCACAGAACAAATGATGATTGGATTGCCATGAAATTACTGTGGCAAATTAATTTTCATTAGCACACATTGCATTCAAATTTTGTTGCTTGCAAGTAAATAAAAGTTAAAAAATCCTAATAGCTACCTTATTAACGTAAAACAAGTATTGAACAAATAATACTAATGACACAATAAAACAGACAGCAGGCAACAAAACGAATTTCATGCATGCTAACAAATGACACAATAGCAGTTATGCACTTTACACAAATGGAACACATACACAAGCACTAAATTCACTTGAAATTTTAAGACAATAATTGTAGTGTGAGCAATTGGAAATTAATTTATTGCCTAATTTCACTGAATGAAATTGTATTAGGCAATTTCAATTAATGTTTTGCTCAGCAGTGAGCACAATTACATTGAACAAACAAAAAATGATGTGTTCTAAATGTTGAAACACAATAATGTAAGAAGTTAAAATTTAAAAAATTGAAATAACTCGCAGTGATTTTAATAAATTTGATAATAGTGGATAGATTAATATCACTGTCCACTTAAATTTTGAAGCAATATTATTTCGTCGCACAGATTAACACTTTACACACATGAAATTTTTGATTTAAACAGCGACAAAATATTTGGCTGGGATTATGCCCACTTCAAACCCACACTGATTGAACAGAAACATTGTTTAAACTGCTCGTAATAAAACCTCCTGTCACATTGTTCCGAACAGCTGACGGTCGGCTTCGAATTCCAAGTATATATGCCGAGATAGCCGGAAATCTTTTCGTAATCATATGCTGTGGGTCCCTCTGTACAATATTGCGTGGAACTAAGCTGCATTGAGAATATTTTTTTAAATTTTGGCCACCTTTTTTTGATTTGAGACCCCGTGCGACCGTACGGGCTCTGCTGTCGTCCGTTAACAAAAGGACGAAGCTTCCAATGAACCACGGCCAATACACCGACCGTACGGGCTCTGCTGTCGTCTATTAACAAAAAGCTCATAATGGTCGAATGCGGCAGAGGTCGTCTTACGACCGGAGCGGGGCACTGCAACATTCACAAAAAACACATTAGTAATGCACAGACCTATATTATATTTCAGCACTCCAGATACATAACATGAGGCTGCGAGCAGTCCACACGCCACCATTACGCACAACGCGGGGCTGTAAACACAAATATGCAGAGCAAAAATGCACAAAAGTGAGAAAGGCAAATTAACACATACACACAAACTTCAAAAGATAATACACATCTATATTAGGATCCAGTCCCACCTCATAACGATAAATTCGACCCAAATTGGGCATAGAATACCTCATACGCAAAACCAGTTTAAAAATATAAATTACGACTCATAGGGAGCCGGGTCCTCTGAGCTCGAAGAGTAACATTAACACATATCAAGAACAAAACAGATACTGTTGGGTGTCAGATGAATGCCTGCCTAGTTTTCCTAGGCTCTTCATTCATGTTATAATGCTAGGTGGTAGGTGTTATTTGTTGGTCGATTAACCTTCCCCCATACGAGGACGGGGATTAGGGTTTTTGGGTGGGTATTTTGATGGGTTATTTTGTTAGGGTTTCTGGTGGAGCCGGAGGACGGGTTGTTTTATTGAGGTGGGGATGGGTTATTTGGTCGGTGTTTTGGTGGTGATATGTGATGTTGAGGGTCAAATGGCTGTCATGGGTCTGGTGGGGATTACCGATGTCCATAGGTAATCACTACTAAATACCAGTAATACCCCCTGTAATGAGGATACTCGATTTGGGTGAAAAGTCAGCAAGTCCTGTTCTCTCCTCGTGGCGGCCCCTGGGTGCTCTCTGAGGTGAGAGCTTAGAGAGTAGCTAATGAGAGCAGGGCGAGGGCGAGTCTCCGGCGCCTGAAAACGAGAGCATTGGACTAAGGGAAGGAAAACCCCGACAGAAAAACCAAGGGTGGGGGGGGGACTCTCCAGGTGTAGTTAACCAACCTCCCTAGGGGATGGAAACCCCGAAATCAAACCCGGTCCACCAGAGAGGGGGTTAAGCATAGGGTTGGCGGCCCTATCTTGTAAAAAGAACCTTGTCACGAATCCTAACGAGATGCCTCGGAATACAGTACCTAACTCATGGAGACGACTCGGCAAAGAAACACGGCTAAAGAATAAAAAAAAAGGGAACTTGAAACATTAGAACTATGCTCCAACCAGGGAAAATGATGGAGATTGCGGAAGAAGCTAAGAAATTTCAGTTTGATATTATCGCCCTTCAGGAATTAAGATGGGAAGGCCATGGTAGTATTGATAAAAAGGATTTTACTCTGTACTATTCGGGACCTGAGAAACGAACTGGACTATATGGAACTGGATTTATAGTCAATAAAAGGTTGAAGAAAAGCATCCAGTCCTTTATACCATTAGGGGAGAGACTATGTAAAATCATATTAAAGAGAAGGTTTCGAAACATCACCATATTTTCTGCACTTGCTCCAACAGAAGAAAGACCTGATGATGAGAAATTCGCCTTTTATGACAAATTGGAGAAACAATGTAACAAAGTACCAAAATACCATATGAAGCTAGTATTAGGCGACTTTAATGCAAAAATAGGTAAGGAGGAAAGTATATCCATGGTGGCAGGAAAATATTCTCTCCATACAGAAACTAGTGAAAATGGACAAATGTTGACTAACTTAGCATTAGCAACAAACCTATTGATTATGAGTACATTCTTTGAGCATAAAAACATACATAAGCACACATGGAAAATCCCGGGTCTTCATCTTTTAATCAAATAGATCATGTTTAATCAAACAGACCACACTTTACATCAATAGTAGATGTTAGATCAAAAAGGGGACCGGACTGTGATTCAGATCACTACTTAGTCCAAGTACTACTGAGGGAAAAAATTATCTGTCGCCAGAAGTGGGCAAGGGAGTAAGAGAAAGAAATGGGATACTGAATTGCTTCAGAAGAAGGAATATATGGAAAATTATAAGAAAATAATGGAAAATAAACTAAAGACAGTTATAGAAAATGAAGAGGAGAATGAATTAGTTGGAAATCAGTGGAAATGCATTAAAGAGGTCATAATAGATGCTGCAGAAAATACCATTGGAAGAGCACAGAGGAAACGAAGTAACGAATGGTTTGATGAAGAATGCAAAAATGCATTAAACAAGAGAAATAGAGATAGAAAAATTTTGATGCAAAGAGACACTAGATTAGCAAGGGAAAAATATCACCAGGGTAGAAAGGAGACCAGCAAAATAATTCGAAGAAAGGAAAAAGAGTTTTTGAAATGTAAAGTAGAAGAAATAGAAAAGCTAAATGACACAAATGAGAATAGGAAATTTTATCAGGTGGTGAAAAATATGACCAAGGGCTATCAGGCAAGGAATAATCTTTGTCGGGACAAGCATGGAAAACTTATTGAAGACCAACAAGGAGTGTTGGAAAGATGGGCTGAATATTATAATGAGCTCTTAAACAACAATGATGAAGACTGTCATGAAGGAGAACTGCAAAAAGATCAAAGTAGAGAAACTGAAGCTGAGATAGAAACACCTACAATAGAAGAGAGACGGGAAGTTGTGAAGATGTTAAAAAATGGCAAGGCACCTGGAGAAGATGAAATACCTGGTGAATTAATAAAAGCTGGTGGAGAGGAATTATTGAAAGCATTACATAAAATAATATGTAAAATATGGGAAAGGTATGAAATACCGAGAGAATGGAAAAATGGGCTTATATGTCCAATATATAAGAAAGGAGACAAACTCGATTGTAAAAACTATAGAGGAATTACACTCTTGAACACTGCATATAAGATATTTTCCAGTATAGTTCAGAGGCGATTGAACAACTGAAAATAAAATTGATGAGTATCAATGTGGATTCCGGAAAGGTAGAGGAACTACAGACCAGATATTTACTATTAGACAAATAATGGAAAAATGTTATGAGTATAGCATTGATTTACATCTACTCTTCATTGACTATCAACAAGCATTTGACAGTATTAACTGGAACCAGTTGTTCAGAGTGCTAAAGGAAGATGGAATGCCAAGCAAATTGATAAGATTGATCCAAACTTGTTTGTCTGAATCTCAATGTAAAGTATACATTGCAGGGAAGATTAGCGACCCATTTAAAATAACATCGGGTGTTAAGCAAGGTGATTCGCTATCAGCTACACTATTCAACATCGCTCTCCATAGTGCTGTGAAAACATTAAATATTAGGGGCAACATCCTCTATAAGTCTAAACAATGCCTAGCATATGCTGATGATATAGCACTAATAGCAAGAAGTAAAGAGGCACTAGAAGAAATGTTTACAACATTGGAAATAAATAGCAAAACCATAGGCCTTAAAATTAATGAAAAAAAGACCAAATACTTGAAAATGTCAGCATCAGAAAATAGAAGAAAAATACAATGGAGATAAATGATTACAAATTTGAAGGAGTCAGTGATTTCACATATCTTGGAGTTAATATTAACAACGCAAACAATGTATCTGAAGAAATCAACAAGAGTGATGAAAGGTAATAAGGCCTATTATGCAAATATACCATTCCTAAAATCTGCTCTCTTGACTAGGAAAACAAAAGTCAAGTTGTATAAAACTTTAATCCGACCAATAGTAACTTACGGAGCAGAAACATGGGTCCTGAGCAATAATGACATCGAGACAGTACGTAGATTTGAAAGGAAAATTGTAAGGAGAATATATGGAGCTGTAAAAGATAGAGAAAGATGGAGGATAGATCTAATGAAGAAATAAACAATATACTTGAAGATCAAGATATAATTAGATTCATAAAATCTCGCAGAATTTCTCGGTTGGGACACGTGCAGAGAATGGGAGGGGAAAGAATGCCTAAACATACACATAAAAATAACATTCTGGGCGTACGAAAACGTGGCAGGCCCAGAAAAAGTTGGATCCAGGATGTTGTGGATGACCTGAAAACAATGAAAGTCACTGGATGGTGGGAGAAGGCCGAAAGAAGAGAGGAATGGAGGCAGATCGTGAAGGCAGCCTTGGCCCACATCGGGCTGTAGTGCTTTGGAAGAAGAAGAAGATATGTGATGTTGGTGATATGGAATATAGTTGATGATTATGGGGTGAGCGGGGAATAATCTATTGTATTGGCTATAGTGGCTATTGGAAGAATGGGTTGTTTTCTTGTAGTGCTACATGTTGTCGCCGTCAGTCAATGTACTGTTGAGTGGTTGTCTTGTTTCGTGAGGTTTAGGTGGGTGGTGGGGGGAGTTGTAGGATATCTAATGGGTGTTTTTTCAGTCTTTTTCTGGGTGGGTTTTGGAGGTTATGCGTGTGGGATGAGAGTAAGTGTTTGTAGGTGGGATCTTCTATGAATTTTTGGACTTGGGATATGGATGATTCATGTAGGAAGGTGAGGATGTGTGGAATCTGATGTTGGAAGCGAACGTTATTAAGGTTGGTGAGTGGGGGAGGGCGGAAAATGAGGCGGATTATGCGATTTGCTAGGAGGGTAATTTTGTAGTGATTTAAGGTGGTGTTGAACCAGGTTGGGCGGGCGTATGTGAGAATGGGACGTATGTAGGTGAGGTAGAGGGTGAGTTTTTTCTTTGTTGGGAGAGAATGATGGGTGAGAATTGGTAGGAGCATGTTTATGATACGGTGGGATTTGGTTAGGGCTTGGGTGATATGGTGGGTCCAGAGGAGCCTGTTGGAGAAGTGTATTCCTAAGTATTTTATTGTCGTTTGCCATGGGATGGGATGGTTGTCGATTTGGAGGGGGGTATTTCTGCGGAAAGAGAAGAGAATAGCTTGGCATTTGTCAGGGTTGATTGTGATGGCATTTTCTCGGGCCGAGAGGTGGAGGGAGTTGAGGGCTTTCTGTAGTTGTTTGAGGGAAGCTGATAGGGATCGGAAGGAAGAAAGGAAGGCAAAGTCATCGGCATAGAGGAAGGCTTTGACACCGTGCGTGGATAGGATGTCATTGACGTATAGGGAGAATAATATGGGGGAAAGTACAGCTCCCTGAGGGACGCCGGCTTGGATCAGATAAGTAGGGGAGGATTTTGAGAGGTGCCAGACGTAGACCTTTGGGGGAGATAGTTTTGAAGTAGAGTGTATAGGTGGATGGGGATGTGGGGGTGAAGCTTCATTAAAAGGATATTGTGAGCAACGGTGTCGTAAGCATGGGAAAGGTCGGTAAAAATGGCAGGGATTTCAATTTTTTGGCGGAGTGGAGTGGCTATGGATATTGCAAGGTTGAGTGTTTGGAGGGCCGCGGAGCGAGAAGCAGGAGTTGTAAATTTTTGTAAGGAGGTCTATTGCATCCTTGTTTTTGGGAGGTGTTTTATTTGGGATGAGGTGATTCCGTCGGGGCCTGGCGCTTTGTTTGTGCTAATGGTTTTAAGGATTTGGAGTATTTCATGGCTGGAAGTGGTGTAAGGATGTTGGGTGTTAAGCGGTGGTTGTGAGGTTTTGAGGTATTGCAGTAGAACTTTGTCTGAGATGGGGAGATTTTTGGGTTCGAAGTGCACGGCCAGGGATTGGGCGAGGGTGTTATAGTTTGGGGGTCGAATATGAGTTTGTTGGTTTGGGTGAGGAGTGGTGATATTTTGGTGGCATTTGCTCTGACTGTACGGGTTATTTTATGTAATTGGTTGGGGCTGCCTTTGTCTTCTATTAAGTCGTTGATTTTTTGTTGTTCGTGGCGTAGTAGTAGGTTGTGTACTAGTCTTTGTAGTTGTTTAAGTCTTCGTTTGTCTTCGTCACGTCTGTCTTTGTAGTATCGTCTTTGAGTGTCTTTTTAGTCGTATAACTGAGAGAATTTCTTTTGGGAGGGTGGGGTGAACTTGTTGGGTTTTTATGGTGGTTTTCTGGAAGGCGTTTTTGATTTGTTTGGATAGGTGGGTTATTGATTTTTCTATTTCTGGAATGTAGGGAATTGAGTGGGGGAGTGGATCTTTTTAGACAGGATGTGGTTGAAGGATTTCCAGTAGTTTTGGAGTATGAGTGGTGGTTGAGGGAGTTGGAATGGCGTGGTTGAGGTTGTTGCGAATACTATAGGTAGGTGATCAGATCAGTAGGTCTAATTTTGGAGTAGGGGTGGAGATATTGAGGTTGAAGGAGTGAAGGATAATATCAAGTATGTCGTTGGGTTTGTCGTTGATGCGGTGGGTGGGTTCTGCAGGGCTTTTGATTAGGATGGATGGGTGAGAAGCTAATAAGTGTTCGAGTTTGCGTCCTTTGCTATTGTCCGTCTTGCAGCCCCATTGCTGGGATTTCGCGTTTAGGTCACCTGTGAGAATAAAAGGGTGAGGGAGATTTAGCTGAATGGAGAAATCGGTGTCAAGGATGGGAGATTTTGGTTTGTTGTAGGCGGATATTATAATTACGGGGGTTGTTGGGGTACCTATTATGACAGCAGAGGACTCAAAGGACGTGGTGTTTGGGATTTGGAATTGGGCATGAGGGATATCTTTTCAGATTAGGATGGCCGTGCCTCCGTAAGCCGTGGAGCGATCATTTCGGTATGTGAGATCATTTCGGTATGAAAGATGCTTAATCTGAAGATTGTAACTTATTCCTTTGGCATGACAACAACGGCAATCCATAAAACCACAAACATATTGTTACGTTTCTACGTGGTGCGAAAGTCTCGTATTATTTTAACAAAAACGTTTATTGTGTTTCTTAACACAATCACTGAAAACACTTGGTTATTTATTTACACTACACTTCTCTTTATTTATTTACACTACACTTCTCTTGATTATTTACACTACTCTTCTCCTGATTTATTTACAGTACTCTTCTCTTACACACTCGCACAGTCCTAAGCACTGGCCACAGTTCACTGCACTGATCACAGTTCGATGCACTGGTCACAATACAATGCACTGACCACGGTTCACGTCACTGAGCACTATCACTGCACTGCTATTCACCGCGCTGCACACACTTCACAGTTCAGCTTCCACTGCGGACATGAGACTGACTCGCGGTCGCCGGCCGCCGCGATTAATACTCGGCGAGACAATCGAGAACTTTCCGGACCCCGCGCACGTTCTGGAATAATCCGCCGGCAGATGACGCAACCCGCGCTCACAGGCAGCTCGTGGTGGCGCCGGCAGATGACGCAACCCGCGCGATCCCAGGCAGCTCGTGGTGGCGCCGACAGATTACGCAATCCGCGCGTACATAGCAATCCGCGCGTACGTATTTCGTGGGGGTGCCGGCCGGTGACGCAATATTCGTTACAATATTAAAACAATATTAACATTAATACATTACGTTTATCTAGGACCCGTGAGAGCTTTGGCCGTGATCCAAAATGTTAAGACGCCATTTAATTTTGTGTTGTAAATCCCCGAAGCACTAATTGTAATAATGAGATCAAGAAACAATTTTCTATGAAACTTCTCATACAAATAAAATATAATTATTGTGCCTTACTTTAATGCCTGTATGAGATATTTAACTTTAAGGGAATCCTCCACATTTCCATGCCACCTTCCATTAAAGCTTGGGCAATAACAACCCATAGGTGACTGCTCTGTATAGGATAATTACATTGGTTACCCTCCCATGAAGATAAGAAAATTGATATTACTTTAATTCATATTACCTGGACATAGACCAAAAAGCCATTTTGAATGTCGACAATAGAGGCGCGCCTAGACATATTTGGAATCATCTTTGGAACAACGTTAAATAAATTGAGAAATAAGAGTAATTCTGCATTACAATCTATTGCCGATCAAAGAGAAAGATAATTACAATTGAAATAAATCTTTGCAATTTATGTGTATGGAGAAGGTAATTCAAATAATTGCATACCTAAACGAATTCTGTTCTGGTGTGCGAATTCTGAGCAGCTCATTCTTGAGTTTTTCTGATAAAGTTCCCCATTTTTCCACATCTGTTTCTGCGTGTGTGGAACACAACCTAGAAATAATACTCGAGGAAGTGGCCACCTGGTTGCAGCAAAGCAGAATATTTGCTAGTATAATCTGCACCTCTAGTCTCTTCATTAGCAGGATCTCGAAGCCTGCTTGCCGCAGATTTGAGGTTTCCTCCCAGAGCTTTTTGATTTCGTCCCAAGATTGGATATGGGTTTTCAAGAAGTCAAGTATTCTTTCCTACAGCATCTGTGGCTGGGAAAGGTATATTACGTTAGTGCAAATAAGACAAAGAAATAAAAAGACTAATCACACGAGCTCTAATCACTCCATGAAATACCATTGATCACTTCACTCCTCTTGCTGAAAATCTCTTAGTTTGGTAGATATTGGAGACATCAGACAATAAGAAACGCGAGAAACCTTTTGATTTCTAAGGAAAAATTGAATTGGGAGAAAAAGCAACTCTAGTTCATCAACCTGCACGATGCACAGAGTGAGCGTCAAGAGTTACCCCGCCCAATCGCTCGATCGAAAATATTCATATCATATCGGTCCATCCGATTTGGCGCGCTTTGCATGGAGGGGAAGGGGGCAATGGTAGTAAAAACCAAACGCGATTAACGCGAGCAACTTAGAAAACAGGGATTTTATTTTATACGGAGTCAACATATATTAGCTAATAAAAAACTAAAATCGTCACATCATGAAACATTTCATTCTCGCGCGCATTCGTGCAGGTTTATAAATATATTTTTAAAAAGATTAAAGAAGTCACATTTTTGCCAAGTTAATATTATGTTGTAGCGAGTATACAAAAATAAATCCCATATCACATCATAAAAATATTCCATTCACGCGGGCAAACGTCGGGATGTTTATTATATTTTAAAACTGCAATAAGATGCTACCTTTCACTTTTTTAAAAAAAAAATATTGAAGTAGTGGTTGCGGTATCAAATAATATGTAATGCATTCTCGTCTAGTTCATGGCATATATATGTAATGCATTCTTGTCTAGTTCATGGCACAATATGTACATGCCTATTGAACTGAATCCCATTTCCATTTTGTTTGCGTTCTTTACATCCGAATGCTACGCAATACTACATTTTCGTTGATAAGAGACAATTTTAAGCATCGGTAACAACACACACTACACATTTCACTCCGTAATAAAGTGTTCAACGCAGCCAACCCAATGAAAAACGATCGTCACATCCATGCTCATCAGATGTTCACACGCTGGCGGATTATTCAGAGGTTCATATGGCGGGTAGTTCGCGCGAATAAATCAAATGTCGGTTCGGGTTGTTGGCGCGAATAAATCAATGATGGTTCCAGATCGCGCCGCGCCACTTGGTATGCGCTTGTGCGCATAGCCATACACCAAATTGTTGTTGCCGCACCCTGTATTTCTATCCTTACACGGGTGCTGACGCCACAGCAGAGACTCGCTCCCTGAGCTCACTGCTACGGTCTCGCGCACAGCGCTTTCACCGAGTCTTTGTGCCCGCGAGCGCGGCAGATTCAAACTTCTGCCACACAAATAACTCCATCCCCCTCAATTACGCCGAACAGAGCGCAAACGCATTATTGGGCGTCCTCAAGGGAGATGTGTTCCCCCACCAGGCCGCTGATCATTTCTGGACGCTTCTTGCGGATAGTGGACTAAATGGTGAATCTACACGGAACTAGCCTTACATCTTTTGATTTTCTTTTCATTTAAATGATGTTTGGGAATGGAATGGGATGTTAAGCTCGTGAAACTGATTCTTATGAAGTATTCATATTTACCCATTAATGTTAATGTTTACCAATGAATTAGTTTCTTTAAAGTAAGAAACACTCCGAAGGCAAAACATTTTATTCTAAGTAACTGGATAATCAGTTGCACAATTGAAATTGAAAGTGGATATCTTAAACACTCTAAATTTCACATTTTGACCTGTTTAATTTTTAAACATAATTAAGAGCGAGTTATCTGATTCATGCGCATGCCGAGTTATCTGATGGAAATTCATTATCAGGTTTGTATAAAAAGTGGCTCAATTAATAAGCTTAAGACTACCGAAGAAAATAGTGTTCCCTTTTGTGACTTATTAGATCTTTGAATTCAGTGGGTCAGAAATTACAAGGAGTGTGGAGATTTGAAGTTATTTCTTCGGAAATCTTTTTGTAACATGGTCCCATCTGCATCTCCTCATATTCATCTTGCTTCCTGAATCAAAACTTCGTGTACAGAGGAAGGGATATAATACTTACGATTCTAGGTGGTGAATTAAAACTGGTTTTATTTTAACAAAAACCTTTATTTTGTTTCTTAACACAATCACTGAAAACAATTTATGTACAGATAGTCCACTTGATTATTCTTTATACGGCACATTTCTCTCGATTATTTATTTACACTACACTTCTCCTGATTATTTACTTACACTACACTTCTCTTTATTTATTTACACTACACTTCTCTTGAGTATTTATTTTCACTGTTCGCTTCCCTTGCACTGTCGCACAGTCCCAAGCACTGACCACAGTTCACGGCGCTGGCCACAGTTCACGTCACTGAGCACAATCACTGCACTGCTATTCACCGCGATGCACACACTTCACAGCTCAGCTTCCACTTCAGACTTAAGACTGACTCGCGGTCGCCGACCGCGGCGTACCGAGAATTTTCTGCGGGCGCCGTCGAGAATTTTCTAGACTTTGCGATACGCCCCGCGAACATTCTGGGACCATCTAGTTCAAAGGCCGCCAGCAGATGTCGCAATCCGCGCATACAGGTAGTTTGTGGTGGTGCCGGCAGATGACGCAATATTCGTTACACAACCCCTCCTTAGATGCGATCCGTCTCGAAGCGCGTTTAGTGAAATCATGCAGATACTTGCAGCTGGAGCCTCTATTGCAGTTGGAGGTTAAGTGACAGACATTTGTCTTTGGATATGATGACATTCCATGGTGGTAGCTGCAGACAAAGATGCTAACCCCAGTTTACCGGAATAATACTTCCAACATGCTTCTCACTATTCTCCTGTTCAATCCATCAAAACAACATCCCAGTGTGGACATGGCAATCTTCTGGACGTTGTCTTTCAGTACTTGTTGGCGTAATTCAATCAGAGTTTACCAAAGATGTTTATAGAATGCCTTGTGATGTGACTTTTTGTGACAAGGTAATAAACATATCGACACACGTCGTGCAATTGCAGAACCTTCCCAATATCTGGTTGTTGGTTCTCTAATTCTTCCATTCTTCCGAATTTTATCTTGAACAGCAACATCTCTGGCCATATCTAAATCCTGGGTGACACAATGCTCCAATGCATATTTGTGGAGTACCGGAAACATCCTGTTGCACTTCCATTGTTACACCATAACGCGCTTTATGCTTTTCACTATAATGAGACAAACTCGTCAAATGTAGTTGTAGGTTGTTAGGTAGATGAGAGGGAGAATTAGCTGTGTAGGTGGAGGCTTTTTTGAGGGATCGGTTGATGTGAAGTGAGAGGTGCTGAGTTAATGTGTTGAGGGGATTGGAGAGAATTTGGATGTTTAACTTTTTTCGAAATAAGGTGTTTAAATTTGGGCCAGTCGGTGGAGAAATTTTGAGAGGAAATATTAATTTTGAAGGAAGTGGGATCTGTGGTGAAGAGGATTGGGAGGTGGTCTGAGGATAGTTCTGGTTTTAGATGGGGCGTGCTGATTGTGATGGGGGAATGAAGGGCAAAATCCAGGATATCGTGCGGAAGATTTCTGATAAGGTGTGTGGGTTCAGCTGGTGGGGAGATAGAGATGTGGGAATTATTGTCTGAGTAAGTCTGAAGTATTAGTCCGTTAGAGTTAGAATGTCTGCATCCCCAGGTAGTCGATTTCGTATTGATGTCGCCTGCTAAAAGAAAATTGTCGTGCGTTAGTAGGGTGAAGTCGTTGTCAGGTAGAGGGAGGCGGGGGGATTTATAGATTGAAGCTATTGCAAGGGGACCGTAAGGAGTGGCGATTTGGATTAGGGTATTTTCTATGAGTGGGGGGGGGGCGGGGGGAAGTTGGATGTGTGGGATGTCTTTCCTGACGGATATTGCAGTTTCGCCTCCTTTGTTAGTTCGGTCAGTCCTGTAAGTAATGTAGTTGGGTATGGTGAAGGGTTGGGAGGGTGTCAAGCGTGTCTCTTGTATAAGTAGTATTCCGATGGAGTAGTCTGTCAAGTATTGTTTTATTTCAGTCAGGTTTCGTGCAAGTCCGCTATTGGCGTTCCAGGAGGAGATATTAGTCTGCGTCTGGTGAATTTAGATAAGGTCGCTTACTTTTGTGAAAATGGTAATGATTTTAGTCATGTTGTCAGTCGGTTCTTTCCAGATGGTGATGATTTCTTTGATAGTGGCAATAAGTTTTTGTAGATTATCAGATTTGAGTAGTGAAAAAAGTTCTTTTAGGTCAGAGAGGGTTGATGTGGAGGCGAGTGTCGAGCTCTTGTCTTGTCTGAGTAGGTTTGTCTTTGGTTGTTTGTTGAGTTAGAAGTAGGTTATCGAAATTTGGAGGGGTCAGTAGGTGGTAGTGGAGGGAATACAGAGTCAGAGAAAGCTGTCAAGGGGTTTTGTGTAGATTGGTTTTGTCTAGTCTCTTGTTTGTCTTCTTTAGCTTTTAGGTTGTATGGGCAGTCTGGGAAGCGGGGTGAGGTTGTTGGCAGTTAGAGCATTTAAAAGTTGAGCTAGTGCAAGTCGAGGTCTCGTGAAGTCCGCTGCATTTTGCGCAGATGGTCTGTCTGTGGCAGTAGCGTCGAGTGTGGTGGAGCATCTGGCAGATGTCACAGCGTGGGATTCTGTTTGTTTGTAGTCTTCTAGGGAGATTTTGTGGTGTAGTAGATGTTTCATATTTGTCTTGATCTGTCCAATGTCTTGTTTGTTGATTTCAATAAAGTACAGTCCTCGTCCAACCAAGGTGTTGTCTTCACTTCATTTCCGAAAGATGGTGGATTTTGTAGGGATATTGTGTCAGTTCGGTCATCAGGTCAGTCAAGGGGATGTTGGAAGAAAGTCTGATTACAAGTTTTGTGTGTTTCTCTTCAGTTGCTTTGTGATAGTGGTAGTGTAGTTTTCTGTCCAAGTAGCGAGTCCTGATGTTGGCGTCAAGTTCAGTGGTCGCGATCGCGTCGAGTAGTTTTTTGTGAGCGTCAGTGGTCTTTGGTTGTATCAGTTCAGTCCTGGTGCTTTTACCAGTAAAGCTGTTGGGCAGGTGGTTTTGCAAGTCCTTCAGTAGGAGCGTCGGATTCATGAGTCCTCTGTTGTCCAGGTGGATTGCTCCGATCACAGGGCGTCTAATTGTAGTTAAGTTAGTCAGATGGTGCTTCACTGCAGTCTTGTTCTACAATCATGTTGGAGCCAGGTGGAGCCAGTGGTCCGTACCTGTTGTCTGTCGTCACTGGTTTTGGGGGGTCGGACGTCCTGGTTTTAGCTGTGTGTTTTGGGACACGGAAACCGTCGTCAGTCATAGTATTGTCAGAAGAGCCTGTTTCAGAGGGAGTGCAAGGAAGGAGTTCGTCGATAGTTTTTTAGGGATGTCAGGGCGAATTGCCACGTTGCCGCCACTCACCATCTCAGGATCGGTTGTCTTCGTTTTGGTGGAGCCCAAATCCGAAAGCTTTTTCTTCCTTGCTTTTCGTTCTGCGAGCAGGATCATCTGCTGTGACAGCGGCGGCTCGCCCATCTCTGCGTCGCTGGACGCATTTGAAGACGCCTCTTCGTGGCCCATTGCTCGCAAGAGCAATGGGCGCGGCTACGCTACTTTGCTGTTAGAAGCTAGCAGCTGACACGTTTTGCTCTAAGAAGTACACTGGCCACTTCTCTGCACCAGCTCTCAAATCGCACAAAGGGATTCGCACCGAAGAGAATCGCAGCGAGGGAGACGATGTCGCCCTGGCAACGTCCGCCTCGGGAATGGAGGATGATATGTAATAAAGGGATCATGGTCACTGTGTCAGAAAAAAATAAAATAAAATAGCGGATAGAACAGAGAGCATATATAAACTGCATTTCGTTGTTTTTTATCCAGACTCCATGTTGAGTTTTGAATTTTCTAAAGTGGCTAATTCTCTTAAGATGTGTAGGTAGTGATTTCCATTTTCGAATTACCCGTGACGGTGTATGTAAGATTCACTGTATAACACAGTGTTGTGTCGAGGTATGCACAGCAATAATGCCGAACGTGATCGCTCTAGTGTTAGCATTTTGAAGTTCTTAGACAGTTGTTTGAAGGCCGTTGTACAAGAAGCAAGAGGCTGTGCAAGTATGCAGATACGTGATCGTACTTACGAAGATCGAACATGAAATGAATGCATACGTTTTGTGCTGTTTGCAACTTCCGTTGTTGACTTTTTAAGTCGGCGAGCAAGAAATCACAGTAATCGAAATGGGACTTAATCAGTTAATTAATCAGGTTCATACGCTTGATTATAGGAAGTAGCTCTCGTACGCGTTTTAGAGAATGGAGGTCTTTGAAGACTTTTTGACTAATCTTACTTGCGTAGTCCAGCTGAGAGTGCTGTATATGTAAATTCCTAGGTTCTTTACGTCGTAGCATCAGGGTAGAGGGGAGCCATTTATGCTAATGGACGGAAGGGTTTTATCTGATTTGTTGATGGCATTGCTGGAGTTTATCAGTAAACTTTGGGTCTTATTTGGGTTTAAAAAACGTCCTAGGGCTGCTGGTCCTCATTTATTTTCTGTACTAAAGAGTTTAGCTCCGACGGATATCCGCTGACATATAGTTGAAGGTCATCTGTGTACATTTTATGGCGACAGTATTTAAGACATTGTCCTACGTTGTTTACGTAAATGAAGAATGCTAAGGGTCCTAGAACTGTTCCCTGTGCAATACCCCGGGCGGTTCTGATGGCACTGGATCGTTTTTCACTGATACTACGACTTGTTGATCTGAAAAATATTGTGAGAATCACCGTATCGTGGGTTTAGCGAAGCCCAATTCTTTCATTTTGTCTAGCAAAATATCATCGACCGAATCAAATGCTTTACTGAAATGTAAGAGAGTAAGTATTGTTAATTTACCGTTGTCAGTGGCAATTCTGACCTCTTCAATTAAGCTTAAAAGCACAGTTCCTGTACTTCTGCCTGATCGGAAACCATGTTGATGTTCGCTTAAGAGATTTTTGCTGTCTAAATAGTTCGTAATTTGCTGTGCAATTTTTTTCTAATACTTTAGAAATTGTAGGTAGAATACTAATAGGTCTGTACTCACGAGGATTTGTTGGTTTAGGAAGAGGATGGGCAAGTGCAGTTTTCCAAGAGTTCGGGTAAGTTCCACTTATGAGAGAAAATGTTATTGTATCTGTTACAATGGGATATATTATTTCGGCAGAAAGTTTCAGTTATTTGGTCTATCCAAGATACACGATATGGTCTATCGAAGTATCTGTACCGATTGCATGGTGAGCTGCATTTAGTGGTAGGATAGAAAGATGCATTTCGCCAAACATACGTTTGAATTTGTCGGTATGCGACGTAGATTTCAGAAGATTACAATTGAAATCGCCCATAAGTATTGTTATCTCGCAAGTAATATAGCGAACATCAATGTGCTTGGTTTTCTTATGAAACTGGGTTTTTAGATAGTTTCATGGCACTCGCACTATCGATAAGCAACGTTGGCACAGATTTTAAAAACGCAATGTCTTTAAACAGTCTTCTCAGCCAAACTGCTTCTTTTGTTGCTTCGCACGCAGCCACACATTCAGCCTCTGTTGTCGAGAGACTGACGCACTGTTGCCTGTTACTCGACCACGTAATAGCTCCGCCACAAAACACACTGACAATTCCGCTCACTGATTTTCGTGTTTGCGGATTACTCGCATAATCAGCATCACTATACACGTGCCGAACCTTTACACCGCACGTAAAACACTTTAATACTTTCTGTCTCTTCGTGTCACTTGCTTTCTCGGAAACACGCGTTGAATTGGCACCACTTTTAACCTTACAAGCTGCCGCAAACAACGCCTCCATTTTCTCTTGTTTTACATTGTGCGCATTGCGACGCGCAGTGAGAACAGTAACCAGCTCCGCGAGCGTTTGTTTATCCTCCGTGCGTGCCCACCACGAGTGTCGGAGACTCGTAACTTTCCGGAAGTGTGTCCAGCAATCGCACCACAAGCGCTGAGTCATCCTGCTCCATGTTCAGCTGTTGCAACCGCAAGACGAGCCCCTCGAATCTCGCAATATGGCGGATTATGTCGTCACCCGGCAACATGCTAAAACCGAAAAACTCAGACTGAACGGCATGTGCAGCCTGCTTCGTTTGTTGCTCAAAAACAGTGTGAAGTTTCACCCACATGTCTCTCGCGGTCTCAGAAGCCACCAGCAATGTAATCACTTTCGAATCCAAGGTCTTCACTAAAATTTGGGAAGCAGCGCGATCTGCTTTGTCCCATTTTTTAAATGCTTCCGTATATCTCCCCCTTTCCGTGGCACTTGCGCTCTCCAAGATGGGCTGGAGTTTCTTCCACTCCCCAGTGCACACTTCATATTCTCCTTCAACTGCGCGCAATAGATTTCTCGACGTGAATTTCCACGTAGTCCAATTGTCCTTCCCGGTCAACTTCTCTATTCCGTGAAGAACCTCCGTGGCGATCACCGGCAAAAATCTCAGTCCACTCGACAAATTTTTACCCACGCCGAAACGCTGTTTCACAAGAACAAAGCGACGCGACATGAATGGCCGACCACGTGTCGAAAAAGTTCACTCGATCGAAAAACGAAAAAAATAGTTTTTCTCTTTTACACAGAACCACGCTCTGCTACCATGTTGTCCGGAATGCAAAAAGAGAACACCAACTGATTTTGGTAATACTTCATTAACATCAATTAATATACAAAGGAACAACTTTAGTTACAAGCTTCTACAGCGCAGCACAGCATGAACATACGACCGACACACAACGGACTCTAACGGACACTTACTCTCCCGCGCACAGAGGAAGTGAAAAAACAAAGAAGAGTGCGCACCCAGTGCTGCCAATCAACGCACCCAAAACCAACGAACTTAAATTGTTATTTTCAACATCAACCACTACAAACTAGCTTGGAAATGCTTTCAATGGCCTTGCAGTTACCCGAATTTGGTGCTTGTAACTCTTTATTAATAATTCTTAGGATTTTTACTGTTGCAGTAACATCTTCAAATCGACTTATGGTCGATTAATGCATGGTACCACTGAAGAGTGTCAGCAGTAATCACTAAATAACTAAGATGCCAGTTTTACTATCATTTTATTTTTAACATAATTTAACCAGGGTCCCTCAGTGTATTTCCTAAATGAAAGCCCTTTTCATTTTGAAGGTTGTTCAGCCAGTTTTCCCCTCAATTTATTAAATTTCCCACCCCATCAATGAATGTTTCAAATCACCAAATTCCTAACTAGTTTCAACGTATGTGATGATCAAGGAAGAAACACTTCCTCGTCAGTTGTGGGATGTTCTTCAAGCAATATTTGGTAGTGCAATACTACAACCCAATGTCTTTGCCATCGAAATGTGGGTTGCAGTCCCATCTCTGGTAAGTGCAACACCCTTACTTTTTTCCATTCAATAAGTGAAGGCGTATTTTAATTAAATCTGCCTTTTGTCGGCCACGGAGACTATTAAGAAATACCCCACTGGGGTTATCGTGCATTTACAAAACAAAAAAACTATAACTTCTTTGGCTATTTGCTCATCACCCGAGGTGAAGGTGGCATAACTACTTGTACCATCAGCGCTTTTCTCTACTGCTCTGCTCATATTACATTTATCATTAAGGAGCACAGCCGAGGATACTGAAAGGAGTCCACAATCTTGCCCAAGGCCGTTAAAGCTTCTTCGCAGAAGCCAGGAGCGGCATACATAGACGTATACCATCTTGCCAGCGTCCGAAGATAATGACAACTGTTCATTGTCTTCCTCACAAACTCTCGCGCCTTTAAGGAGAAAAAATGAGAAGTGCAAATGCACACCCTCTTTCTGTGAAACTTGCTTTAACTCTTCCACAGCATTCTTTTCTCTCTCCAAATGTCAGTCATTCAGCAAAGGTGCATTTCAGCCTCATCTGACAGCAAATGTTTTTTCTTCAGTTCGTATATTAATGAACGCATGTTTTAAATTCTTTTTACAGTCTCCTTTTCTGCTGACACATGCTTTTAGGCATAATTTTAGATTTCAAAGCCACAGTCTTTAGTTCGGCAACTTTACATTCCAACGGATCTTTTTCTTCCAAGATCTGTAAAGGAAAATGAAGAAAAGGCACTTGTGGCACAGAGCGAAGTCGCTTGCCTTTCACCAAGGAGGTCCGGGTTCGATTCCCTGACAGTCTCACGTGAAATTTGTTCCAACAAAACGAGTTTGCCTGCTTCACAGTCGCTTGTCCAACCCCTACGAAGCTTCCTAATTCCTTCTCCCATTCTTGCCTCTGCGTAGACGCAGGAGCGCGTGTAGCGTGAGCGGTGCGTACGCGGAACTGCTACATGGCGATTCTCTTGACTAATTGACGACGGGAATCGTATTAAAGGGTTTACTCCCGATCACTGACAATCTTAATAGAGGATTACTCCTCTGAGTTCATTACTCACACAAGGACATTGGAGATGCGTTACGTCTACTTTCTAGTCTCTCTACTTCTTTGTGGTGGGCCGTCATTGTCTTCGGTTGTACAAGTTGAGTCATGTTACAACGTGCGTCATTTAGGTTTTTGACAATGGTCTTGCAGTCTCTGACCTTGTTGAGGTCCAGGTGATAGGCTCCTATGCGTTGTTTTGAGTATGGAGTCAGTCTGATGGAGGTTGTCAGGTTGTGTGCATTAATGTCACTGTTGTCATACCGGAAGGTACTTGTCCTGCTGTCTCTTATTGATCCTGAAAGAGTAAAGAGTTTATTAGTTGTGAAAATTAGAGGTAATGATGGAAGGCGTTTCGCGCAAATTTGGTAGGGAATTCATAGGTTTCGCCGTTCTGTCTTACAATTTTGCTGACTGGTTGTCCTGCCTTGCCGTTGCCTTTGCTTTTCGTCACGTCGGGGTATTCCTCCACCGCTTCGATGGCGCTGTCAGGCATGTCGCGGACTTCGTGTAGAAGTTCGGTCCTTCTGTTCTCTCGTGTTAGTGAGCCCACCCTTTCGCCGGTCATCATGCATTAGTTGCTTCCGGGTGATGGGAGCCCTTTTAGGCAAGTGGCTTTTATCTGGTGGTTCCATTTTGTTCGGCGTGGAGTCCTTCGGCGGCGGCGCGCGGCGTCCTTCGGCAGAATTGTGGGCTCTTAAACCATTGCGGGTTTCTAACACACTCTAGCTCGTGGTGAGTTCTTGGGGAGTATTGCCCGAGTCAGGCTAGAGGTACCGTTGAGCAGGGCCCTGCTGTCCGTTGATTCCAAAAATCCAGAAGCATACTCGGGTGTTCAAATGCTGAGTGGTGTTTCAGTCGCTAGTAGCCGTCACGGACGACCGGGTGAACGTTCATGCCGGGTCGTGGTGTCGGTAGAAGCAGCCAGAGACGAACTCAGGTGTCCAATGTCTATGAAGGTGAAGATCTAAATCCGTAGACAGTCCAGATACATAGCCACAATCACAAGTATAACTTAGTATAACAAGTATAGTTAAACTATATAACAAAAATAACTTCAGAAAACAACAAAAACACGTGGAACGCAAAAGAAATGATCCTATGAAGTATAATTTTACGTTTCCGGCTGAATAAGTACTTGTTTTCGCTGAGCAGCCTGATATTTTTTGTGGAATAAACTTACTTGCAGAGGCGAAAGCTTGCTAACCTTTGCCAATGACGTTGGCTCCGTTTTAGTACCAGGAGGTGGACTGATAATGGCTGTTGTTAGTAGAGATGGGCGATCCGGAGAGCCACTGTTGAGAGCATCTGTTGATGGTATTAAACGCGCGAGATTTTTTACAACAGTCTGAGCCAAAAATCTCAATTTTCAATTTTGTAATTTTGAAATGTTAACTATTTTGCAATTTTCGAAAAACGGTGATATAGACGAAAATAGGACTAGCTCCATGTTTTACGGTCCTTAATTGCATATGAGGAGAAAATTAAAAGAAACAAATTGTAGCGTTTTTTAGCAAAAAAAATTATTTTTTAATTGCCTGTACTTCGCGCAACATTACACGAAAACCACTCATACATTTGAAAAATTGAACATGACCTTATTTCCAGACCTTTAAGAAACTGATCTTGGAAAACAAACTTTAATCTTCAATATTTTAGTTGTAGGAAGGCGCCGAAATTATTTTTTTTCTATTTTTGCGATTTAAAAGAAAATAATTTTAACGAAAATAAGCCCTACAATATTTTCTTAAGCGTTCATTACGCTCTCCGACAAAATTTAATAAAAAAAATTTGAAAATAAAGGGGCTTCACGCAACGTACTCCCAAATTGAAATACCGGGGCCGCGAAATCAAATTGCAGGGGCCGCGACATTAGCCGGATCGATTGGGGAATATTTTGGAGAAAATCGACTAAACTGTTTAGGTGCGAGCTTTGACCGCGGACGGATGGACAGCTGTTTTGCCGTTAATCGATTTTTCAGTATAAAGGACCCACTAACATGGATTCTAACTACATGTGCACACACGCGCGCGCACACACACACACACATATATGGATGTGTGTGTACAAGATTTATCCCCATTTTCATTATCGGGGTCCGCCAATAAGGTTTCGGTCGAAAATTCGCTGTTTTTTTCCCGCAGCATTACAATTATTTCCCTATACTGCGTAAGCAAGTAAGTAAAAAATCGATCATAATTTAGGGTAACACGTTAATAAAAGTTTGAATATTTGAACAATTAACATATAACATTCGTGGTCTAAAATCCATCTTCTTTCTTTTTCGTCACTTTTCTTCGGTTACAAGAACTACTGATATCGTCTCCCCCCCACAAGGTGTTGACAGTTTGCCTATTTCTGAATTCACAATTTATTATTGAAGATTTTTGAACTGGTGAGCAGTTATTAAATAATCCACAAGATGAGACGTACCCAAATAATCTACCTTCATGATCTTTCCCATTTTAAAGATAGCTAGATATTTCAAATAATTGTCAAAAAGGTCATAAACTTGCAAAGTGCATGGAAGCTATAAAAACTATCTTTTCCATTACCATACACCTGACATACGATATTTGGTTTAGTAGATCAGCACACTTTTTTGATAATTTTTTTCTTCCACTAAAGGTTTTTTCAAATGTTTTAGACACTTTAACTCAATTTCCATATTTTCTGGTGTGGACACTTCAACAATGAAAGTTCTTAACAATTTTGTAAGTAGAAATTGTAATGATTATGAATTACACGTAAATGTAAAACACTTCTTGCAAAGTAAAATTAAGAATAAAATAAAGTAATGGACAAGTTCTATGAGTAATATTAAATAAAATCTCAATGAAGGTCAAGAGATTAGCAGAAAAAAAGGTTGTTTTTTTTCTGGAAGGTTCTCAAAGAGACTTGGAGTCTGAGATATTTCTAGGAAACGGTGGCTAGATGAACTTTTATAATATATATATATATATATATATATATATATATATATATATATATATATATATAACCCCTTGTATCAGTACTGGATATCCTCAGCTATTGCCAGAGAGCGAAACAACAAAGTTTTGTGTTAAAGTTAGCGCTGAATAAGAATACTCATATTGTTCAATGGTATGAAATGTAAATGTAGTGTTTGTATTGTATTTTTTAGAAAAGAGGGAAATGTCTTGCTATTGTTGATTACAAATAAGAACGAAATAAGATAAATGTAAAAAAGTCACTTATTTTTGTGGTTAGTTTTCAATTGCTTACATATTGTAATATGTTTTATTCATGCGATTGAAATATTGTACATCTGAGTTTGAATTTTAATTAATAAAATTGGTAATTCATTGACTTTGATATTTTTTATTGAAATAAGCCAATACTAGTGTACCTTTGCGAGAACTCTCGCATGTTAAATTCCACCCTCTTCCCTACTTTACCTTTTGCATTGTATTGATTTGTGAGACTAGCCCGCAAGAATGCATGGGACAAGGAACTTCTATATAATCAAAGAGGAACCAATAATGAAAAAAGAAAAAAAATAGACGACAGCGCCGTGTAATAATAATTATTAGGAAGGTAATAGAAAACAAAAGGGGCGGCAATAGGCATTGTGAACAGTGAATAGAACCCAAATTTAGGAACATTTTGAACCAAGAATCACGTTATTCGAGCCGCGTGTTCCGTAAATATAATAAGTTGTGTAAATCGCATGTATAATACGGCGAATATTGAAGACGTGGTGACCATTGTTGTACCTCTGAAAGTATACAACAAGACGAGTTTAATTGAATATCTAGTGAATGCCTGGGTGGATTTTGGCCAAACTTTCAGAAATTATAGAGAAAAATATTTAGATCAGGGCAAAATTAGTCACGGCGCGGGGGAATTTATGTAGGGCTCGGAATAAATTGTTATCCAGTTTCATAGCATCGCGGATTAAGAAAGAATTGAAGGAGCGACTGAAAATGTAAGTGACGTCATCACGAGTTGAGAAGACGAAAAATAAAGGTTTTTGGAAAAAGGAAAACAGGAAAGGGGAATTCGGTGATGTGACGATTTCGAAATGAAAGCTAGTAAAATTATGAAACAGATAATAAGACGCAAGATGCCCGAAAACGGTGAAAATGTAAATTTTTTCGAACATTTTCTTATGGTGATGGGCATGTGTTTAATAAAAAGACAGTCACTTGGGTTGTGTGGACCAACAATGCAAACTGTGTTACAGACAAAGTGTTATATTTGGAAAGTGGCGGAATACGTGAATAAACAAAATGAAAAAACACTAGTACAGTCGCCAGCTGCTGAGGGCAGCACAAAGTTAAGTATTAATTAAATTCTCGCCAATAAGCGAGGTGACCATGCATTTGCCTACTGAAGAATTACTCGGAGCTAACACAGAGAACTCCTAGCCATCGGATTCGAGAAGATTGTCGTCACATTCGAAATTGTTCGAAAGGACGCACCAGGTTTTAAAATAAACAGGATCTTTAACTTTACAGGATCTCGGAAATGGAGATATGACAATCCAAAATATCCAAAAACAATTTATTATAAACAAAAATTTACAAACAATGGTCCTTTTAGCAGAAAGAAGCTTAATAATATTGCAAAAAGGACAATGCAGAACTACAATATTCACAAAATTGACAGACGAATCGCCTCTATACAAAAACCTATGACAACAAAAAAATAACAAGAGGAAAGACGCTTCAATTTACGCGTCTAAACCAATGCAGAATTACAGTATTTCTGATCTTCCTCGAAAATGCCCACTTTAGGGCGAGGAAACCGAATACATGATACACAAATTTGACAAGGATGGCTACCTAGTCATGACAAAACTTGTATGAGTGCGTAGCTAGCAAGTACATGAAATTGGATCTTTATACTGTTACCAAATTTTACAATTTCGAACATGAAGCATGAATATTCCTGTACAAGGCTAGGCGGTCTCGGCCCAGACAAACGCCGGTGGCCTTTCCACGTCGGCGCCTTGGTGCCAGACTCCAATCTGCCTCTTGCCCGAGCGACAAAGAAATCGCTCACGGGGCGAAGACGAACGCAGCGACAATGAGCCACAGCCCTGTGCTGTACGGGCCCAGCTGCCGTCTTTTACGAAGCTCTCAACAGACAAAAACGGCCGAATGCCGAATAGGTCACAAATGGAGCACGAAAACTGAAACATTAACCAAAATCATGTAATGAACAGTCACACTATTAAATTTCCATAACAATCGTAGGCCAGCATATATTCCAGCTGCAAATGCTACGCAACAACAACCACAAATGGAATACACTTGCTTCATAACAATACTATAACTTCATAATTGACAAGAATAAGTGAACAAGATCCAATTTCATGTCTAAAACCACATTCATACCTAAAAACACTAAACTAGCACTCATACATATTTACACTAAAAACAAAATAACGACTCAAACCAGAGCCGGGCCTTTCGCAAAGGACAAGTCTTAAAAAATTGGCAATGGCAAAAACCAAACTGTGCGCTGGGAGTTTAGTTTGCCTGTAGACTCATGCCTGCAAGAGAATCAGAGTAAAATCAAACCAGCACGTATGCGGCAGCTCTAACAAAGCAACAACGATAAAATTTAAGGCGAAAAGGCTCCGTGCGATCGAGGCGCACGTCTGTTATACTGTCTCGTGAATGGGTACAGACTCGGTAGTATAGGGGGGTAGAGGGGAAATATCGATATAAAGCGCTTGGTGCAAAGAGCTTTGACCACGGCGTTTGCAACTTTACGCCTGCACGGTTATGCAACTTGCGAGGCACCAATACGTAGGTGGCGGCATCTACCAGTAAGGCAGGGAATCACACCAAAAAATTTTATTTTGCCATAAAAACTCTAATTTCAGAGCTAAAAAGCCAAACAAGGTGTCCATTTAACCCTAAATTTCAGATTTTGTTAGTAGAGCCCGCCAAAATCAATACTTTTCTTATAATTAAAGAATACCTGTTTGCAAAACAATAAAATATTTTGCACAAGATGCTAATTTTTTCTCACAGACTATTAATCCAAAAAATTAGCCCTTGCTAACAAATTTTCAGGTTTTTAGAACCTTCTCATGGCCATGAGATCACACAATGATCTTTAGAAGTTACCAATTCTGAGAAAATTGATGTCAAAAAATTACCCTTATGTAAGCATACTTAATCTAATTACATAGAAAGAGCTTATAACCTAAGTATGTGAAATCTTCAGTACTTTCATTCATTCTCAGTTGGCTTCTCGGGTGACTCTTGGCTCCTTGATGGCACAAAAACACAAAGTTGGTGATTCCTTAAATTTCAAATTTAACAGAAAGAGTCGGGGTTTGATGAGGATCGCACGCGTTTAGATGCTGTGTTAAAATTTTGGAGAAATTTCGCGGAAGTGTCGTGCAAAAGTTTTTGAGTTATTTTCGGTTGTATAACATCAATAGTTTAAATTAGGTCGAGTTAAAATTTAATTTAGTTTATTTAGAAATTCACGAAAAAAATCCGCATGGACAGTATTCACGCAAGTTAGGCGCAGGAAACAGGAGCGTCGCAAAATCTAACTACGTCGTGAAAGAAAATAGAAGTAACGTTTAGGGAAGACGCGATTAATGCAAGGAACAATAAACGGAAGTGCATTTGGTAATTTTTAAATGGACGAGTGCATCTGAGATCCGATGGCAGCTGAACGAGGACTGCGTGCATGAAAAATGCACGTTACAACTAGCAACGACGGGCGCTGACAGGACGTGACATCGCTGCGAAAAGGGAAGTGGCACGAATTGTGCAATTACTGTTTCTTTTTTTGTTGTTGTTTGTTCACGAGCAAGCCTAAAGGAAAAATTCTGTCGAAGACCAAGTCATGATATTAGGTTAAGGATAAGATAAATGCCAAAAAAATAGGGGTCACGACAGAATGCGCATTCTGATGTATGCATGAGATTTTCGTATTATGTTTTCAGTGTGCATGATTGTATTTCTTTTTTTTTTTTTGTACATTTATGTATTTGTGTTGTCACGTTTTCGCAAGCCAGAGAGGCAGATTGTGGTTATGGATCGGATATAAGCAAACAAAAAAATCCGAAATTAAATGTATGAGCATACCACATGGCTCATAATTGCCTTGAATTCATGTGTTTATTAAATAGTTGGATAGAATTTGACCCAGGCACGAACGAAACGGACCCTCGATTCTGTATGGAGCGAGCGCGCGGACTACGACCAGGTAGGTTGTGAATGATTATTCGGGCTAGCAGAGGTACGGGCAACCGATAAGCGATGGTATTGTGGCACCCAATTGCAAGTTAGAGCTAGGCAGGGCAAAGATAGTGCACGTGACGAGCAGAGAGAGAGAGAGAGAGAACATTAGTTCCCATTACATTGGACGCCCAATGTGAGGGCGTTATAATCATAAATAAGAACAGGCAGGTAGAACGGGTGTAGAGAATACATCATTAGGAGAAGCACCCATTACATGGGCGCCCAACGTGTGGGCCGTAATATATACATATATGAGAGAGAGAGAGAGAACATCATTAGGAGAAGTACCATTACAGTGGCGCACCAACGTGGGGGGGCGTCGTGATAGGAGGGTACATTAGACAGTACATTACAGCATATTAAAAGGTGGAGTTGTTAACTAATCCAATTTCTCTGTCATGTGTGTGTTTAAACCTAACGGGAGGTTTGCCGACGTGATCAGTGAATTGGACACCCACACAAAAACTCTCACCAAACGGGATACATTCATCATCATCATGATAGGAGGGCAGAATGACATCAATTTGGGTGGTCACTTTACACCTGAGAAACATGTTGACAAACTACAACGTGCCGCCCAAAACACAAACATTGTAATCTCGACTCTGCCCTTCTGGTACAACAAACCAACACTGTGCAAAGAAATTAGACACGCAAACAACAAATTAAAACTGCATCTGAAAGGCACACATGTTAAATTATTTGAGCTTAACTTTCTCTCAGAAAAACACTTCACCCGGCATGGTCTTCACTTGAACCTTGTCGGAAAACATGCACTCGGTAGCGAACTTGCAAAACACATCCTTACACCTCAGTAGTATCCTACCCAAGACTCATCACCACCTACATCTCCTAGTTCTCTTCCATCCTCCGGAACCCCTTTGGACCCAATTACCTTATCCCCTGAACCTAATCCTTGTACTACCTCTCCCATTATTCATTCCCCTACATCTGTAACCCCTCCCTCACCTCCTAACACTGCTGGGACACGATACTTCCTTCGACCACGCACTCGAGGTAAAAATGAGATAAATAAATAGCAACTACAGTCAGATGCAGCAGAAAAGCATCCGTGTAGGTACATGCAAAATATTCAAATAATGCATCATAATGTGCAATCTCTTTCAAATAAAATTGAATTTATCGAGGCAGCATTAGAGTGTGATCTCAGTCAAATAGATGTTCTTTGCTTTACAGAACATTGGTTATCTCATAATGATCTAAACACACTCCAAATTCCTAGTTTTTACCTTGCAGGATCTTATTGTAGAGCAAGGGAATCAAATAAAGGCCCTGCTTACGGAGGTTCGTGTATTTATGTAAGAAATAATATTGATTCTACCTTCTTGTCAGAATTCAATTTATATGCAGTTGAAAAAGTTTTGAAATAACAGTTGTACATCTTACTACGCTCAAAATTATTTTACTTTGCATCTACAGACCTCCAACAAAGCAAGCTTTAGATTATTTCAATTTCGTGTTCATCAGAAT
Source organism: Teleogryllus occipitalis (assembly GCA_011170035.1). Taxonomy (NCBI): domain Eukaryota; kingdom Metazoa; phylum Arthropoda; class Insecta; order Orthoptera; family Gryllidae; genus Teleogryllus; species Teleogryllus occipitalis. The sequence continues at coordinate 443,759 of BLKR01000393.1, read as the reverse complement.
CGTGTATTTATGTAAGAAATAATATTGATTCTACCTTCTTGTCAGAATTCAATTTATATGCAGTTGAAAAAGTTTTTGAAATAACAGTTGTACATCTTACTACGCTCAAAATTATTTTACTTTGCATCTACAGACCTCCAACAAAGCAAGCTTTAGATTATTTCAATTTCGTAGAAAATCTAGAGATAACTGAACAAAATTAGTAATCTCTCTTTTAAATCCATTGTTGTATGTGGAGATTTCAATATTGATTTTCTGAGCGAATCCCACGAAAAAGAGCAGTTTCTCAATTCAATTCATTCTTTTAATTTAGATATTACAGTGAACGTACCTACACGGAATACTCTTAAATCACAAACGGCAATAGATCAAATTATAATTATCAAAACCACAACTAGATATGAAGTAATAACGAATAATCTAGTTTACAGTGACCACGATGCACAAATTCTTACAATTACTAATAACATGAATACTGACACAATATAACACGCATGTGCAGAGCATTTACTAAAGTTAACATAAAATTATTTACGGACTACTTGCTGAAAGAATCATGGGAGGCAGTTTATAACGCTATTGACACAAATGAAAAATATAATGTATTTTTCTCAAAGCTTTCATTTCTCTTTAACGCATGCTTTCCTATTAAAAAGAGAAAATTAAACATTTCACGAAAAAGTAATACTTGGATCACACAAGGAATTAGAACATCGTGTAAAAATAAACGTACTCTCTACTTTATTTCTAAACATCATAACGTATCACCCGGTTTCCACGTCTACTTCCGAGAATATAAAAGAATTTTAAGGAAAATAATAGTTCAGGCAAAAATAATGAAAAATAATGATATTTTGAACGCTAGAAACAAAACTAAAGCAATGTGGAACATCGTTAAAAATTCGACCACGTCATCACGACATTTCGTAGAGAATGTTGTTTTAAAGGATAATGAAAGAGAAACAAGAAATCCAGAAAAAGTTGCGAATCTCTTCAACCAACACTTTTCTAGAATTGCGGTTGATCTCACGAAGGAACTAAAACCACAAAATTCAACATCATATGCTTCCCAAAAAAATTTCGGCGCGATGTTTATTTACGAAACTTCTTCTAACGAAATCCTCAGAATAGTCAGTAAATTAAAAAAATAAATATTAATCAGGTTTAGATGAATTTCCGGATTGTTTATTAAAAACGTGTGCACCTGCCATTATACACCCATTAACTCACATTTTCAATGCTTCCTTGTGCACAGGAATATTTCCAGATACTTTCAAAACAGCAAAAATTAAGCCACTTTATAAAAAAGGGAACGAAAATGAAATTCAAAATTACCGGCCAATTTCTCTTTTGTCAGTTTTCTCAAAAACATTAGAGAGGCTTTTCTATACGCGAATGGAAACTTTTCTCAGGAAAAACGAAGCGTTTTCAGACTCACAACACGGTTTCAGGAAATCAAAATCTACGGAAACTGCCATTTTTTCTTTCCTTTAAGATGTTGCTTCATCAATGGATCAAAATGAAGAACCCATTGGGATATTTTTAGATCTTTCGAAAGCTTTTGACGTTATTAACCATAACATCTTGCTCTCAAAATTACCTTCTTATGGAATTCGTGGTATTGCCCTAGATTGGATAACCTCGTACCTTAAAAATCGATCTCAAAGAGTAGAAATACCGTACTGGCACGAAAGGACATTATTTACTTATCTCTCCAATTCTTTGCCAATTGAACACGGGGTCCCACAGGGTTCGATCTTAGGCCTATCCTCTTTCTGTTGTACGTAAACGGTATGCCCTTATCTATTAAAAACGGAAGAACAGTTCTGTTTGCCGATGACACGAATGTTCTTTGCAAAAAAGAAACTAAATAGTACAATTTCAGAAGTTTCAAATTGGTTTTGTAATAACAAATTAATAGTTAACGAAGGAAAAACGGTCTCAATGCAATTTTGCGTTTCAAATCGGCAATCGTATGCTCCATTGAAAATTAACAATATGCAATTAGCTGATGTTAAGGTAACAAAATTTCTAGGTCTCTCAATTCAATCAAACCTCAAATGGAATGTACATATAACAGCATTAAACACTAAATTAAGCTCATTATGTTATGCATTCAGAATTCTTTCTAATTCTGTCAGCCTTCATGCAGCTCGTTGCGTGTATTTTGCAAATGTACATTCCCGCCTGAGATATGGCATAATATTCTGGGGAAGCTCATCCTTTAGTTCCCAGACATTTAGATTGCAAAAGAAAATTATCCGAATAATGAAAAAATCCCATCCACGTGATCCGTGCAAGCCTCTTTTCATTGAGCTTGGAATCTTACCATTGCCTTGCCTATTTATTTATGTCTGTAGTATTTGTCAAAACTGACTTAACGATGGGAACATATTTTCATGTAATACTGATATTTATAGTTACAATACTCGACGTAGAAATCATGTTCATCAAGTGTCAGTATCAACAGCTCACTACAAGAAATCTACATACAATACATGTACGCTACTTTACAATGCATTGCCAGATGAAATTAAACAATTAAAATTGGTACACAAATTTAAATTAAAAGTAAAATCTTTTCTGCTGCAAAACTGTTTCTATACAATTAGAGAATATACTGATCGCCAAAAAGAAACATAATGTTTACTTTAACGAAACCAAGATATAGTATAATGAATTAGTTTACATTTGCATTGTATAATTTTAAAAAAAGAATCAATATGCCTGTAACAAATAATGTACTTCCGGGTCAATGACCCCCATCTCGATCAGGTTTTTGTCCAGTTTCCCTGATCCATTGAGCAAATGCTGAGATGGCCCCGTGATTTGCTTCTGGACGTAAATGTAGCTTCATTATGCTTACGTTTTGTTGAACTTTCCTTTGCTTGTAGTGGTAGTAGAGCTTAGGGCGAGTTTCTATTTTGTTAACAATACAGAAAAATCAAGTCTGTTCGTTTCTTTACCGTTAAAAATAAGTTTTCTATAATTTGGCAACGAAAATATCTAGTTTTTGAAATGTTAATCTCTTACTTTTTAAAATTTGTTGTTATTATTATTATTATTATTATTAATATTATTAATTCAACTATTAATAGTTAAATTGTTGGGAAGGGATTCTGAAACTCAAGAAAGCGTGCGCAGATGATTTTCTCCCCCATACGTCACATACAGTTTTTGACAAAATAAATAAATAAATAAAAACATGTTTATTTGTTTAAAAAAATAAAAGGTAACTTTCAATGTACTTACAGCATTTAAAATAAAAGTGAAGAACAATGAAATCGATGTTTGAATAAAGGTTTATTCAGTATTATAAACATGTTCTTGGAACAATTCACAATTCCTTAAAAACATTTGAAGTAATTATAACATCTTTCTTGATAGCATTTCGCTTTCCTTGATAGTCAGAAAAATATTACAAAAGCTTTTTACTCTCGAGAACGCTACGTAATATTATCCATGCGAAAATATAGGATCAGGCAAATAGAACCCTACTCTTTGAAGTATTATTTTACTTTATAACCGAACTGAGAGGTACGCCCGTGCCATTTAATCGAATAAAATAATATTAATTAAGTATTTAATTTTAAAGAACAATTCGTTCAATAAATGATGTAGTTGTATTGTGGAAATACATATACCAAATGAACCTTTCCGAAGCTAATTCTCTAAACTCTTGCTTCCTCTCCTATTTGTTTCGGTTTTAGGCAGTAATTTATGCTCAGATCATTTGATTACGTTAAAAACGATGTACTCCTTGAGTTTTTTGATTCCAGAACGTGAATTCTACACTAGCTGGTACTGAACTAGCAGGTAAGTAGAAAATACGTCCACTTTTCAAGAATTCACTACCTTGCTATAAAACTTTATTGTAGTTCCCGTCGAGGTGTGTTGGTCCACGTCCTGACGGGGGATGCAGAGAGGGCTCTCAAGTATTCCTTTCTTTCACCAGTAATTCTTCTCCCCATTGTTCATTCTCATTCTTTTACAACATCCTGTTTCTTTTCTTCCTCTTCTATTTCACTGGCCCCCTCTGTATGCTGAACGCCCACCCATGTGTTTGCCGTGCATGGCGACCCGTGTCGAAGGGAATGTGTGTCCTGGCGGTTGAGGGGTCAGTTTCTTTCCCCACTATTCACCCTGTGCTACGTTCTGCTTTGCACTTAGGGATACTGTGTTTACGTATTTTGGGGAACATTCCTTGTATTGTGACGTCGTGATGTGAGAAACAACACACACGGAGTTCCTTTGTACAGGTTTATTTACAATGACAGTACATTACAATGTTTACATACTCCGGAAACTACCGCTGCACCCCACAGCACTCCATTCCGGAGGCAAGCCGCCCCAGCCTGACCCAGCGTACCCCAGCGTGCTAACTTGTAGCACCGCTCCCGGCATCTGCTGGGGCCACCCTCGCAAATGTGCGACCACACCTTCACGGATCAGCAAAGTGCCTCCGCACCGCGATTCGGCCCAAACTCCATTGCCAATGACCAAATACTCCACCGGCGTCTATAGTGAGGAGTCACGTGACACCTCCCACGCTGAAGACCCGCGGACCGCGTCACCTCATTACAGAGTTATTGGCCGGTCGCAAAATCGGGCCCACCGACAGCTGCAGACGATCTGTCCTCACACATCATTCTGCGCTAGCTGATCCCCAGATGTTCACAGGCACGCCCCCACCGGCTTGCACCCTCGAAACGACGCACAGTGTGTAATTTTGGCCATCTAGCAGGAAAAAATTAAATTTTCGACTGAATTGAAACAGTAAAATTGTTAGGTTTCTGGGTAGTAGTATGACCCAGCTATGTGGGAACGTTGTTAGTTTTCTCTTGAAGGTCACATGAAACCCGTGGTGAATGTTCAAACACGTCCATCGCCGCTCCGGCAGGACTCAGCTCCGAATGACCCTTTTCAGTACGCGAAGTTCCCTTGGTCGTGATACACCTCTTGACTGATTCTGTGATTTGTGTGCCAACCAGAAGTAATTTTCATAGTTTTACAATCATTTTTATGTGAATATTATTTAGTTACTTTTGTTGTGCCTAAAAACGTTAATCGAAAGGGTGAGTGATTTATATTAAATGTATTGCACGTTCTCTAAATTCACTTAGAGTTTTAATGTATTATACACCATTATACAACTTTCGGGCCATATACATTTTAAAACGTACTTTTAGGTTCTTGATCGTGAAAAGACTAGCTGCTTATATCTGCTTATCTGACGAATATAATTTTTTTTACAGAATGGCTCCTCCAGTTACCCGTATGTCGTTATTTGAAACATGGGTAAAAAAAATCAATTGTTGAAAAATTTGAAGGTGTATTAACTGTTTTTTGCGTGAATTAGGTAATATAGAACCTGAAAAGACATTGTTGGATAAAATTATGCCGTATGTTAGATGTATTTGTAAAAGATTTGCAACCAGATGGCAAAAATCCGTGAGAAGTGTAGAACAGTTCCAGAAATACAATTCGACCTGGCTGCAAGAAACTCTTTCCCTTCCTGATTATATTTTAGAGGCAGTCCCAGGCCCATTGCAAATTAATGTAAAAATTAATAGAGCTGGAAATTAATAAGCCCTTCAAAAGCTGTGGGAATAAAGCTAAAGCCCTAAAATTGAAACCTCTTTTGGATACCACTAGTTCAGAAGAATTATCCATGGCCACTGAAATGAAACTAAGGAAGGATGGCAAAAGAGATTCGGCAGCTATAGTTAAGGAGCTCTCTGAAGCCTCCCCCAACAGGGGAACTACAATTAAAAAAGCCCGAAGATCCATTCTTCAAAAGCCGCCATCATTGTCAGTTGATCACGCACTTGCTTTGATGGTGGATAGTATCTTTCAACCCGCCAGTATGTTCGCATACGCCATCAAGCAAAAGACTCAAATTGTTTTTTCTATCCCCCTTATCACAAAGTGAAGGAAGCGAAACTGTTATGCTATCCAGCGGAAATTACAGTTACTGAAAGATCGGCTGAAATTCTCCCCCAAGCATTGATTGACCATACCGTGGCAGGGACATTTAAAATTCAAATCGTGACAGAGATTTTACATTCGCTTCAAACTACATCTTTTGAAATTATAATTAAGTGGGGATGTGATGGGTCTGAACAAAACAGATATAAACAAAAATTTTCTGATAAGCGAATTCAAACTAATTTGTGAGTATTTTTGTACATTCTTATTTTATTTTTTTGTTATAATTTTTACATTTTCGACTTTTTATTCTCGTATACTTTCATTTTATTATCCTTGCAGAGTATGTTTTGTTAAATTCAAATATTATGTCCCATAATATTAAACAAATGCAACGTTTGACAAACGTATACTCTCATGAAGACTAATACAAGTATTCAAATTTCCTAAATATTTAAAAAAATATTTCGTAAAAATTTAAGTTCTACAAGCAAATTTGTTTATTTGTACATTGTTTACACAACAGACCTCCAAAAACTAGGAGAAATTCATTTCGAAGGGAGTTATTAATTTTTTCTTCCTAGATCGTCAAAATTACACACTGTGCGACGGCTCCGGTTGCACCGCCAGCTCGACACCTGGACTACCCCCTCCCACGCCCCGGCTCGCACCTTGTGCGGTCCGATGTCTACTGAAATTCTACGTTACAGTTTGGTTCAAAACGCTTGCTTTGGCCTCGGACTCTTCTAGATGGGCGGGGGGATCCACGGTAGTGCAGCGCTGTTATTCACCCACTATATCCTCGTGACAACCTTGGCACTCCGATGGAGTGTCCCCTTGTTGGGCTCCGTGGTAGGTGGGGACCTCGGGGATGAATCTGATATCCATCTTCATGGATACTAAACCTCTCAGCCTTCTTCCGCAAGGAAGAGATGTCCGGAACGATCTATTGATCTCAATAGTTTCTTTTTAAAAGAAGATACGCCAAAGAAGCCTAGATTCCTCATGGCATGCGCCGAGGAAGGAAAATCGTTTAAAATGGTCAGTGTTATCTGTTTGGGGCGCGCTATAGAAGAAACGTGTGGGAAACTGCAAGATGTAGTGCAACATTCTTTTTGAAGCACGATCGGATGAACAGGTTGAGAAAATTATGAAAACCAAGCAGATTGTCGGCCTCCAAGTGGAAATAACCACTCACCCAACACAACCTATGTAAGGGAGTGGCCAACCATGAAGATTTTTCAGCAGAGAGTGAGGAAGATATAGTTTCCTTTTTTAAGAGACAGGGAGTGACCGACGTCTATAGGCTCGAGAGGCGGCATGGGCGAGAAATCCCCACTTCCACTCGTATTCTGACATTCAATCTTCCAATTCTCCCTCAAAAGATCTCGTGCGGGTTTTATAACCTTCACGTTCGGCAATATGTTCCCAACCCTTGGCAGTGTTTTAAGTGCCAGAGGTTTGGCCATACACAGCAGCGATGCATGGCAGATAACCCGGTGTGCGGGAGAACGATGCACGAACCTGAACCCTGCGCCACTACACCGCAATGTGTTAATTGCGAAGGTGACCACCCGTCCAACTATAAGCAATGCCCTACTTTTGTGAGGGAACGAGCAACCCAGAAGATTAGAGCACTTGACAAAGTGCCCTTTCCTGAGGCCAAACGTCGGTTTCAAGCGAGGAACCCTATTAATCTCTCACTCCGACGCCGTGAAAGTTAAGACGCCGAGAGGAGCAGCGAGCTGCCAAATGGACCGAGCTCCCTACCCCCAAGTGGTGAGCTTCGCATGTCAGGTGTCTCCAGTGGACCTCCCTGTGGATACCTCACCTCTGCAAGGGGGAAGAGTGGTCATCCCAACGAAATACAAGAAAATTGAGAGAAAAGCTCAGCCGTCGCAGTTGACCAAACAGTTATTTAAGCCATGGAAGTCGATATCAAATGCACAACTGCCTCAGACCCGGTCACTAAAAGCTCGTCAACGCCACGAATAATTGCACCTTCCGAAACTCGCCCTGAGCGTGCATCCAGCCCCCTGGCAATGCCCAAGAGGAGTCGGCTATGAAGGATCTCCCGTTGGAGAGGAGTTTCGCGCATCCTGGTCCCAACGTCGGAGGAAAAAAGAAAACTTGATTACCCCATGGCTCTCGTCATGGAATATTATTGGTTTCTCCTCGCGGCGGAACGATCCTCAACTGTTGTCCCATCACAATCCTTTGATAGTCTGTCTCCAAGAGACTCACCTCACCCCACGCCGTACCTTGTGTCTTGGTGGTTTTTCTCCTTACATTTTCGATGTGGATGGTATCCGTGCTCATGGCGGAGTCTTCACTGTTACACGATTCGCTGCTGTCTACAGAGGTACCTCTTCAGACCGACAAGCAGTGAGTGTGCAGGTGCACCCCCATCCCTCACAATCACTGTATACAACATTTACATCCCTCCAGGACTGTGTCTGCTCATGAACGTCTGGGCTTGATAAACCATCTGCCCTCTCCGTGCGTGATAGTCGGAGATGTACAAGCCCATAGTCCTCTATGGAGCTCTTCCCGCACTTGTCCGAGAGGCAGTGTATTAGAATCGGTAATAGACACAGCGAACGAGGTTATTCTGAATTCCGGTAAACCAACTCACTTTGCCGTCGCCACAAATTCGAGCACGTGTATCGATCTAGCACTCTGCAGCCCTTGCAACCGTCCTACAATAGTCCATTCTAGATGACCTGTTACCCCATTATCGTTCACATTGGTGGACTTGCTCGTGAGTTGGCGCGCCCCCCAACGGTGTGTCCAACGTGCTGACTGGCTGACATTCCAAGCGAACGTTAGTCTATCGGAGGGCGAATTTGTCAGTAGGGAAGAAATGACAGCACATTTTAACAGTGCTGTACTACAAGCTGCGGACATTGATATTCCCAAGGTGACCGGTAAATCGCGACACTTTCGTCCCGTGGTGGAACTTGGATTGCTCAAGGGCTGTTGGTGCTCGTAAGAAAGCGCTGGCGCGTCTAAAACTATCCAACCGCTGATAACCTCATTGATTACAAGAGGTGAAGAGCGAAGGCGAGGAGAACCATTTTAGAAAGTAAAAATGCATCATAGAGAGCATACGTCTCATCTCTGAATTTCCATACGCCACCACGTCTGGTATGGAGGAAGGTGCGTCAAATTAAAGGATATCCTTTCCCAAACTCAGTGTCAGGTCTTAAAAATGGTCAGATGATAACAGCACGAGAAGAGGAACTTCACACTCATCATGAAAATATGTCGAGTTCGGCAAACTATGTTCCCAACTTTCTTTTGCTGAAAGAAAGAAAAACCGCGCTTTGGATTTTTCGAGCAGAGCACATGAGTATTATACTTGTAATACCCCTTTCCCCATGTATGAAATGGTTCTGCTCTGATGCTTGCGAAAAGAACCTCCGAGTACAGACGAAATCCACAGCTTAACGCTAAAACATCTTCCCGAAACGGCAATGTGATTCCTTCTCCGGCTCTATAACCGTATCTCGGAAGAGAACACCATCCCTACCTTTTGGTGGGAAGCCATCCCAGTTCCCAAAGAAGGGAAAGATCGATCACTGCCATAAAGTTATCGACCTATTTCTCTCACAAGCTGTGTATTCTAATTGCTGGAATGCATGGTCAATCAGCGTCTTGTCCGGACCTTGGAGTATACAAATCTGTTGACACCAATTCAAAGCGGGTTTAGAAGGAACCGGTCAGTCTTGGACCACCTCGTTTCGCTTGCAACAGCTATCTCTACATCGTTCGTCTTGAGACATCTGGTGGTCATATTATTCGATATAGAAAAGGCCTACGACACCACTTGTAGGCAAGGCATTCTGCAAACCCTGGACTCTTGGGGATTTAGAGGGAAGCTTCTCTATTCCTCCAAAATTCCATTCGAACAGATCCTTCCATGTTCGTGTGGGTGATGGACTTTTACGTAGTCACCCTCTTGAAATTGTATGCCCTAAGGATCAGTCCTGAGTGTCACTGTTTGCCATCGCTATCAATGATACAGCGTTGACTGTGCGAGAAGCATCGGCATCGTTGTTTGTGGGTGTTTTTGCCATTATCTGTTCATCCAATAGCATTAATGTGATCCAGAGGCAACTCCAAATGTTGCTCAACAAGCTCTATGAATGGAGCACGTCTACAGGCTTTAATTTTTCTGCTACTAAATGCATCGGTTTGCATTTATGTGGGATATACCATTTGCATAGCAATCCAGTTCTTTGCCTGGGAGGAAATCAGCTTCCATTCTCTGAATCTGCCAGGTTCCTTGAGCTCACATTTGACAAGTCCCTCTCGTGGCGTCCTCATATCAGTGGACTACAAACCAGATGTGTCTCCCTCTTTAATCTTCGAATGCTGAATGGTACATCATGGGGAGCCGACCGCACTACCCTATTGCGGTTATATAGATCACTCATCCGCTCAGTTTTGGATTACGGTAGTGAAGTGTTTGACTCGGCAGCTCCCTCCACTCTGCTACCCAACAGTAGTATACACCACGCTGGTATCCGTCTATCAGCAGGTGCATACCGCATCAGCCGAATTCAGTGCCTTCTATCCGAGGCTGGTGAGACATTAAAAACGAGGCGGGATATTTAGCATTAGCGTCTTACGGTGCTAAAGTATCCGGACTCTAATCATCCTTATCGCCAAATAATTATCCATCCTGAATAAGAAACATCAGATGTTCTTCGAACATTGCTGTCTCAGCCTCCAGGTATTCGATTGCGAAATATTTTGCGGGATCTTAATGTTTGTCTTCCCACCCCTGTGAAAAGTCACATCGTATTCCCGTTTGGAAACTCCTCCGACAGACTATTGACCTCAGACTATCCAATCTCTCCAAACAAACGACTAGTTCTCTTGTTCACCGGATGCATTTTCTAGAAATGACGGTAGCTTATTCATATCATGTATTATACACACATGGTTCATCGCGCAACGACATAGTGGCATGTAGTTTTTATTGTATCAGCATCACCAAATCATATCGGCTACATTCTCAGTGCAGTACTTGAAATGTATGCAATTCTTGAAGCCCTAAAATACATCGAGTCAGCTACTTTGCGTCGAGCAGTTCTCTGGTTTGGTTATCTCAGCTCACTTCAGGCTGTCTCCCGTTCTTCCTCAGACTACCTGACGGAATCAATTCAAACCTCATTCATCGCGTTGTCGCGCCGCTATGATATGGTACTGAGTTGGGTCCCAGGCCATGTGGGAATCATGGGGAACAAGCTGGGTGACCGGGTGGCGAAATCGGCGACGGAGAATACTCATTTCTCTATAACCCAAATCCTTTTACCATCGTCCAATGTTAAAGCTACTTTAAAACCATCCATCTTTAGAGCGTGGCAAATAGTGGCACAATACCACTTATAAACTAAGTGCAATAAAGGATTCTGTTAATTCCTGGCGTTCCTCATCCCATCTTTAATAAATCTTTAACTTTAATAAATCTATATATCTCCCTGAGCGTGAGGAAGTTATTTTCACCCGTCTTTGTATCGGACACTGCCACTTTTCTCAGTTTCCTCATTCGAGGTGAATCTCCTACCTGTGATTCATGCAGGACGGTTCTCTCTGTGAAACACGCCCTCTTGCATTGTTGGAAATTTGTTGGGAGACGATGAAGACATGGTCCGGCAACTCTACGCGAAGTGCTCGGAAATGACGATTCCGCGTTCTCAAAACGTTTATGTTTTTTCGAGAGAAAGCGGAATGTATAGTTTTATCTGACATAAGGACAAATAATGTTTTATCTTTTCCTGGCCCCAGATTTACGTTTCTGAACGTTGGTTTTTCTACTTGAATCTTTTATGGGTAATTGAAGCTTTCCTTTAAAGGTTATTATGCGCTTTTAAGTTAGCTTGTAAGATGCATCAGCAACACTTTTACTAGAACTTTATTTATTTTAGAAATATTTTGTCATGGGCGCCAATGACCTTAGTAGTTGAAGCGCCCTTTAAACGTAATCAATTATTGCAGGTATTTGGATTTTGTAATTTAAGCACTAACGAACCTAGTTTCTCATTGTTTCTTTGGGCTCGTGACGGAGTATTTTGATATGGTGTGGTATGGAACGTGCACAGAAATCACTTCTCCACGTAGCAGTTACAGTTGTTAACTGTTAACGTTACAATTGTTAACTGTTTTTGGCGTAAAATAAATAATTATGGATATATGGCATTCACCAGAGGTTTTGTGATGTTTCTGTCCGAATGGACTCGTCAGAAAGCCTATTTCTGTCTATGGTTAAATCTCATGATTTGTTGCATAACTAGTGGCCCAAAAAAAGCGAAAGCTGCTCAACCATGGAATGACATTTTAAAATTTGATAGAACAATTTTAGAGTTAAAAGTGAAAAGAAATGAAATCTACTTTATCCGTTGTGGCGCACGAATATGCATAACTTTTTCGAAGCGGTTTCTTTTTTAATTCTTAATTCTGACACCTTACATTATGTAAAAGTGCTAGATGTCGCCAAATTTTGTGGACGGGATCATCTTCAGACTCCATTAAAGATGCAGATTGTATCATGACACCAAATTTCCCTATAACCGTATGTCCTATCTTTTCATTTTAATGGGAGATAATAAAGTATTCTTTAAGAAATGTCCCTTACTTCTCGTACAGCTTTTGAAGAACGTTCATTCTTTGAAAACATGAAGTAAGAAGTTGTTCTGGGGTTATAGAGTTCATTCCAAGTCAGTTTTGAAAAATACCCCGTGTGACCACGTATTTGGATTAAAAATTTTGTATGCCACGTGTCTCAATGGAACGTTTCTGAAGTTGTAGCTTCATAGATGAAATAGTTGTCTTGGCAAAGCGGTTCGTTTGACCAGGCGTTACAGAAATAATGGGTTCCGCATGATTTTTTTATCATCCGTCATCATTACGTGCAGAAATATATAAAAACAACCAATTCAATGCCCAAAAATATTGAAAAACAGGGAAAGCGTCGGGCTACCCAGATCGTGGCCGCTACAGTACCGGCAGCGTATGAGCGACTGACAGTTCTCTCGCCACGTGCTGTAGTTCATGTGACCTGCTCTGAAACAATCAGCTTTCGAGGATGTGTTTACGTTCTTACAGCCTGGGTTCAACGCTCAACGTTGCCAACACACGAAGTCGCGGAGGCGATAAGTTTCGGCTTTGGCGAAAGTTATGAACGTGATATCAAGACGTGTCATAGCCTGTCGGTAAGTGTTAATGTTTTACGATTTAATTTATCTGTGATGTAAGTGGGGCCATACGCGTGTGTGGCAACAGCGAATTGAACTATCAGAGACGCTTATACGCTGCCGGTACGGTTGACAAATCCAGGCGACGGGGAACTCGTGAGAGATCTTTGTGGTGCTTGCGCCCCTTTCCCGCCGAGGCCAGGGCAGCCGTATTTCGACACGAAGAGCACCCGAAGAATTGAGTACTGGTGTATGGTTCGCCATAAGTCACCACGAGGGAACTAGCTAACGATTGTCATGTAAATACGTATTTTGACAGGAACAATATACCTGCAATTAAAAATATTTTATGGAGTTTGAGACATTGAGTGAAATAGAACAATTTTTATTTTACATATTACTACTTCTTACATATTTATATTTTGATGTATTTATGTCAAATCGGAATAGTTCATGAGAGAGTTTGCTAATATAACGCTGCTGCAACAGTCTTCATACAACGCAATGTAATAGTGCGCTTTTATGATAATCGGATCTTCAAAGTGAATTGTCAAACTTGCCCCCCCCCTCTTTTTTAGGGAACCGAGGACTCGAAATTAAGGATGAGCTGATGTTTACGAAGAAGCTATTTCAACCACGAGCTTGCTCATATTTCACATAGTACATGCCCGATATCTTATCGCATAGTTGGGTTCGGGAGGTTGGTCCCTTGAACCCCTCTTCGGAATCCTATATTGACTTCCTGTGCGTAATGGCTGCTCGCAAAGAACTTTCTAAATACTACGCAAGTGTTTTGTATTGCGAATAACACCACCGTCGAAGTGGATCTGTTCATGTCCTGACGGGGGGATGCAGGGAGGGCTCTCAAGTAATCCTTTCTTTCACCAGTCATCTTTCTTCTCCCCATCCTTCATTCTCTTTCTTTTATAACATCCTGTCGGTTTTCTTCTTTCCCTTCTATTTCACTGCTCCCCCCTACATACTGCACGCACCCATGTTTTTGCAATGCATAGCGAACCGTGTCGGAGGGAATATATGTCGTGACGTTTGTGGGGTCTGTTTCCCAACTATTCCCCTTGTGCTACGTTGCTGCTTTCACCTAGGGATAAGTTATTTACTTATATTGGGGAACATTCATTGAAGGCACTGGCTTTGGCGTCGGACTCTTCTAGACGGGCCCCGTCGAGGTGGGTTGGTCCACGTCCTGACGGGGGGATGCAGGGAGGGCTCTCAAGTATTCCTTCCTTTCACCAGTCATTTTTCTTCCCATTGTTTATTCTCGTTCTTTTTCTCGCAGTTTTGGATTACGGTAGTGAAGTGTTGTTCAGCAGCTCCCTCCACTCTGGGACCCATACAGGCTGGCATCCGTCTCTCAACAGGTGCGTATCGCACCAGCCGAATTGAGTGCCTTCTAGCAGAGGCTGGTGAGCCCTTATGAGCGGGAAGAAACGCCGTCATCGACATTGGTTATCATGCTTGTCGTCACTAGATGGCCAGGAGCTCACAAGGAAGTTTCCCAAGCTAAATTGGATGCAAATTGCATGCTTTCTCAAGAGATGATGACAGGCGCGAGTGCGATACAGTGCACGGTGCCCGGTGCCCGGACGTTGCAGCGTTGGCTAATTTCAACCATGGTGGAAATATTTCCACCATGATTTCAACAATTGTAAGTGAATTCGAACAGACGAACAGCTTGTTGCTGACAGAAGATAAATAGGAGAGAGATGAATGTAAAGAAGACATTTATTGTGTAAAATCAGAAGAGATGGCGCATGGCGTGAAAAATTGAAAGTATCGAAAAAGTGTCGAGTCATTTTCAGAAAGTATCAACCGCTATCGATACCACCCGAGTATCGAGGACCCATCCCTACTTCTAAGTGTGGTAATTGGTACATAAATACTAGAAAAGTTAAACAAGTTGTGTTGAAAATCTGGCAACATGAAATCATCCGCCTCTGTTAGTGTTCCTTAGAAATATCTTACATGAAACTGAACAATTTGAGGAATGCATTACTCAGCAAAACATGTTCCTGCTTTCCCTCGGGTATGTTTTCTAAGGAATACGGAGAGCCAGAATGCATATTCAGCTGGATTTTCAGCTTTCAAACTGTCCTTAGGATCTTCTGGCCATGCAGAGTGTGTTGAGAATTCTTCATAAGTAAGAAAGAACTGCTGGAACACTTGGAAATTAATAAAGAATGTCAGGCGCGGTTCGTCATTTAAGGCTCTAAGGCGGAGCTTCTCTTAAAGAAATCGCTCCCCAAAAGAAATTTAAAAACATATTTATACTTGTATTTATTTATTAATAATGGCTTTCTGAGTTGTATTATGTAACAATCATATTAACATGTTGTTTGTTAGTTCGATAACGGCCGTCCGAAACGCATTTGAAGCTGTTGACAGGGAAGGGAAAAAGCGTTAGGCTCCCACTTAATTCCGCCATAAGGCCTGTGTAAAACGAGGAGGCGTGATGTCATGCATTCACTGCACAGGTTACCGGCGGACGAAGGCTGCGGCCAGGCAGCCTTCAAGGGTGTGCTCACCAGATAGCGTTACTATGCAGCTCAGCGAGTGGCACTGTGCATCTCTAGTTTTTTCCAATATGCGGTAGGAGCGCTACTCCGTTAAGCCTTTTATCAGAAGCGCGAAGCATTACAGGACGTCTTCATGATTGGAAGATATGTATAGAAATGGAATGTCAAGTAATGCATTCGCAGCCTTCCCCATTTAGAAAACCACGAGCCGCGACTGAAGAATGTATGTTAAAACTTGTTTCCGTGAAAACCTCCCACAATAGTGCATTGCAACCATTGAATATAACAAATTTTAAACTATACAGCTCTGTTTAGGGCTACATTTCCTTTAACATGAAAAATTATATTTTAACGTTTGGGATAAAATGGATTGAATTAAGTTTTGGATATTTCAAGAAAAAGAAATAATGATTGAAATGTATAAATGAGATACATGTATATATTATCTTTACTTCATACACATATACAGGTTTTCTCTGCAGCAGCTACATGGGTTTTGAGTATAAAGAGCTGTATTTACATTTGTACTCACATTATGTGATTTTTCATTTGGTATATGTGAAATATTACACTGTTAATAGGTAATACAGCTATGAGTCTATAATACATGTTTATACAAACTTTTTACACAATAATATTACATTACTGTATCAAGTAAGTACATCGTTTACCATGTTACAGTCCTGTACTTCCTTTTTGCTCTCCACTCAGTAATGGAGATGGGGGCAAGTGGATAAATACCACTTTGGGCTGAGAAAACTTCTTTCAGATCCAATGGGCATACAAAAAACTACTTGAAACAGAAGTCCCACCATGAGGAATTATTTTGCAGAAGTACTCAAAGAACAGTAGACTAACAATTTATGAAAATTGTTTATAAAATAATTTGTAAATATAGTTCTTGTATAAAATATGAATTATTTTCTCTAATATGAGAATAAGAATTTAAAACATAAGTAATTGCTTATTAATTTAAGTAAATTGAAATTACAAACATAAAATCTATAATACTTAACATGAGGAGATATTGAATACAAAGAAAAGGTTTCATACTCATTATGAAATGTGCCTCGAACACTTTTCTTTCAACATATTCATGAATTGCAAATTTAGCACTCTCCAGCAAGTTAAAATAATTATTTGTCCATAGAAATCATGTATATTAAACACATACTAATTCCAAACTTTAACAGAAGCTTAATCAAATGAATAGTAGAAATAACTGTTTCCACTTGTATTCTGTTCCTGCCCACACTGATGTATTGTTCATAAAATAGTCCAACTGAAACACACCCTCATCTTAGGATAACGTTTGTGTCTAAGCTGTGATCCTTGGTGGAGTCTCTCGGTCCCCCTGCCCTCTTGAAAGGGTTCCAGGTGAGTTTCTTATGAGGAGGCAGTCCTGCTACAGTGCCTGCTGGACTAGGCTGCCCACTGGACACTCCAGAACTGGAACTGCTATTGGAGACGGAGCCCTTTGGCCCGCCCTTAGGCTGCTGCAAGCACAAAGAGAAGATTATAAGAACACAACAGCTGTCAACAAATCTTGTCCTCCAAAATTTCCTAACTTTTCTAAGTCTGCTATAAAAATTTCTAGCCTTTATAGTAATTATAGTAATATATTTACTATTTTATTTTAATTTTAATATATTTATTACTTTATATTATTTATAGTAATAAAATACAGAGGACTCTGGTTATAGTGAACTTCTGGGAACTAACATTTTTGGTTCACTATCTCTGATGATGTGAAAATTAAATGGAATTTCTCCACAATGAATAATTTTCTTAAAATGAAATGGAATTTCTCTACAATGAATAATTTAATTAATATAGAGATATAGCAAAATACATTAATAATGCCAACTGAAAATTTCAATACCTTTATTTAACCTTAAAAAAATAATTATTTTCAGTTACTTGCTTTGTACACTTTTCATTAGTAATTTCCGTAGATCCTTCTCCACTGCTCGTGCTCCCTCCCTTGATTTTACATAGCCCTTAGAGAAGTATTGAAATGCAGTCTTGACACCCTTTAATGCCTCTTGCACTGGTGGAACACTACCCCACTCCCCAAAGGCTTTTTTTTCCCCCCAGAAGGGAATTAATTTCCAGAATGTATTTCCTATATATACTTAAGCTGAAGTTCAGCATTCACTATAACCAAATCTTTTTCCGCTTATTTGAAATGTAAGTGAAACAGGATCAGAGACTTAGGTGCGCTATATCCGAGATCATTGTAACAGGAGTCTACTGTAAATTCATAATTTTCCCCTTTCTGTAAAAAAATCTTATATTACATATGTCGCAATGGTTTCAGAATATTTTCCAAACAATAACAATGAATTGCTAATGACTGTGAAATGCACATTTTTTTTTGTTCATTTACATGTTTAATGGAGAACACTGAGACTGAAACTGAGCAACATAATATTAACTGTGTAACAAAAACTACACAATGATCGAAACATTCACAATGAGTCAACAATTTGTACTTTAGTATATTATTGGCCAATAACTGCAACATAGGTGATGATGATGATGATGATGATGATGATGATGATGATGATGAAGGAAAGAGAATGTTCTGGACCGACAATTTTTCCTAGAATTTTTTATGATGAAATAATATATTTTTGCATTGGTTGTTTTGAATATTTTAAGAAGTTACTTTGTCTATAAATTATAAATAGCGTCATCATCATATACTGCAAGTTGCTGGGTGGGTCATCTGTATTTTTCCAATAGACCTCATGGGTTTTCTAAGTGTTCCTGATCTAACCATTTCTTTTGTGGTCTCCTCCCTCTTTGCCCTATTGGTTTTTAATTCAATGCTGTTTTTGGGAATCTTTCTCGTTTTATTCTCTTAATGTGAGAAGATCATTTCTTCTGTCCTTCCTTTATTTCTTCTGATACATTCTTTCTTTTAAAAATCTTTTTATAACACTTTCAGTCCTATGCCCTGAGTGTGACTTGACTTGCCATTTTAATCCCAGAGTACAGAGCACCAGAATACATGCAATGTTCATTTTTGGGTTATCCGGAAAATCTTTGTCAGGCTCCACTATGTATACAGGATTGTTTCAGAGACTGCAACACAGAAGCAATCTATGTACTTAGGTAGGGTTTCCTAAGACCTAGTTGAAAATATCAGGATTGTTGGATAAAAAAATCAGGACTTTTTTTTTAATAATGACTTACTGGTGCAAAGTTCTTATTCTACTACAGAAGAGAATATAAAGAAGAATCTATTTATATGTTAATACTGCACTGTATGGTAAATTGTTAAGGATTCTTCCTATATCTGTTTCAATATTCCTGCTACAAATAAAGAAACACTGATTTTCACTGTTAATGCCGTACTTCCTGTAACACAATTTCATTCTCTGTATATTTTATATTAAAATTAAATTAAACAGTACAGAAACAATACATGTTAAAAAAATCAGGAAGACAAGTAACCCTAGACTTAGCTGTGATTGAGACACTATGTACTAGGCACAAATGCCAACATTTTGGACGTCATACTGCTACCTTCAGAAAGGTCACACGGGTTCTGTTGCACCTCTGGAACCTGTGTGCAATCCACCTCCTCGGTCACAGCTACAGTATGACATTCAAAACATTGGCATTAATGCATAAGATGTGGCATCTCCTTGACAGCCAAGTATGTATTGTGTTCTGCTGGAAGCCTATGTTTTCGTGAATAAATTGTTTCAATATTATATTTTTTACTATGTAGAAATTTTTTGGACAGTAAAAAAGTTGTATTCAAATAAATAATGTGCAAGTTTCAAAGTTTAATTTGCCATGAATTTCATACATCCATCTCCATTTTATCACTTGACAAAAATTCTTCTCAACGGTCAGGATTCTGGAATTAAAATGCTGTTAGGTTTGGAACTGAAAGTGTTAATTTCTTTACTTCCTTGCTGTTCCCGTGAGATGACTCCTGCAAGATGGCATAGAAAACTCATCTGTAAGGTCTCCAGACTTCGCTGATCCCTATTGTTCGATGTTGAAACTTTTGATCCATACACAAGTATTGGTTTTGAAATCATATATTTATATTTTTGAGACTAGATTAAGAAAAATTGTAATATTTCAGTCAGGAAGGAGAAAAGGATTTTTAATTCATTGTAACCTGCAGCAATTCCATTGTAACCTGCAGCATTGTAACTCCATTAAACAAATCAGTGCCAAATTCTAAGCCTTTTACTATTGAAAAATCCTGTCTGTACGGGATATTTTGAACTAATTTTAAAATCTGTTAAACTCTAGAAACCTTCTTCCACAATTCATCACTCTCAATTTTTTTTTAATATCATCTTGCTGGTTTCTGCAACTCAAAAAGTATTCACGCCACAGGTGTGGTTGGGTTTGCTAACTCTCAACCATCACAAGTTTGTAAAACAACTGTACAAAATAATTGATTACACCAAAGATAGTTTCAAATTACCAAATTTTATTCCTCAAAATTTAACAACCTATGACTTATTTAAAAACGTAAAATTTATACTAAAAATAATTATTTAATTTTTCCCTGTAAAGGTATAAATGTTTCTTCCCTGTTTGTAAAGATATAAATTGTTTTCTGCATCACTTGAAATATGTATGTGTTTTCATGTGATGCAGAAAGCAATTTATACCTTTGATCGACAGCCTATTCAGAAAATTCTAGTTTCAGAGAAATGGTTTGTTTATCCATAATTTAAAATTAATTAAATGATTTCATAATAAAATATGACCCTCACAAGAGTGACTAAGAGTCAGGAAATCTGATAAATATATGTGGGTAAGCCAAGAAATTTCAAAGATTCTTCTACATTTTTTGACAAATCACATTATATTTACAGAATCGAAAAAGTGATTTGGGAATAGAAACGAAGCTTCCGAACTAAAACATCCACAATTTCATTACAATTAATGAAGACACAAAAGGAATAGCCATTCCTTAAAGCTTTCAGAAATGAATGTACACCAAATAGTATCCATGGAAAGAATAATATCATAAAATGTCACTGAAGTATTATTTCAAAACCAAGGAATTGCTGTGTTTTCAATGGACACCTTACTTAGAAAGTAGTCTGTATATAGTACCACTGCTTTTTTATAAATGCAGTTCTAGAACATTTCTCTAACAAAATATTCTTTACCAGGAGAAAAGATTGTCTATTCTACTATCTGAAGTATTTCTAAGAATTTACCTAATGTAAGTGAAGTTTTTAAAGAAGTATAGTTAATATTGTTCTGGAAACAGTAAATGAAAAACTTACTTTCAGATAATTGCGATCCATGGGGGTGACCAGTTTGAGACTCAATGAGTCCCCAGCCTCCTTGATTAAGTTAACTACTTCTTCATGTGATGCCCATTTCACATCACGGTCACCAATGGCCACAATGAAGTCTCCTTCTTTCATGCCTCCATACTACAAATAAAAACAGATAATGTAGTTAGGTGGAAATATTTTCCATTTCATCACGCACATTTTATACATAATGAATATATTACTGTCTGTTATCTTGTTTATTTCATTGCAAAGGTTTCTTGACCTTAATAAAAGACTCAGTATTTTTTATAAGAATTTATTTATGTATTGTTTAATTAACAATATAGTGTAAAAATACCAATGACAATTTTTAACAAAATGCTAACTGTTTATGTAGTAATGTCAACAAACCTGGACAATAGATTTTTGAAGAAGACCCCAAACAGTCAAAATGTCAAGAAGAAATAAATTGTTTGTTTATGATGTGATGTCAACAAACCTGCTCAATTGATTTTTGAAAAGATCCCAAACAGGGTTGAAACATCAAAAAGAAATAAATTGTTATAAAAAGTACTGAGTATTTTATTAAGGTCAAGAAACCATTGCAATTATAGTACATAACATATGAAACAACTTGCTGAATAAATTTTGCATTGGCAAATAAATTTATTTGGGTTTGATAAATAATCTGATTACATCATCATGACACACATACATCATTAAAAGTAATACATTTTAGAAATATTTACAAGCTGAGAAAAGTTAAATAAGTCTTTTTATGAAAATATGTGATCTTTTTCATTTTCTCCACATAGTTAAACTCATTTAAAACTTTTAGAAAAAGTCTGATTTGAGAATCAACTCAAAATCATATTTATTGTTCATAGTGGTGCTCCCAAGGGAGGAGGGTGGCTCATGGCGCTTCAGCCCCCTCCTCCAGAGACAAATGATACAGCTTTGACTAATTTTCTATGCTAATGAAATTCATCATTGTATCAGTTACTAACAATCAATGAAAAATTCTTAATAAGAAAACATCAAGAAAACACTACACCTGTAGCCCCGTCCTCAAGAAATCTTGAGCGCACCTCTGACTGTACTTTACACAAATGCTTAATACTATTTTTTCATGGTATTCTTGTCTTTTCATTATATATTTTTTACAATTCTCAAACTTCAAACTGCTGAGAGAAACTTATTTTTAAATATCATTTTGTATCCATTAAATTAAATTAGGAAAAAAATAAATCCATAGTAATATTCATTGATGGTACAAAGATAGGAAAATTGAAGGAGAAAGCAAATTTCCAAATGATGAGGGTGAACCAATAGTGGTTTGGTTTGTGCATGAGGAGAGTAATTGGTGAATTGGTTTCTTGATGCAGAGTCAGTGCCTTGGTTGACAGATGGTGGATGGAGGAATTGTGGGAAGAATAATAGGCTGTTTGGTTGGTAGATTGATTGATTAGTTGGAGGGTGGGAGGGTAGGTATGTAGAGGAGTGAACTGGCTGAACGGTCGGTCGGTTGCTAAGCATTTGGCGGATGGGAGGATTGGCGATGGGTTGGATTGTTGGCTGTCGATAAATGGAGTGGGGATATGCGTTTTTTCTGCCACACGTAGGCGAGGAATAAGAGATTGATTGGTAGATTGATTTGTTGAAGGATGAATTGGCTGGTTGGTGGTCAGTCACCCGATTGTCCCATGGTGAGCGCGTGTGTGTGTGTGCTGGATGGTCAGTTGGTCGCAAGGCAGAGGGCTGCGGCAGTCGTGTGGTGGGTTGGATGGTTGACTGTCGATAAAGGCAGTGCGGGTGTGTTTTTTCTGCCACTCACGTCGGCGAGGTGGGAGAAATACGAAGTTGAAAGGTGGATTTGTTGGAGGATAGAAGAGTGAATTGGCTGGTCGGTCGTCCTTGGGAAGTGCCAGTGCGCATGCTGTGGGTCGGCTGGCTGGCGCCGAAGGGCACTCACGTCGGCGAGGCTGTCCTGGTCGACGCCGGCGACGATGACGGGCGCGTCGCCGCGCACGCTGAAGCCGAAACCGTCGGCGCCCGCCCGCTGCAGCTGCACGCTGCGCGGCGCCGTCCAGTGGTGCTTGGCCGAGAAGATGGCGACGGGGCCCAGCGCGCGGAACAGGTCCTCCACGCGGTGCGCGCCGAAGTCCGGCGGCGTCAGCGACAGCTGGAACTTGGTGGACGCTGCAACACACACACACACGTCTCCCGTCAGCTCTCGACTCGAGTTAAGCCCCTAGCAGACGCGCGGGAAGGCTGCGACACCCCTAACAACTTTTATCACGTGCGTAATATAGAAATACATGTCGAAATAACTATTCTGCTGGAAAGAAGGATGACTAAAACAAATCGGATGTATAATTTTCAAGCAATTAATTTTAATGAAAAGCCAATAAAAATATCTTTTAAGTGTTGTTTGACATCACTAGGAAATGCATCGTCGAAGGAAACTAACATATTAAACTTCAAAACAACCTTAAACCAATCGTAACTTACTCTTCATCAATACAATTCAAAATCTAAGTCATAAACGTTGAAAAGTGCCAAACGGCGTGACTGGGACTTAAATGACCCAACTATAATGACGTAGCTTTTTGGTAAAATTAACGCGGGCAAATTTTATTTCGTTTCACTCAAAGTGATCAGAATGCCTTCTTAGAAAGTTATAACAAAACGCAACTCTGCATGTGACATTGGTTTCTCACAAATTTGCGGATATCTGGAGTGATTCAGCCCTTCCTCGCGACTGCTGAAGTGTTAACATGTTTCAGGTGTCAGCATACCATTCGTGGGAAATGACGCCGTTAAATCCCGGTTTACATATGTCGCAGGTTTCATATGATTCGTTTTTCGTCGAAAGTTTGTCCGATTTTCGAACATCCGTTCTTTCACGTAGTTGAAATTGGAACCTTACCGAACTCGTCCACCTGTCCACATTTTCTGAAGCTCCTAAATAAAGCGTCCGATGCGTTCTACCCGTCTCAGTCCGCTGTCCGTGCGTTAATTCGAAACATTCTCTTTCCTCTCCCTCTCCGCTGTCTGCCACATGCGAACAACTCTTCAGTAAAGGTAAAAGTGAGATGTTTGTTTCATAAGTGATTGATATTTCTCATTGTCTTATCCGTAAATATACATTTATTCTCTGCAGTAGCGGCTCGTGCATATTTCTTAACGATAGGAAACAAGCAAATTGCCTAAACTACTTCAAATGACACATACTACACATTAGATCACATCGTCGATTTGCGATGGGATCGATCTATCAGTTTGGTGTTTCCGTGACTTCCGTCAGCCCGTAGTTAAGGAATGCTGTGCTGTGGAGCGTTCATCTGGTTCTAAAAGAATCCAATTGATGACAGCTCGAAGGAGAGGATTTTCCTCAGCCCCATAGCGATTTCGACTGACTGCGATTGTTCCGTGTAACTTAAAAAACACGCTTTAAAACTATATCAAAATAAATTTCTTCACAAGTCGCTATCAACTCATAAATTGCACATTTTCCAGACATTATAGCAAATATTTTAATTGGTAATTACATCCAGAAAAAGAAAATGTGCGAGGACGATGTTTCTCCCTTCTCTGAGAAACCACTGCTGATTCTCTTTGGACAGGAGAAAACGCACTTTTAGACAAACGTGCCTCTGCGAGAACTCTTTCTCCTAACCCCACCCACTGACATCTATATCGTGTAATAGCGAAATAGATTTTAATTGAATTAGGGACAGTGCATGCTTCAGTCTTACCCCGGAGTAGGGTACTCAGAAATGTTGAACCTCAGAAATTGTAATAAAAGGTCTCACAAAAGCTCATTTGGTACGTTACAGCGAGAGTAATTCAAGTTTTAAGGCCTTTGAACGCACTGTTTTCGAGTTATGCTCGATCGGCGTCAAGAAACAGATCGTTATGCGGGACATGTTTTAGGGATTCCATTTGCACTTATTTAATTTAGAAGCGTTTCCTTAATAAATATAAACATTAAATGTAAAAATGCACTTCGTTACCTGTGCATTAAATTATTTTTCGTTTGACAATTCACTTCGCATTGAAATGAGGCGGGGGATGGGGAATGTCAATGACGGAATGTAAGAGTATCTTTACATAGGAAAGGAGTTACTGTTTCTTCGTTTAGCATTTTGATTGTTAAAACCTTCCTTAATCCCATGTCTTTCAACGCTAAACGAATGTTTACAAAACAATACCTACCCATCCATAAACATGTTAACATCTTATTTTAGGAACTGACAATGTAGAGAACAGGTGTGGATTGTAAAATAATTTAACACCAACTAGCAGAAAATGTTTGTAATATATTGCTAAATACATGTATTATCATGAGTTCCTAAATATATAAATTTCTCTTCAATAAGTTGCAATTTATTGTGGGCTCCGCTGTTGACCCCTTATCGGTGTTCCCCGGGTACCGGAACGGCACCGATATTATCCACGCAGGTTTTCTTGTGCTCTCGCTTCGCTAGTTCCATGAGGAGTGTGGGAGTTTGATTATTTTAAGAAAAGGAATTTTATATCAAATTTGTAGTTCGTTTTTTGGTGAAAAATAGTTTCTTTTACATGGGAATAAACCTTTCTGGTTATCAGACTGTATACAAAGTTTGTTGCTCCCATTTATTTTTTTGTTGATTCAACTAATGTTGGCAAAGGAGTGGGGGCAGGTATTCTGGGGCTGAAGAAAGCGCGCGCGTTGCCCGAGTGGGCGTGGTACTCACGCTGGACGCGCGGCGGGTCGAGCACCTCCCGGAAGTCGTCCTCGCGCTCGGCCGCCGTGTAGGCCTCGAGGGCGCGCTGGTGGGCGGCGCGCAGCACGGCGGCCAGGGCGGCCTTGCCCTTGAGCTCGCGGCTCATGCGCTGCAGCCGCTGCGTCTCCTCGTGCCGCAGCAGCGCCTCGCGCAGGTGCGCGCGCCCTGCAATCCCCACACCACGCCTTCACACACCTTGCACACGCGTTCCTCCAACAAGGGACCGCTTTGACGGGTCGCGAAACAAATCAGCCTCGTGTCGGATGATGACATTCCAAGAGGGAAGCTATTTACAAGTGAGACAGTTGCTAACGAACAAATTGACGAACTGAGCGCACGGGCGTAATCTGCAGTTTTGCTATCAGAAGTAGCCTAGCAGAAGTCGCCAAAGCGGTCCGTTCTTAGAATAATCCCTCTATGGTGTCAGTAGTGGGTGTGAATCTCGAGAGGTAGCAGTGCTCGTGGCCAGCTTGAGCGAGGCACTGTTCCAGACAGAACAAGATCTAAGCTCCCAACTGGTTCCCCGATGTGTGTAATAGTGTAGTGCATCTAAGTGCGTGTGTAAGTAAGGGGAGATAATAGGACAAGTAAGATCGCTCCCAGTTCGCTGCCCATTTGTTGGGCTACTACTCCGGCATTCGCCAGGTGTTGTTCACAGAAACGACGGGAAAATACTGACCGCTAGAATTCTCCTGTAAACAGTGGCTGAATTCGACCTAGCTATATTGTTAGTATCGAAAATTCGTCACCTTCGGTACTCGAACACCTAGGATTTTCCGGTCACACGCACAGCAATGTCTCTCGTAATAAACTGGAGCACATAGAGGTAATTTGAGGATGGACGTTGTTTGCAACTGCAATTTGCGAGCACAAAAATGACGTAGATTGAGTCAGTGAGGGCACTGAAGGAAATGGCGGTGTTATTGAAGATGCTGCGGATGGAGGTTATGGCAGGAAAAACCATGCGAAAAACACAAGTAATAAGGATTCAGATGATACGGATGGTGGTAATGAAGGAGAAACCGGTGCGGATAGTGGCAATGCGGGCGGATGCAATGAGAACGAAAGTGGGGCGAACTGAGGAGAGGCAGATGGGAGAGGTTCCGGGTAAGACGATACGAGAGCACGGAGAAAGAAGTAATATAAGCAAAATAAACTGGGGCAAAGAGGTCGAAACGAATACATGAGAAATTGGAATAACAAAGGAAAATAATACAAAAAAGAGGTTTCAGGGAAACATTAAAATTTTAAGAATTTCCATGAACAGGTAAAGAAGCAACATTAATGGGCAGAACAAAGACAACAATGTAGGAAAATAATGAAATGTGGAGAAAAAAAAGAAATCTTAAAAGACGGAAATCAGATAGGTTATATCAAGTGGTACTTAGCTACACAAATTCGAAAAAAAGAAAATGTCTTCTCCTCCAAACAGAATAAACTGTTTTCGTCATCGTCGTTTATATTGAAAATTACTTATTTTGAGAAAATTTTCTTATCTTCACATGGGCTAGGTATAATTCACTGGGGCTAAAGCAACAACAAGCAGAAACCAACTAGCACCGACACCTGCGATAGTTAGTTATTACGATCAAAGTCATTTTGTGAAGTAACACTTTTAGATCACAATAGGCGTGAAAAAAAAAACGCCCATCCAAAAAATCAGCAGCTGGCAGAGCGAACATTAAGAAAGGATGTGTTTTAGTGGTGACCTGTGATAAACAAGTATCTTTTTCGGATGTTCCTAATGTTGAAGCAGAACTCGTGTCATCTTTGGAAGAAAATGTAAAGAAATGACAAGGGCTACTGGCAAGAAATTTACTGTTTGAGGTGAGTATCTCATCTGTTGGCAATACTGCACAATACAGGCTTATGTGGTGTGATATGGCCAAGATTTAATGTTTTATCATGTCATTCCCTTTGATATGAACCAAAAATTGTTTACAGTTTTTTCAGTATTGGGAAGGAGCACGTTGCACTAGAAAGATTCTCAATGAGAATAGGAATGTATTGGCATGAGCGCATCAAATCATAATATTAACTAGAAAACATAAAAGATGAAGAAATTGCAAAACAAAGAACAAAAGAAAAAAGTCCTCTCTATAGATTTGGTGGTGAAATTACTCCAATATACAGAGGAGACTTGCCTGTGGAGAAATATTGGAGGTGTTTGAGAGGTCAGACTCAAAATACAACAAAATAGTCTTTGTAAGTGCTCCAAAGAGGCTTGTTAAAAAAAGATGGGAAAATTGAAAAAAAGATGGCTTGTTAAAAAAAGAAGGATTTGCAAATTTAATATGCGCTGCCAAAAACCCCAAATGGTTGAAGAATGTGTTTGGAAGTTCAACAAGTAGGGTTGCACAGAAAGTAAGACCAGCGTAGGATAAAACACTGTGCAGAAGGAAAACCTTTGTTAAACTTTCTTCTAAAAGAAACAGGAAGAGGGTGAAGACTTCCAAAGTGTGGTTGGAACATGCCAAAAAGGTAGCAGAAGGTCCTTCATATGCAGTTCATCATATGAAGATGTTTCTGAAGTGAGTGTGGTTATAAAAAAAATCATTTTTTAAATTCATTTATCTGAAAATTACAATTCCCAGCAAATTCTAATGTTTAAAACATCCCTTTGAACATATTTTTTAAATATACTCTCGAAACTTATACAGTAGTTGGCTATAGAATCAAACTAGATAATTTGCTAGTTTGTTTGCTCATATAAATTTACTTTATATTCTAGAGCTTTTTGAATACAAGTATGCCATTAATTTAATAAACCTCCAATATTTTAATATAAAATGTTCAAAAATTTATTGTTAAAAATGAATTACTGTATTTGTGTAATACTAGCAATTTTTATTTTTACAGGTTAAAGGAATGCATCACTAAAATATTGAAATGATCGACACATTTTCTGTTGTGTCGAGAATTTTTTTGTTTAATTGTTAAATAATAAACAAACATTTTCTTAAACGCTAATGTACGCATTTAAATAAAAAATTGGTGAAATTGTTATTTTCATGTGATTGTTTATGTAGTAAAAATTTGAATTTTGTGTCACTGATATTTTAAAAAATATACTTCTCATACGTGTACTCCCCTGTGTGTTTACCCGTTTTCAGTCGAATTGTTTATAGTTTCGTTGTCCCTCGACCCTTCATGTACACCCACGCCTGTTTGTGTGCCTGTGCGTGCACCTATCTGTGTGCCTGACCGCGTGCTTTTCGGTGCGTCTGAGTGTAGTGTCTGTCCCGTGAATCTATTAACGTGGCAGCCAATTAGTCTATTAAGGGACCTGCTCATGAGTCTACTCAGGTGACTGCCAATTAGTTTATCAACATGCATGCCCATTCGTCTGTTAACGTACCTACCAATAGAGAGTTTGTGCACCCTCGAACGTTAAAACACTATCGATCTTCTACCCATGTGCAGTTTAAGTTTCGCATTACTTTAGTGCATCTGCCCATTAGCAGAAGATCGATAGCGCTGTCCGCTATGGCATGCACAAAATCCCTAGTGAGTATCTTAACATGCCTACCCATGAGAATACTAATATGTCTGCCAATTAGTCTATTAACGTGCCTGCCCATGAGTCTATTAACGTACCTGCCCATGAATCTATAAACGTGCCTGCCCATGAATCTATTAACGTGGCTGCCCATGAGTTTGCCTACGTGCGCGTGTGCTTGTGCGTATGCGTGTGTGGGCGCGCGCCAAAGTCTCTCACCGAGCAGCGAGCGCTCCTGGGCGTCGCGGGGCGCGCGCACGTCGAGCTGCGTGGCGGCGGCGCGCGGGTCGGGCTCCGCGTGCAGCAGCAGCAGGGCGTCGCGCAGGCGGTCGCCGCGGCGCGAGGCCGGCGCGGGCGCGGGCGCCGCCGCCACCGCCGCCGCCGCGTGCCCGTGCGCGCGCGCCAGGAAGTGCTCCCGCTTCACCGCCGCCAGCGCCGCCCACGAGTGCGGCGCGTAGTCGCGCACCGCCGCCGCGCTCGCCATCGCGTCCGCCACCTGCGCGTACACCTCTGACACCTGCGAAACGCACAACGACCAACATTCGTTAACACGCAACTCGTGCGCACGCTGCGCTGTGCATTGCAGGGGCTCCAGTTACACTGATTTACACCCCTGGCTTTACTCCACAGAAATAAAATGATGATAATAATAATAATGCATTAAATAGTATTTGTCTAGAATATACTATTATTATTATTATTATTATTATTATTATTATTATTATTATTGTAATATATTTCTAATAGGAACAGCAGCATTTCACTGAATTTTTAATTATATAAACAGTTGATAAAGCTCCAGAATCCTATATTTTGTGACCGCAAAGTCCATAAATGTATAATCTACACAGAAACAATCACTGATAAATCCAATGAAATTTTATTTAACTTGACCATAAATTATACACGTTACACTCTTAAAGGCCATTCAAAATGGAAGCATTAACAAACACGTGAGGATATAAAAAAGTGACTTTAACATTAAACATGAACGGGCCAAATAAAACTATGGTGTTTTTTGTTTTCCCTAATCTTTCCTGTTTAAAACGAGACAAATCAGTTTGCTACGATGACCTGACAAATTTTCTTTATTTCAGTACGTGATTTATACACACCGAAAGAAAATCAGTGCTACCTCTAATTTTTTTGCCAGAAAATGTACCTTCAATTAGCCACATTTTAACAACGTTAGCAAAGGGAATTCGCATTCCCTTAAATGGGTAGCTCACCTGCGCGGCCTCCTGCGCCAGGTCCAGGCTGGCGTCCAGCGAGCGCGGCTCGGGCGCCTGCAGCTCCAGCTTCTCCAGCAGGCACTCGCGCGCCTGCGCCTGCAACACCCCGCCACACCACTCCTTCACACCGCTGCCCTCTCAGGGAGCGTCGCACTTTCCTAACGCACGTCACAGAAGATCAATTGCGCTGTCCACTACGGCGTGCACAAACTCTTTGGTGAGTCTATTAACGGGCCTGCCCATGAGTTTGCCCATTGTTAAAAAAAATACGAGGTGATGTTAATATTACCGTTCACTTTCGAAAGAACAGAGAAGCAAAATTTATTGTTCATTACAAACAAATCTTTGCTTAAGGAAATAATGTTTAAGTTTATATAACCATAAAGATCATAACGTTTAAGACGTATTCTAGTTCTTGATTGATAGAACTTATTAGCAACTTTTTCCAAAACGCTCTGCAGTTAAAGGATCTTCCGAAAATGGTTTATTGTTCACAGTTCATTTCTCAAACTACCATTTCCCCATCCTTAACCATTTCTTTGATTCCCTTCCCAATGTTTTCTTTATTTGCCATTTGTTCTCTCAATTCCTATCACAATTTGTTTCCCAATTTGTTCGTTTGACGTCCTTCCCAAGATGTATTAAGGTGCTCCAACACGGGTCGTTTCAAGCCAGATATAGTACGACACTGTTGTCAGTAACGGGTACATTCAAGCCAGTTGAGACGAATGTTTACACATCATTGTCGACACTATCGTCCGATAACTAGTAAGAAACACTTCCCGTGTAAAGGCACCTTTACTTTACTAGATTTTACTAGATTTATGTCAAAAGGAATTTCCTTAATTTCTTTTAAAACCTCTTTCGTCACCTAACTCACCTTGACCAGCCGATTTCATCCCCAAGACGTTCATCGATTACTATCTCAAGATGTTTCCTTTCCATGACCCTACGTTTTTAAACTTTAAAACCTTAAATTTCTTTTTAAGGTGTTCCTTCCTCTATCGCCAGTTGACCTCTCGAGACCTTTCCCCCAATGACACCTTTCCTTTCTTAAAGTGTTTCTTCTATCTCCTCCAGGTCTCTTTTCCCTACCCCAAGAAGATTTCTCAATTCCTTTCCCAAGATGTCTCCTTTCCCTAATCTAAGCTGTTCCCTCAAATCCATTCCGAAGATGTTTCCCTTCCATGCCCTAAGCAGTTCCCCCAATTCCTTTCAAAAGTAGTTCCTTCCAATTCCATTTCTTTGCTTACCCAAAGCCGATTGCTCGATTTTCCCCCCACGACGTTACGAGACAAATAACATCTTAACGAAGGATTATTTCAATGTAGTATATACGTTGAATATCCAAAATAAGGGCTAAAGAGACATGTTGCGCCAAAGACGCAACGAATAACATCTATCTCCATCTACGCCCAGTCGCGAGTTCCGAGCACGAGCACGTACCAACATGAGCTGCACGAGCATGCCGAGCATGGCCGGGCCGAGGTCCATGCTAGGCGCGTTGGTGAAGTTCTCGTGGATGTACTGGAAGACGCCCGCGGCGCGCAGGAAGGAGTCGACGGCGGCGTCCAGGCCGCGGGGCGAGGCGCGCTCCTGCTTGGCGCCGATCTGCGTGTACACGGCGCCCATGTTGAACAGCACGCACGCCTTCTCGAACGCCACCGTGCGCTGGCAGCTCGGCACGCCTGTCAGCGAGTCGTACCTGCGCAAGCACGCGCGCATTTAGCACGGCGGCCATAGGTGCAGCCGAAAGGGCTCCAAGGGCCGAAACAGATACAAAGAGAAACAGTGCAAGAGGAGAAATGGCTCTGGAAAGGGGGGGATTAATGTTGAAGTATAGATCCCGTAACTGCAATTTAACGAAGGGGATGAAATGAGCCGTAAAATTATTTCTACGAAACTAATAATAATTCAACTAAGAATCTATTGTTCGAATTCTATGGAAATCATCTATGGATGTTCTCTTGAAAATGTATTTTGAGTTGATGAATCAAATTCTGCTGATATTTGTCAACGTTTATACTGATGTAAACTGTTTCTGAAATTTTTATATTATTTTGTTTCAAATAAAAAAATCCAATTGATAATTATAATGGTAGATGAACCATTAGAATTCTCAATAACCACGGAAATGCAAATGAAATAATGCCCATAGACAAAGTTACCCCTTTCTTCCGCATGACTTTGCCTATCCAGTTTTAATTTTTGAAAAGGCTGAACATAATTTGATTTCACTGCCCTTCCCCATTTTCAGAATGTTTTCAATTTTAAAAAAATGTTTGATGTAAATTCTTGAAAATTGGCCACAAAGTTTAAATTTGGGCTAAGTCACTCGGTTGATGGTAGTAGTTTTTTTGTGACTGAGAAACTGAATATTGGTTAACTGCAACAGTGCTATTACGTCCTATATAGAATGTCCCGTTGAAATGAAAGGCAAAGCCAAGACAAAGCCATGGCCAAATGCATGGCCAGAAGAACAGTAACAAATAAAAATCTTAATAACGTAGAATTTGGGTCGGTTCATAAAATAGTTCATTCCAATAGAAACCAAATGTAAACTCAAGTTCAAAGGCAATATGAGGAAACTACTTTTAAACCTAACAATTTCCACTTTTTTTTTTCTAGAATTGATATTCTTTACAAAGAAAATTTTGTTACTGAAACGCAATTGGGGAACATTCCAGGTTTCTTAAAATTTCTCAAAAATCATGTCATTTTTTCGTAACACAAATCTACGTAAATATCAGTACAAAACAGTAATTTCTTAAAACATTAGACAGACAAAATGACTACCTTGTAGTTTGCAATTGCACCCTCTATTGCATATTATAATTTGCCTATATTAAATTAATAATAATAATAATAATAATAAAAATATAATTAAATATTGTAGGTCGCGTGTAATTTCTGAATGAGATTGTAGTTTTCTGAACGAATGAAATAGAGTCGCTTAAAGTCGTCTCTTAGAAGACAACTCTATTCCAAATTCATTTTTCATTGCGCCAAAGTTAGCAAACACGATATTCTGTTAGATGCCAACCTAATCCAAACATGCCTATGCAGTTATTTCAAACTCGGTAATCTCTCTATATCAAATGCTAATTATTCGATTCTGAAACGGTTCACTGTAAATCTGTAAAAAGAGTCTAGAAATAATATTCCTATCTTACGAAGATAATATGTCCGCTTCACTCTGACACGGAAATGCATTGTGTTCTGTAATGGGCACCGTACACAAGCAAGGAGTTTATTAACGCGTTTACAGTTACGTTCTTCTCAAATTCATTTTTAAATCTTCAAAATACGCCCATTAGGTCGGATTACTGTGAACAGTCAAGAATTCTAACGGCACAAGGAACTTGTTCGTGCTTTTGAGATACATTATTTGCAACAATGTTAGAGAGACATTGCACTTCTTATTCGAAAAAAATCACGATTAGAAGGCAGGTAGTACTTTCTTCAGTAACTGTCAGGGCAGTAAATTCTACTGCGCTTACTGACCGAACGTAATAACAGAGTACGTCGGTGCTTCTGATGCACCATTTATCTTCGCATTTACCGTTAGATAATCTCAATTAAAGGAAAGTGTCGGCGAAGTGTGAATGGCGAATTCATTATTTGGCATGAGAGTGCATCCTTGGCTGCAGAGAAGACTGAGTGAACCAATTTACAGCGAATTTTAGAGATGACCCCCACCGTTCAGAGCGAAGGCGAACATTCCTTCCTGCAGTCCAGAACACTTCGTGGCGACGAACTCGCCGTGCAGAAAGGATGACAGTCTTTCGACAAAATATTACACGAAAGGAATAAAATGTGTTTAGAATCACTGGATTTCTTGCAACTAAATCGATTCAGTAGCATTGAAACACTTCATATATGTAATATCTAAAATTATAAGATTGAGGACATTACATTTCATTAGGACGACATCAAATTCTTAGATAGCTAAAAAACAGAAGAGCAGGCTGAGTGTTTCCAGTTAATGTACCTGTCTGAAAAGGTTTCTTCTTGTGCATACCATTCTCATGGCGCATTTTTTATGAAACGAAACTTTGAGCTGACAAAACGAAAGTTAAGAATACGAAAGAAACCCTAGGACAATGCAGGTCGAATACATTCTGATTCTGTTTGGAATCTACTCCTAGTATATTATCGTCCATGGCAAAATGTGATTGTGAGGTAAATTTCTCACCAAAATTCCACATTTTCTAGAACATTATCGTTCATTATAAACTGTAAATCGAGGCCATTTACCTGATAATTTCTTAACAAAATTCCCCCAAATTTTCTAGAACATTAAATTTCATTATTAACTGAGAATGTGTGGCCGTTTGCCAGGTTATTTCTTACTAAATTCCCCCTAAATTTTCGACCAGCTCTGCGTCCCAAAGTTTGAGGACCTGAGGCGAAGGGCGTTCACCCGCAGGAACCAATCCGCTGGCGATGGACGCGGGCGCTTCCTTCTCATTACGACTGGTTTCTCCAATTCGCAATTACCAGCATTACTCGAAATTGCTTGCTAATTACGCGTAGTTACTCGCGCTTTAATAGCGTCGTAACGCGAAACACATAATACGCGCTCGCCGCGCATCGTCACGTCGCGCCCGCCCCGCGCTCGTTCGCCGCCGCGACCCTCGGACGGCGCGGGGATGGGTCTGAGATGGGACGGAGGTGGAGCGAGGCAGCGGGAGGGGAGGGGATGGAATCGACGGTTGAAAGTGGCGGGATGGAGAAGACAGGAACGGGCCGGGAAGGAGGTGGAGAGGATAGGTCGGAGCTGAGGGCGTAAAGGGGCGGGGCGGGGCGGGTAGGCGGTGAAGCGGGGCAGAAGATGGGGATGGGTCGGAGCCGACGCCAGAGGGGGAGGAGCGTCGCAGAGGTCAGAGGTGGAGAGGAGCGGGGTGGAGGAGGAACACGGTAGCGCACAGCATGCGAGATGCAGCCTGGAACGAGACGGCTCCGGATGGTGGAAGTCATCTCTACAAATTCACAACACATTGTTTACTCAGCTTCTCTGCTGCCAAGGGTTTGGAAAGGCGGCGTGCGGGGTGATGGGTGTGGAACGGGGTCACAGTGGCGATGTCGGGCGGGACGGAGTCACAAGGCGGCAACGGGGAGGTAGAGTGGGAACGGTGCGGTCGGAATAGCGTGCAGGATAGAGGGGGTCGGAGGGACCCACGTCCTGCAACCACTTGCAGTGACCGGGTCGCACTGGCAGTGATGAAATGCCGAGGTACACAAAGCGTATTAAGTACAAATAGCTAATACACCATTAATATTCACGATTTAAACACCTTATTAACGCGATTCAATAATGTTTTGAAAAGCAAACGCAGTGATCGTAGCCGTGCAAATTGAAGTTTGTACTCATTTCTTAGAGCTTTCTTAGGGCGCGAGTGACAACGACCAGCGCGGAGGACACTCCGCGCTGACGCGAGGAGCTCCGAGGCGCCGCGCCGGAGAAGTTGCGCGTAACCTTCGCTGGAATGCGGCGGCGGCGGAGGAGGAGGAGGTAACGGCGAAGATAACAGAAAAGCAGGTCGGCCTCCGCTCATGATAGATGGTGAAGGAGATGACAGCGGTCGATGTGCGCGCGCGCCTGTCTTTTGTGTGTGTGAAAGAGAAAGAGGGAGAGGAAGAAGGAGAGGGAGAGATAATCCAGGCAGACAGAAGAAGAGAGAAAGAGGGGAGGGGGAAAGGGAGGTAGGGTTAATACATGTATATGCGAATGTATACTATAACATGACGAAATTGCTCTACAGCTGCCGCCATTTCTCCGCTCTGTCTCCAGGAATTTCAGTCTTTCTGTAAGTCATCTTGACTTTGTCTTGTTGTCATGGCCCCTTCCACTCCTTTTTTCCATGCTCCTCCGGGTCTTTCTCTCGTCTGGTGTTTGGTTTGCGAAATGGTATTTGGTAATATTTTTTTATCCATGAACATGGTGTGTCCATATCACATCATTTGCCTCCGCTCTATTTCATTGAATATTTGTCTCCTTCGGAAATATATCTGCAGAAGGTGGCAGAACGAAATGAAAAACCAAGGTAGAGCTTAATGATGAGAAGAACGGAGTAATAATACGAAAGAGGTAAAAAGCTATACAATATGACAACAGGTGCAAGAACTGAGAAACTCAACCGTGGAAATAATACTAGTGGAGAAGAAAGTCAGAGGAATCTCTGCAAAAGCAGGTGGAGGTTCACTGCGCGGGCGATGGGGGCAAAGTGTGTGGTAGCCTAGCTGGTGGTGTCTCTGACATCTTCGACGCGACCGAGAGGTGGGGCTGGGTGAGGGAGTGGCGGAGGCGCGGAGGGGAGAGCGAGAAAGGGGGTGGGACAGGCAGGCGGAGGCGGGGGGCGGTGAAGTGAGGTCGGGTGAGGATGGACAGGAGCGAGGCTAAGAAGGGGGCGAGGCGGGGTGAGGTGGGTAGGAGGACGGGCCCGCACGAGATGGGGCTCATTGAGATGGAACGTGACGGAACGGGATGGGACGGGACAGGAGACGTCGCTAGAGGGGTCTGAGCGGGGTAGGGTTGGGAGTAGGGTTGGGTCGAGCGGGGCAAGGCGAAGCGGGGGGGGGGCGGTGCGAGGGGCGGGTGTAGATTTACGGCGCGAGCTTGCGAGAGGCGATGGCGGCAGCGGCGGCGGCGGCGGCGAACGATCCGGGAAAGCGCGGCGCGGCGCGTCCCGTTAGCCGCGAGTGCGCGAGCTGGGTCACCGGTCTCCGCCCCGCGCAGCAGCCGCACCAGCGTCGCTGCGCGCCGTGCGTTGGGCGTCGCGCGCGTGCGGACACAGCCAGGCGTCCCCTCTCGTCCCTCTTTATCCATTGCAGTGGTCGAGTGGTTCTTATCAGGCATGACTAGAAAGGTTACGGGGCCGGGGAAAGAAGCAAATTGTAGCCAGCTTGGCCTTTAGAGGAACCAGCAAGCCGGGCAAATCGCTTTGAAAGACCAATACGTAAGACTGAGCATGTCAGACGTAACGAGGTCGACCGCTGAGAAGCTTTGTATGTGTGAAATATTGGGAAAATTACTACGCGTGACGCCGATCCACTAAAGTCACTAAACCACTTCTTTACAACAAACGAAGTAGATGTCACTGTCACACGAGGTAATTCTAATATTAATTCAATATTCCCCACAGTAAGTGTCCTTATATGCTCATAAAATATTTAAATATAGCATTTTATATTATTAATAACTTTCTGATTTTCCCTCATCATGAAACATTGTATTTCAACATCGCGTAACTACTACATCAGATGAACTGACCCACTGCTTTTCGTAGCTATTTTTTTCTATCCGTGACTAAGTTTGTTGGTAGGTTTTTTAAAAGCAAATTTTTGATACGAACAATTCGCAATTTTATCTTGGAGTTTTACTTTATTTAGTGCACTGCTTTAAAAAAATTTAAAAGTGATTTGAACACGATGTTCCTGACAATCGAATCATCTCATTTCGGAAGGAATGAAATGCACGCAGGTCCTCACTTATTACACAATGAGTTGTGGTATGGAATGTAAAACCTTTTATTATTTTTCAGCGTAAAACTATTGCTAAGAATTCGCCGAGAAGTAAAGAATATCCTTTTTATACTAACAAATAATGCATAAAGTATTTCCGGGTGTGCACTACAGAATAACTATGAGAACCATTGCTACTCTGAGACTTGGTTTCTCTTTGGACTATCTAAATTGTAGCAACACTTTCGCCGTTTCCTTCCGCCTAGTTGGATACAACAGAGATGAACGTGGTCGAGTCGAATACATTATGCTCATTTTATTCAAGAAAGTAATACCCCTTAATCACAAAGCACATTTGAATCCTACCCCGTGGACTTCACAAGGAATTCCGTCACTCTTCCACAGACGTGCTTGCGTGTTCTTTCGTGGCTTCCGCCCCTCTCCTTCCATCGCTCTCCAGTCGGCAAGGCATTCCTTCGCGCCGTGGAGCCAGTCGAGTACAGAGATTTGCAACGACCTTCTCCGACCTTGATCACATTAAAGTGACCCCGTCGAAGGAAGGTGAACAGCTCTGAGGCTGTTACGTTCAACGTCTAACTAGGTTTAGCTGAAAGTAGCGCTTCATGTCACCCACTCATCAGTCAGGTCTATCAAGTCACTAGAAAGGTTAAAGAACGATGGTTTATCGTAGATCTGTAAGGAAATGAAGGAATCTAAAGATATTTATTTCGTATTTATTAAAGCACCATCTACTATTATTAAAAAGATTTCGGATAATAGTTATCTATTTTACAGCAGAACTCAAATTTAGAGAATATTTTTTAGAAAGTCTGTCGTCCCTACCCCACGCGAGCGGATATCCCCCCCACACACAATGAAACTTTACACGAAGCATTTTTTTACGACAAATTTCTTAACATAGTACGATGACTCAATGTTAGACATTGATATATGAATAGTCTGGGTAGTAAGTATAATTTGCATAACGTTTAATAGACAAGTACCTTTCGCAAATTAAATAAATTTGTTTACTGGATATATTACGTAGTACTTTCGTTTGTTGGTCAGGTGTATTCAGCTTTCCAAAAGTTTGAATCAAAAGTATTGTCCTATGCAGTGCGTCTGTATTTGACGAAACCTGTCGGGGCCGACTGGTTCCTTATTTCTCCATCAGAAAGGCGTACCAAGGAGGTGTCTCGGGCAATTTGGAGGAAGGGATGTAGTTTTCCATTGCTTTCTTCTCCCAGAGTCTGTAGAGCCTACCAGCTCTCCAAGTAACATCTTTCAGTTCAGAACGTCAACACCCAACACTCAGCACTACAGCACCAATTTCGTCAAGCTCCTTCCTTTTTCCTTAACCACAGAGGCTGCGATATTTGTGTGAAAAATACAAATTGCACTTCTCTCCATCAAGAATCAAACCAATGTCTTGCGCGCGAAAAGCAAACAAACGTCATGAGGCACCCTCTTCCCTCTTTCTCCTTTGCAATAGATCCTTCTTTTAACTTCTGCTTTTTTCACAATTAGTTCTATGAGAACTCCATTGCAGTAAAGGGGAGGTGAAGGCATAAGAACGGTATTACCAGGAGCAAAGCCCTTCACTTGGAGGTCGAAGTGTTTCACTCTCCGTTTACTGCCTCTCTCCTCAAATATCTTGATGAACATTTTTCTAGTAAAAAGAATTCTATTAAAAAACATATTTCTTCACTTAACTGAACTACATTTTTTAAACGTGTCATTTTTCTTGTGCGCCGAGGATATTAGGCATAACAACATTGCAGGAAGAGAACACCATGCCTTTCTGAACTGAAACAATGCTTTTGGTTTTTACAAGAATACGAATTTATAAAAAAATAAAATAAAATAAATGTGATTTTTTGCGCTACGATCACCTATCTTTGTACATATAACAGTCACCCTCTTACTCAGATAAACTCGTCTCAAGTATCTGTCGCTAGCATAATTCTAAGTCATTAGTTATCAGGATTAGATTCGGATTCAAATATAATTACCAATGTGCCCAATTTAAAAAGCTCACAAGTATCGAGAGCTTACAAGGAAAAGGTATAAAGTCCAAAATCATGAAATTAGAGACCTGCAGATGAAAGCAGCGTTTTTACAGTTACGGATTTATGGACATATGT
This sequence comes from Teleogryllus occipitalis, assembly GCA_011170035.1. Taxonomy (NCBI): domain Eukaryota; kingdom Metazoa; phylum Arthropoda; class Insecta; order Orthoptera; family Gryllidae; genus Teleogryllus; species Teleogryllus occipitalis. Next base: position 403,717 of record BLKR01000393.1, on the reverse strand, counting down.
TTCTGATAGCTCCATTACTAAGTAAATATAAGGAACAGAACTTCGTCCGTACTCCCTGTGTTTAGCGAATAATTTACTCCACCAAACACCGTCCACATCCCATTTTGCCCGCCTTCCCTGTGCAGTGCCAGAGACTTACCACTCGAAGTAGATGCCGAGCGAGCGGTCGGGCGGGAAGAAGCGGCGCTCCACGAAGTACAGCTGGTTGTAGTACTGGCACAGCAGCGCCACGCCCGCCGCGTCGCGCCGCGGGGTGCGCACCGCCTGCCGCACGTCCATCAGCTCCGCGATGGCGTCCTCGTAGCGCGCGCCGTCCTCGCTGTAGTGCTCCAGGATGAAGTCCTGCCGCACACGCACGCCATGCATCAACATCAACAACAACACCACATCTCTAACAACAAATGGGAAAAATCCAGGTATTGAGTATTTTTGTGGTGTGATTGATAGTGTTTCTGGACGCGTCAACTGTTAAGGTCATTAGTCCCGTCCGTCTTGTGGATGCTTTTTCATCGCTGGATGGGAGATCCGGCGCCGACCTACGCGACCTGCTGGATTTTCCCCAACCAGGTATATTCCGCCAGCATGGACAAGGTCTAAGCTCCTGACTGGTCTCCCGATACGTGTGGTAATGTAGTGCATGTAAGTGTATGTGTGTTAGTAATGAAGAGGATTGCGCGCGGTCCGTGACCCGTTTCTTAGGATACTGCTCCGGCATTCGTCTGGTGTTTATCGGAGAGACAAAGAAAAACAATCGATCAAAGCAGCCGGCCGCTAGAATTTCCCTCCAGACAGCGGCTGAATTCTACCCACTAGTGTCAAAAGTCGGGGACACTCGCCCTCAGACCTCCCGGTCAAAGACACCGCAGTGACATCAACTGATGTCCTGAGCCACCTACACCGATATATGAATGTTGATTTGCGAATTTTGTATTCATAGACAAGTAAAGTTGATTGATGAAAATTCGAAATATGATGGATTCGAGTTATCGAAATTCGAATTATTGAGGTTGAATTGTTTGGCACAGTTCGAAACCGAAGAAAATTGTGAACCTGGACAATTCGCTTACAAAGGAAAAAAGAAAAAGTCCTATTATTGCAGTTATTATTATTATTATTATTATTATTATTATTATTATTATTATTATTAATTTTAAATCACGATCGGCGAAATTAGAATGTGTACGAAAGGGAAGCATAATTAAAATATTTCAGATGTTAAGAGTTTGGAGTTACCATGATTCTTTGTATTAAGTAAAAAAAATAAAACTGTTAGAGAAACTTAATAATAAAAAATAAAACTAGAAAACTATTAGAGAACTTTACAACAATGTCTACGTATTTGTCGAGCAGGTTACTAGCCTGGGTCACAAAAGCGTGAGTATCCTAACTTCTGGTTTAAAGGGTGACGAATTCGACTCATACCTTGAGACCGGGCTCGGCTATTCACGTTTCTTGATCCCTTTTCCACATCCCGTAATCCATCTTGTCGGCTTACTGATGTGGTAATCGTACACACGGCTACAGATCTCGCTTTGCTTCGCTCGAATATTGCCACACGTACACACCACGTGTGATTGAAAAAAAAGGTGTTTTGTTTACAAGGCCTTATGGGTCACTTGCCACCTGACCCAAAGTTCATCGGAATTGAATAGAAAAAAAGTCCACGTATTTGTGTAACCGATTAAAGCCGGTTCCGCTCTGCGCAAAGGCCCCTGGAGGTTGCCAGCGGGCACTGAGTCACGCTGTGTTGCGTGGTGTGATTCAAGGCGCCGGGTTAGCAGTGTGGGGAGTCCCCTCGACAGAACGAGTACGAGACAACGTCACGTCCTAGCGCTCTAGCCTTGACGGTAGTTTAAAGCCATGAAAGACTGGCAGACACACTAAATTTCACGTCAGAGTACGTTCTACCAATCCACTCGCTTCTCTATTAGTTGATCTTCCCTTTGACGTTTCTTTCATAATTCATCCAAAGTTTTTATTATATTTTTTTTCTATTCTTCGTGAGTCCTTAGCATGTGAAAAGTGTACATGTCCTTTTCAGTACTCTACTACTATGAAACTGACCAAAAAATCATTTGAAATATTTTGAAATAAATAAGACTAGACTAAGAAATTTCAATAATGTGTCCTAATATTACAATACTATATTTTCTACAGCGGTTCTTCAGTAATCTCGAATTAATATTAAGAATATTTAGCACAACATACAGTACTTCCATGCCTACGAATATTCAATAATTAACAACTTGAATATGTGACTTATTTTGTTAATGAAGTATATATTTTCCAATTTCCCATTCGCCCAACTATTGTCTTACCTCCGGTTACGTGAAAAAAATCACAACCACATTTCTGAAATTTTCAAAATAAAACATTCGAATTTCAACCTTAGAAAACCCAGCGAATGATCATTTAAAAAATCGAAAGCTGTTGAACGCAGGCAGCAAAAACGCTTGGACAAATGCGCGCTCTATTAAGAAAACGGGTTCCGGGAAGGCCACGGGGGCAGGGGCCCGCTACCGGAACGGAGGACTACAGAAGGGGAAGCCACGGATTTTTCTCTGCGGAAGAGGTTAGGGGGCTACGAGGAAACGAGACCCGAAGAGCCGGGAGGCTGTGTCATCAGGTGAAGGCACTTTCCCGCTCCCACAAATCCGCGTTTCCCACACAACCTCACATTTACTTTTTAAAAAAAAAGATAGAACGCCAGGGTCAAGATTTTGTGGTACCGTTACTCGTAATAAATAAAACTGATTTATAAGTTAATTAAATTTTTTATTATTATTTAAATGAATTAATTAAATTAAGTCAATGCTTAATTTTCCAAGGGGCTAAAATGTGCGGCGCTCCCTGGATTTTTGTAAATAAATTTTTGTTTGAAAATTTAAAAACCAACACCCAATTGGATTAATTTATTGCACAAAATTGATTCATTATAACACTGTAATATTAACATTATATAATTTCAAGATATAATAGGCCACATTTATATATTGCCCCGTTTTTCCGCGATAGAAAAGTGAAATTCTCCCAAAGAAGATTATTGGGAGACATTCAATTTTCTTCTTGTAATGCAGAAAGGGGAAATTTGCCTCCCACATTAAATGTGAGAACCTCCGTTCAATAACGTCAATAGCAAATGGAAAAGACATCGAATTTCAAAGGGGATCGGGGAAGTAGAACGAACGAATCCAGACTGAAGGAAACAGGGGAACCGGTCGAAAGAAGGTCGCTCGTATAAAAACAGTCGACCGCCGAAAAGCTCGCCCGAGCCGAACGCGATGCCGAAATGCGCCAACGCGTCAACGGATTCGCGTCGATCCGACTCTGCCGAGGCGCGGCGTAGACCCGAAAGCAGTCCCATGACAAAGGGCGTTCGCGTGAGGAAAGTCGCAAGAAGGTGAAAGGCACGCAGGGTAGAAGCCGGAAGCGTAACTGCGACAAATCGCACAAACACGCGATAATGTGGAAAAGGCCGAATCGCGGGCGAACAGTAGAAAGTGAATATTAGTCTTAAATGCTCACGAATAAGTGACTTGTTCCTTGGTGGAGATTTTGTTCGCTTTCGCTGGATTATTCGCCATACGTTTCGCGGTACGTCTTATAGAAGTTGTAGGAATCGCACTATTCTTGAGCCGAACATACCGTCCGCGAAGAGGTACATACCGGCTTAGATGGCTCCGAGTATCAACTGATGTCAGTGCAGAATCCCTGAACGGAAGTTACTAGGGTTCGAGTCCCGAAGCTAGGTCGAATTCAGGTCTGGAGGAGAATTTTAAGGGCCGGCTGCTTTGATCGGTAGTTTTCCGTGGCTTTTCCTACTAGGTCTCTAGTATACTAGGTCTCCGTATTTCGTAAATCGCCTGACAGTCCACGGTGTCCTTACTAAACTTACTTCTCCGGTCCAAAGCGCTTTTTCCAATCAAAACCATTAAAATTTTGACATTGTGCGTTTCGAGTGCTTCCCTATCTCCTGGCGAAGTCGCAACAACTTGAAAGTTTAGTTGCGATGAGCGTTGCTTGTAAATACTGCCTATTCAGCAACATGTCATTAATTACTATTGTACTCTTATCAATAATGCCAGCGAGCTCAGAAGCTTTGCTCGTTAATACGAGTAAATGCTCTTCATGTCGAAGGCAACGGAAGGGATGAGAGGCGAGGGTGAGGGCGAATGCAGGTTAAGTGTTCCAAGTGATGGGTTTAGTGTCAAGGGTGCGAGCGTGATGAATAGGGCACGACCGGGTTGGGGTGGCGGTGGTAGTAGAGGAGGTTGGCGAGGGGATGGGGAATGACAAGGGGGAAAGGGAAGGCGAGAGCGAGGGCAGGTCTGAGAACGATGGTGGAAGCACCGAGGTGAGGGTGAGGGCTAGGAAGGGCGAGGGCTAGGAAAGGCAAGGGCGATGGCGAAGGTGAGGGCGAGAGCGCGGGCCAATGCGTTGGGGAGGGCTGAGCCCAGGGGTGGGGTCAGGGGCGGGGGCCGGGGCAGGGCGGCGAAGGGGCGGGGGCCAGGGCGGGGACCAGGGCGGGGGCCAGGGCGGGGGCCAGGGCGGGGGCCAGGGCGGGGGCCAGGGCGGGGGCCAGGGCGGGGGCCAGGGCGGGGCCCATGGCGAGAGCGAGTTCATAGAGGGTACGCGGCGGTCGAGGCCAGGAGCGAAGGCTCTGGAGGCGCGGCGGGCGCTGACCGCTCGCTCAGGCGGCAGTCGGGGCACGCCCCGCGTGTCCGCCCCCACCGCCTCCGGGGTCAACGCCAGCGACACGCACGCCTGGCCCTGTCACGCCCACGCACGGCAGGCAGGCGGCCACCGCACCGCAGTGCTCTCGGCGCGGCGCAGCGGATGGACGATGGGCATGTCCCAAGGCTCTACTCGAGGCTCACGTTTATAAAACTGCGAACTTGACAGACTGATTTTTCGATAGCAGTTAAGGTTGTTTCGAGATAAATGGGTTGATTGAGGAATTACCTGCATTGCTCTGAGAGTATTATCGGAACATCGAAGTATGGCACAAATATAATATATTACATGCATGACACAAACATGCATGCATTTGTCATGCATGACAAATATAATATATTACATACATGTCAAGACATTAAATGCATCTTCTGGATTGTAGACTAAGTTATCGAAGATTTGCAATATTCGAATACAGAATATTTGAATGCACTTATGATAATGAACAACGAAGTGGAGTTAACAAAATGCATATGCAAGAAATTCTAAACCCCAACCAATGTTCAACTTCGAGATGAAATGTTTTTTCAGATGCATCACAGTTCTTGGTGACCGATATGTGAACATTTCGTTTCCCGATTTCCGTTTCTTCGATTAATTACGTAACAAATAGTTTTCACACTGAATAAAAATAAAACACTGCTTGTATGAAGATAAGCGTATCTGTCTACAAAATATTTTAGTACAACAAACACTTTGAGAGCAAATAGATGCAAGTGAAAACTATCGAATGCGAAAAAAAGCTATTCTCAATTTCGATATCTTTCAACTGCTTCCTAAATTAAGCTTACAGTGCCAAAGTATCGATTCTTAAATTCCTTTACTTCTTATATATACACAGTAAAATTCCAATACTTTGCAAAAGCTATTTTTATTGACGCATATAAATTTAAGATTCGACACGTCAACTTCACAAGCTTCACTTCTAATGCAGTTGATGGGATATGAAAATTGAAAAAACGCGTTTTCCACATTTGATAGTAGGCATTTATACCGACAATCCTATTTTTTGTTGCAAGTTAGTTCTGCCTCTAAGGCCGCCGATGGAATTAGAGGGGACCCACTGCAAGAGTCCCCCCTCCAACGTGGCGGCGCGCAACCCTGGCCAGGGTGGCGCAAGGCACAGGCACTCACCTTGAAGGGGTCCCTGAAGTCGATTTCTTTCGTCTCCTTGAGCCCCAGCGGCACCATCGGCATGCACGGCTGCGTGCTGCGACAGAGAGAGGGCTCGCGTCACCAACAGGCATACCAAACATTGGCTCGGGCTCTGGCGCCGAATATAAACATACGATGCCCTTACGCCAATTTACTCACTACTCCTACCCTGATCAACTTAATACATGTACTCCGAATCTCTGCAAACCCACTCTCTGCAAACCCACTCTCTGCAAACCCACTCTCTGCAAACCCACTCTCTGCAAACCCACTCTCTGCAAACCCACTCTCTGCAAACCCAATCTCTACAAACCCACTCTCTGCAAACCCACTCTCTAAACCCAAACCCAATCTCTGCAAACCCAACCCACTCTCTGCAAACCCATCTCTGCAAACCCAATCTCTGCAAACCCAATCTCTGCAAACCCAATCTCTGCAAACCCAATCTCTACAAACCCAATCTCTACAACCCGAAAATTTTGCATACGGCAGAAATCATCGATAGTCATTTTCAATATTCTGCATTTTGGATTCGTAACGCTACAACTCACTGCAACTCGAATCTCGGTGTGTCGATCTATTTTGAAAGTTTTGCATTCCCCATTCAGAGTCCAGTTATTGAGGGTTCCTGGTAACAGGCCCACAGTGCTTGAGCACCTTTGAAAGTTATCAGTGCGTAGCGGCGTCGCTGTGCCAGTGAAAGTGCTGCGACCATAAAAGCGAGCAGTGAATTACCCGGGATACGCTAGTAACCTACGAGCATTTGAAAAATTCATTACCTTAATTGAAGCTGAATTCAATTGACAACGTGCATCATATAGTTTACTGGTTTTATTGAGTTTTATTTCAGGAAAATACAGTTGTTGTATTCTCTGATTAAAACACAGGGTGATTTGAGAGCAATCAGGTGGGTCACTATTGTCCACTGGGAACTTCGTTACGTCTCCACTTTTTAAATTGAAGCTTTAGAATGGATAACTGCGTCTCAGCTGATCATCTGTCAGATTTACTTCCAGAATATTTTTTACTTCTATTTGGTGGCTTAACCATTATTTTATTATATTTAAATTACTTAAAATTTCAATAAATCCCGTTCTTGAATAATTTTAAAATCGTCATAAAATCGCTATCCTTATGAACAATTAATACACTACTATGTTATTGTTAAGGTAAAATCAAGATTTTACCTTAACAATATCGTAGCTCCATCAATTGTTGAACGGGAGAGCGATTTTATGACGATTTTAAAATTATTCAATGCCTCTGGTTACACAGAAGTTTACGCTACGGAGGTCTATAAACAGAACACTCCGTGCGAAAAAATCAACCAGAAGTTAATTTAAAAACATCGACAGAGCGATTCCAGATAACATTTATACAATATTTGTTGAAAACTCAGCCAAATGTTAATTGTTGAATCTTCTGCACGAAAAAGTGAAAACGGAACATATATAACTCTTAACTCAAAGATTTTTTCTTCTTTGACCCTTCATATTTCACCTATGAAGTAGTTAATGGCAGTAAATCAATTATAAATATTTGTTTTTTTAAATCAATTATATTTACCTTTTATGATTTCCTCAAAACAATAAATTACGTATCCAGTGATATCATTAAATTAGCGTATGTAATCTAGGATGCCCTGAGGAGGCCTTCGTGCTACTCACCTATCGCTTTGGTACAGCTCCACGGAGCCATTGAGCTCGGCCAGTTGCTCCTTGAGGAGCTGCAGGTTCGAGTTGACGAAACTGAGCTCCAGTGCCACCGTCTCTCGCAGCTTCCTGTTTGTGGTAGCTCTGCAACACATCGCAAAAAATAGATATTATTTTCACCTACATTAATTCTGTTGTATACATACAATTTACGTCTGTCACACTCAATACTCTTAACAAATACGGCGTCAAACAAAGAATTTCGCGGTTATGTGACGAAGCGCAGACCGTTAGGCAACAAATCGTGCGCTCTTCCTATTTGCACGAGAGCAGAAGTGAGTGGTGCATCCATAGATGCAGTATTTCCAAAACTTTGAGTTAAACTTGTAGTCTCTAAATTCTAATCATATTCTTTAACTTTAAACATTACAGAGTATTAATAAATGGCAAGCTATTATAGCGATATTGTTACAAATCTGGTTTTGGTTTTTAGAAAGAGGTGAATGGTCGAGAATCAATTAAAGTAATCCCAAGGCTTAATATGTTCAAGTTAATACAAAAAATAATTACATTATCTCTTTTCTTGTATGTATACAAAGTGTCAGATTTTTTTAAAAATGTTCATGAATTTCGCGAGAACTTGGCGTTTACAAAAATTCGACAGAAAAACAAAAAATCGGTTTATCACTTCGTCTAGTAGGACCTTTACCCAAACGGTGATAGAACATAAAATTATAAATTTAATGAATTTTGAAAGCTATTTGGTGCACGCTATTTTTATGAACTGAATTCGTACAGACGGTTCTAGACATCGTGTAACTCCGTTGAAACTTACAGACACTGGAAGATTTTTTCTGAAAAAAAAGTATACATTCTTAACCCATGTTTATCAGCAGATATACACAGACAAACAAGATTTAATGCATTATCTACTTGGCTGCCCGGGAGACGCCGCGTCCTAGGCAAATGTGCCAACATTTCGGCCGCCATTCCGCAACCTTCTTCAGAGCGAAATGCATTTCGAACAGAAGATTCTAGACATTGAGAATTTCGCCCTGAGGAAGGTCACAGAATGGCGGTCAAAACGTTGGCACTGGGCGCTCGCGGCAGCCAAGTAGCTACTGACTCGCGGATAACCACGCTCTCAAGATTTAATGCAGTTTGCCGCCTTTATCGAACATTCAACAACGTCACACTTTCAAGCATCGGGGCTCACGCGGCACGCACGAAGTAGCTTCTGACTCGCGGATAACCACGCTCTCAAGATTTAATGCAGTTTGCCGCCTTTATCGAACATTCAACAACGTCACACTTTCAGGCATCGGGGCCAGCGCACGTGCGCACGCACGTGTCCTCACGTGCGCCGGGGCGGAAGGTCAGTGCCGGGGCGCACCTGAGTCACCGTTCGCCTTGGGGCCACCGGTTCCCCAAGAACAGGCTCTTCGCCAAAGGGGCGAATGCCGGTCAGAGGACCGCGTTAAGCATGCTACACGCGCTGGCGCTAATCGGTTGCGGGCAACGGTCACAGCGCTCGACGCATGCGCCGGCGCGCAGCACTTGAAGCTCCACCGTCCACTTGACGAACTGGGATCTGGCCTACATATTATGAATTGAAGCGCGCACAGATATGCATGTTCTTTGTATGCAGTTTGTTAGGTCTGGGCTACGTTCCCAGTTGTCCAGCGCTCCTGGGCGTAATGGTTTATCTTTTGTAATCTCTTCCTGCGCCATTCAATATTGTATCGTTCGCAGGTTTGGTCACAGAGTTTACAGATTCACGTGTCGGTCGGTTCGTGGAATCGTTCTTGTTCGCATATCATATGGTGGACGTCATGGGATGCAAGTCTTGTGACTACGTGTCTCATTTCGTAATATGCGGACATAGATTTTTGGTTTGTCATTGCCTCTGTTGCATCTGGTCTAGATATGACACGGGGATAAGGCCAATACTCGCATGATATATTCTGATCATGATTTGCGATAATGGCGAAGGTGCTGTTCCGTTCCTGCCACCAGCCACATAGTTGAGTGAGAAGGGGGACATTCATCTATAAGTCGCAAAGACTTGGACAGAATATACTGTACATGTATTTACTTCTGCATTTGCTTCAGGCTAATCCTCAGAGGTCTAAAGGAAGTACTGGGTAGAATTGTTTAGGTTACACGCAGTTTGTAATATAATCTCTCAAACAATAATTTTTAGAACGCCAATGAAGAGTAGAAATTGTGTGAGATTTGAGGAATTGTCTCTTGACGTGTTCAGAGAATCTCCCCGCAGTCGACTTTATCTTCTGAGACAGCTACGATGCATGTACAACGGACAGAGAATCTTTTGCCACGTAAGCTGCATTCGTAAAATTACAGAAACTATTTCATTATTCATTGCCGAAAATTCCCCGTTAAAGTGCATTTAATTTAAAAGTCATCCAAAACAATACAATAAAACATGTTGGGATCTTATTTTTTTGAGGCAGAGGAAATGTAACATTTGTTATGTGTATTAGCTTAATTCCTTTGTTTAGATTTGTGAAAACGAGAAACAAATGAAAAGAAGATTCTTTAAAAACTTTGCGAGCAAAGACCACAATTTCCATCGCCCACTTTCTCCTTCAGCTGCACACCTAATAAAGAATTCACTACACTAGCACTTACTGCCATTAGCATACGATAAACTACCTCATTCTTGCACGCAGCTCACTCTGCAAATTTGAGCAAGAATGCCGGGGAGAAATTTCTTGTTAAAATAACTTCCACATGTGGAACGGCAGCTTATGCTTCATTTACTTCCAGTAAATATTTGCTGAGGTGCGAGTTAAAACGGCAACTCATCTGTGATATTTTGATGTCCACGTGTCGCGAAATTTTCGTGTAAACTAACTTCAAAAGAAAATCTGACATCTCAAGCATCTAGTGTAATGTGTTAGTATATAAAAATGAGAGAAAGCATATCTAGAAAATGGTAAAAGCAACAAGCAGGGAAGAATTGCGTTATTTCTGAAAGGAGCAACGAGTAACGCTTCGGCATTCTTGTGCAATCTACAATGGCAATACTATTCTTTAAATTAATCCCTGGGAGCAGTGAGTTAATAAGGACAATGCGTCGTTTCTTACCAAGAAATGCTCTCGAGGTCAGGAGGTTACTTCACACAGACCGACCGAGTCACAGAGCAAACAATGACACGTCCTAATGGACAGCGTCCGAGAGAAGTGCTATGCTTCGTAAGACATAATTTCCATCAACTGCAAACAGTGTGTAATGAAGATAAATTAACGATATAGACAGCGGATTAATGAAATATCCTAGGAATCAAACTTCAAATTCACTCTATCAGATCGAATTATTTCATCATCTTTGGGCGAATCAAAATAATCATGGGAACGTGAATGGTGTGAACTACAATCAGAATACGTTTGTAGAAATTAATAAAAAGAGAATCAAATTAAACTGGTGTGATCACAAAAACTGCAAAGAGCGAATTGTGATGAGGAAATCAGCAATCAAGAAAAATCCATATCATGAAACGAAATGCTAAATGGCAAGAAGAAAATTCTATTTAACACCATGGATGTGTTCCCAGAATCATAGGTGAGTATTAATTATTTCACCTTTATAATACTACTTTTTTTGCATTGCTTAGATTCACACGTGGTACAACTTCCATTACGTTTAAAAGCTTCAAAAATATGAATGCAAGTTTTAAGTAACGTCCATTGTCAATAAATGGCATTAAATTTTAGAATTGTTTTAACGCCTGGACAGAATTACAGTTATTTGAAATAGCCCGAAAAATGTCTGTTAACTTCATTGATTTCTTTTCTCAAATTTTTGTCCGAAGTAGCGTCAAAAATATACAATACAATAGAATCTTAAAATATTTATTTTCTTCATAAGACGCTTATTGTTAAATTTGAGAGTGGTTAAAAAGTGTTGTAGGAGGATCCAGCTCCAGGTATTGCTAAGTGGCCATCCACTTTCCCGAACGATTCGTTCAGATCCAGTTAATATCTGTAGTTTCGGGGAAAGTTTCATCTGTGACGTGAGGCAATACTCAGGCCTTCGAGCGGGAAAGGGTGATAGCGGTTTCAACGATAGACTATGGCAAAAGAACTGCTCTGCCATGTGCAGGTGGTGGCATCTCCGGTTGTTCACAGGGTGAAAGTGAATTAAAAGATTTGCGAGAGCGAACCAGGATTCGAAGTTACACCCTTGAACGGAATAAAGCGATTAACGCATTTACCCCTCGATCTATTTCTTTAAAAATATACTAGTTATTATTGATTTTTAATAGTAGAAATAAAAGATTATCTTTGCCAATACTATTCTCCGCAAGGCGAGCAGCTTTCAGTGTCTTAACCATCATCTTCATATCTGTTGTTTTGGACACCAGAATACTAGTGTAGTCTTTAAGCGGGGAAAGATTTTAAATTAAGATTAAAGAGTGTACTAAAATTGTATTCATGTGTGTGTATTCATGTGATGCCACTGTGTTCATGTCCATTGAATATACGGTTTCGTAGATGTGTAAAGTAAGGAGAAACAAAATCTTCCTACTCGAAGAATATTTCTATTTATGTAATCACATAATAACATGTATCTGTACATTTTCAGCCTGGTCCCCCTTTTTTATAATTCGTGTTGCTTTAATAACCTTTCCCCCAGCCCAGGTGCCTGGTGTTGATGACTCGTGAGAACAATGCGGCGCTGCCCGCGCAGCCTCATTCCTTCCCCGCGGACAGCGCTCTCTTGAGGTTACCCAACGCGTGGCTCAAGCGGGTGGACCAGGGGGCGGGGCAGGGGCAGTGTCGGGATAGGCGGGACGCGGCGGCGGGACGCGGCGGCGGGACGCGGCGGCGGACGCGGCGGCGGACGCGGCGGCGGGACGCGGCGGCGGGACGCGGCGGCGGGACGCGGCGGCGGACGCGGCGGCGGACGCGGCGGCGGACGCGGCGGCGGGACGCGGCGGCGGGACGCGGCGGCGGGACGCGGCGGCGGACGCGGCGGCGGGACGCGGCGGCGGGACGCGGCGGCGGGACGCGGCGGCGGACGCGGCGGCGGACGCGGCGGCGGGACGCGCGGCGGCGGGACGCGGCGGCGGACGCGGCGGCGGGACGCGGCGCGGACGCGGCGGCGGACGCGGCGGCAAAGCGACGCGGCGGCGGGACGCGGCGGCGGGACGCGGCGGCGGGACGCGCGGCGGCGGGCGCGGGCGGCGGACGGCGGGGCGGGGCGGCGGCGGCGGCGGGACGACGGGGCGGGGGACGCGGACGACGGGGGGTGCGGGACGGGGCGGGGCGGGACGGGACGGGGCGGGACGGGACGGGACGGGACGGGACGGGGCGATGCCGAGCGGGCCGAGACGGAGTGAGGCGGAGCAAGGCGGAACGAAGCGGGAAAGGGAGGGGCGGGACGGGTTGGGAGGACGGGGAGAAGCGGGGCACAGCGGGCGGGGCTGTCAGTCGGAGCGGGGCGGGGTGGGGCGGGGCGGGGTGGGGCGGGGCGGGGCGGGGTGGGGCGGGGCGGGCAGGGGGGGAGGAGGCAGGAGGGCGGCGCGGGATGACCATGACGCGGGTCGGGGCCGGTGAGGAAGGGCCTTCTTGCTCGGCCGAACACCTGCGCTGCTGGAAGACTTTCACCCAGTGTTTTCAGGAAACGTCGAATATTAAGCGATTAAATGCTCGTCCCCTCGTGCCGCGCCTCAGAAGCGACGTGCCTTAGTCGGCTCCTTCCGGACGCTCCACAGGGCTGCCAACGCAACTGGACCGTAATATATGTCGTAACTACAACACTGTGAGCTATTAGAGGCAGTTTGAAAGTGGTCTGGTCTTCTTTCGTGGTCCATTAAGTAACTTAATTGAATATATTGTCTAAGAAACACATCTGTTATTTTTACTCTATATTTAATAAAGAGTATGCATCAAATGACTTTTGAAATGGTATAAAATAGCAGAAATGCAAATTTCTACCTTCATGCAAGTCAGTAAGGTTCTATTCGAACAGAATAAAGGGAAAAAAAGAGGCGATAAATGTGGATCACATCACTTGATTTCCCATTAGAAGCCTAGCGTGTCTCTATGGGCACGTTGCACGAAGCTGTAGATAGTTTAAACTTTTACCTTAAAATGTTGCCATATTGCAATTTGAACTTCATGTTGTTTTCCATAACATCCTAAAGGTTCCACCATATGAATTTCAAAATTTTGAGAAAAAGAATATTTTAAATAATTAAAAAAAAATTAAATAATGATGTAATGAAACTTAAAAAAATATTCTGGCAGATAAGGGTTAAATCGATCATGATTCTTTCTTGAAATACACATCTATATATATCAAAGAAAGTCGTGTTAGTTACACTATTTATAACTCAAGAACGGATGTACCGATTTGGCTGAAAATTGGTGAGCAGAACGCTTTGAGCCAGGAGACGGACATAGGATACTGTTTATCCCGTTCGACAGCGTTCCTGTGTGAGAACGCACGTTTTTGCGTGATTTCGCATGTTAGCGGTCATTGTTGCCTGTTGTAACCCATTGTTGTAACGCCGCACTGATAACAGAAGGCGATAATGATAGTGATATGACGTTTCAATTTAAAAGACTTCAATTTCCGATCCGTCTTGCATTCGCCATGACCATCAACAAATCACAAGGCCAATCCTTGAAAGTTTGTGGTTTGAATCTAGAATATCCATGTTTTTCTCATGGTCAATTATATGTGGCATGTTCACGGGTCGGAAGATCATCTGCGTTGTTTGTTATTGCGCCTGATAATAAAACAAAAAATGTCGTGTGTCACAAGGTACTTAACTGAAGAGTGCAACCTATGCACCAAAATACAGGAACAATAATGAATAATTAATCTACTTAATTTTTTTATTTGTATTTTCTAATAAACAATTTAACTTACTAAATTCCAAAATCTGCTTATTTATTGCCTTTAACAGCCGGTCCCTATGATTACAGCTTTGTATTTCTCTCTTAAACAAAAATCAATTCCAAAAAACGCTCTGCTACGTAATATATTTTTTAATTATCTATTTAATATCAGAGCGTTTTTTTGAAATTCTTCTTTGTTTGAGAGAAAAACACAAATCTGCAATTGCTTTATTATCACGAGTGCAACAAGGATAGTACAGTTTCTCACAGTGAGTGCGACGCGAGAAAAAGATGGGACCGGCTGTTAAGGCGGAGTTCGCCGGGTCAGCTAGTAACAAATGAACAAAAAAATGTATTAAATTTAGAATGGACACGAAAATGGAATTCGAAAATATTTGAATAAAAATGTCACAGTATCAAAATGAAAAGAGACTTCCTTTCTGCAAAGTTACATGTTGAAAAAAATAAATTTTTTATGCTGTAGTAGAAGTGAAAAGAAAGAAGTACAATCGAGACGCTTCAAAAAGTTTCTTTCAAATCAAAAGAATACTCGTTTTCACCATTAACAAAGAATCTCTTCTCCTAATTTCCTTTATATCTTTCATAATTCAAGGCATCCATCGTTTAATGTCTTACGTTCAATGTTCGAATTACATAGGATATTTCAGACTTCAAGACTATATCGCGAAAAAATACGAGAGAATTCCTGAAACCATAATATAAAGTGCTATAATTCATATTCTCATTTCAGAAAGCAAGTTCATTTGAGAGGCAATTTTACGAAAAATTAAAATTTTAATTCATTTTAAATAACAGGCCAACTGATCGACGAAGGAATATTTCTCTGCCATCCACCTGCCTCCCTCAACTCGTTTCGCTTAGTGGTTTCCGAACTTGCCAGGAAAGTCTCTAAGCGGTCATCACTGACGTTGACTTGAAACGAAGTAGCGTGAGATGAAATTCATGGAGGCGAGATATGGGACAACACACGAGCCTGTAAGGTTATTCATCCTTCTCACAGGTAATAAATCTTAGGTAATATCTACGAGTGCATTGCAAATGACCGATAAAAATATTTAAAATCGAGGATTCAAAGAATATGAGAACCTTTTAGAATTCGCTTTCGAAGAAAAGTATGTACTTGGCTCTCCCCTTGTAATCGTAATTCTCGTTAGGTGGCTTGTGCCATAATATCTAGTACATACATGTTCCATTTCTGGGGCCCGCGTTTGACACTCGGGCAATCTCACTGGAATCTGTGGTGGACATCGAGAGGTATCGGCACACTTCCTCAGGGTTCTTCCTTTTCCCCTGTGTCTCATTCCACCATTTCCTCCTCATAATTCATCTCTTCATGATCGCGATCACTTTCATCCACTAGATCACCACTCATGATCTTCAATAACCTCAGCATTTATAGAGCCCCGAAACCTACGTACCAAATATTTGTTCAGCAGACTATTCTTTCATCGGTCTTATTTACTCCATTCTGTGATGACATCTTCCCAACCGAGGTTTTCCGGAAATGATCTTTTTTTTTTCCTCCGTGTACGTCCAAGTTCAAAGATATCGTTTGGAAGGGAAGGGATCGCATGCAATCCTCGGCCAGTTGTGCACGGTGCTGTTCTGGCATTCGCCTGGAAACGATCAATGAAACCGCAGATCTGAACAGAATACCTACAAACTCGATGTCTGGCAGGCGATATAAAATCGCTGATGTTTAACATTATTTATATCCCATTATGATTCTCAGTACTTAAATCTCACCCGAGATAGATGGTGACGAGACGATCTGAATGAAGATGGAACAATGGTGGATTGAGAGACGTTCGAAACAGGACAATCCCGGTATATCTTTCCACGACCCATGTTTGTCCACAAGGCTCGACCGGTACTAATGTCGAACACATGGAGCGAATTTCTAGCACCAGACTGGCATCGAACCCGACCCGATCGTGTTGCGAACCAGCAATTACCCAACCAACGGGCATTCGCACGTGACGCGTTGTGTCCGGCGTCTCCGATGCTGGTTATTCAGCGCGTAGGGGTTGGTATCTGCCTGTAGCATTCCGGAGAGGACTGCAGTGGCGGTGGGGGCGAAGGCGGCTTTCCCGTCGGCAGGCCAGTGCTTCCGGCGGTAGCGCAGAGAGAAAGCGGCGGTGCTGCCACCGCAGCCGCCGAGCCCCTGCTCCGCCGCCTGGCATGGCGCGGCGCGGCGTGATGGGCCGGGCAGGCGGAGACTCTCGGCCGGAGTTAAAAGAGCGCAGCATGAAACTGACGTTTTGATGGTTGGACAAACAGACGAGGAGCGCCGGCGCGCACGGCGACCCCGATCTTGGGGCACGACGATATCGTACCGCTTTGAAATGAGGATCTGTCATTACCTCTCGGAACCCGCGTCGAGGATCGTGACGGATGGTAGTGTCAATCTGAGAGGACTCTCTGTACAAGATGAAGGAAAAGAAACTGATATTCCGTTATGAGCTGTGAACCCATCTGTTTACATCACATCAGTTGTCCGATTATAATTGAAGGTCTGGAAATGAACAACAAAGAAGAAAACTGAAAAAATATAATTTACATATTCCTGATCAGTATTTTTAAATATTTAATTTCCTTTTGAATTGTGTCGGCTTTTAACATACTCTCCATTGAATGAAGCTGAATTCCTTTTTATTTATACCGAAAAGTAAGCGTTGCATTTTATTAGCAACATCCTATCCGTACTTAGTTCATTCTCTGATATAAACAACATTAAAGTGCTGTTCATACAAAAATGAATATGTTACTTGCCTAACTAATGGCGGCTACAGCAGCAATTATTTGTGTTAAACTATGGTATTACAGTTAATGTCAGATAAGCGATGTAGTGGTATCGCCGAATGCTCTTGTAAGACATAAACTCCACAGACAAAGATCGAAAGTGAGCAACTCAACAGAATATTCCCCAATATCGCAAGAAAGGGTTGCAATATGTATTTTGTATGCCAGGAGGATGTATACTGCGCCACATTCTAGAATCCTCACTTTAACGGACGAGATATGCAGATTGCGCAATAAAGAGAATTCGACAATCAAAAAACCTAAGCCACAATATGCTGAATCCAAATCTACGAAATAGAATAGGTTAGCCAATAAATTAATAAACTGAAATTACCTTACGTATAAGCAATCGAAGACAATCTGTGAAAGTGCTTTGACGTGCCTTAACTCATCACATTTGTAAATGTAAATGGGTAAAATTTGAAATCAGTTTCATTGATATTATAGATTGTGGAAGAAACTATGACGCTTTATAAACAATATTGATTAAACAATATTGATTAAACAATATTGATGAAAGATTGATTAAACGACAGAAAACACTGAACAACTAAGGTACACAAACAACGAAAAACATCTCTTTTACCAAGCAAAAACAGCACAGTAGACCGTCCTACAGATGACCTGACAAGCACAGTCTGTGATAATTATATGAAATTATCCAACTACTACTATCGAATTCCTGAACTTATCAAAGGGTAAGACAATGTTAAGGCAGAAAAAGAAATGGGTGACCGAGATGGTGTAGGAGCAGAAAAATAAAGATAAGATGAGAAGAAAAAAGAGCAGAAAGCGAAGAAGTAGAAGAAAATAAAAAGACAAAAAGGAGAAAAATAGTACAATGACGAAAAGAAGAATAAGCAGAAAAAAGTAAAAAGAGTGGACAAAGACAAAGAAACGATACCGAGATCATTAAATGAAGACACAAATAAAAAGAAGGTGGAAGAGAGGCAGAAAAAGAAAAAGAAAGGAATGGAAGGAGAAAGAAAAAACAGAAAAAATGAAAACCCGAAAAAGCAGAAAACGAAGAAAAGAAAAATGAAGGGAAAAGGGGAAAACGTAGAAAAAGAGAAAAAACAAAGGTAAGAAAAAAGGACAGAAAGAGATGCAAGAGAAAAGTGGAGAAGGAGGAGAAGATACAGAAAAGAGATCGGAAAAGAAAAGCAACACGAAAAAAAGGAGAGGAAAGGCAGGAGGAAGCCCGAGGAGGAAGAGGGGACGCAGGAAAGACCGAAAGAAGAAAAGAACGAAGGAAAGAACAAGCCGAAATGGGAGTGGAGTCCGCTGAAAAGGCGGAGAGCGAGCGGCAGCGCGGCGGCGGAGGGCCGGTGCGAGTGCGCCGCTGAGAGGTTCCAGTCCAGTTCCGCGCCCATTGACGCATCGCGTTGCCGCGGCCAGGCCGGGCCGGGCCGGGGCGCCCTCTGCGGAACGGGATTCCTGCCCGCCGCAGAGCGCTGGGCCGCACCGCGCCGCTCCGCGCGCACCGTTAGCGTCGCGTGGACTGGCGCTGGGTGGGCTTCCACGTTCGGTTGCGGGTGGAATGGCGACCTCGCTTTTTTTTCCGGGTTGGATACGCCGGTTCGCGCAAGCCGCTTGAACCACCAGCCCACCTGCGTGGGCTTATAAAAATTAAGACGGACGAGAACGAACTTCCCTGGGTTGCCAATTTCGAGTAGCGGGTTCTTCAGATCGCGGCTTCCGACAAACGAAAATTGGGAGAACAATGAAGGGTATGTATTCAGACGCGTTTTCGACACTCTACTTCGGCATATTCTCTTAATTGCAGGGTGTATCAAACAACATTTAGCACAAATTATAAATGCTTTCTTCTTTAAACTGGTGATGTCAATCAATTTGATGTGATGAACTGTTTTGAACTGATCCTAATTATTGGAAACCTTACGAAGCCATTAATACCCGTTTCATGATTTGGCTACAATGTGGGGTACAATTAGATTTTTAATTCGAATTTTGTTTAATCGAAGGAGTTCTCTTAATGTCAAGGTAGAAATTCATAGCTTTAAACATTCCCCTTTTGCATAGTTGTAGCTGATAACGTTAAAGTTAATGATAATGATGGTTTGACTATTTCATTTATTATCTGCTTTCAAACTAATCTAGACATTTTAAAATACAAAATTAAATCTAACTTGGGGCGAATGAATTGCATTCTGATTTATTATCTTACATTGTTCTCGACCATTTTCACATTAACGAACACAGACACAAAGCCGCCTGCCAAATTTCCTGAAGATGAATTGTGTCTTGAGCGCCAGAGCACATCGCCTCAACGACAAAAACATTTTCTTCTCTAAAGAGCATCGCATAATGCCTCGGCCAGCCACAGCGGTGTGAAAGTGCCTTCGGGGCTTGCAAACTGACTGCGTACTCGCATTGTCACTGCCGTTTGCAGCTGTCAAAATGTCAACTTTCAAGCAACGTTCGCGACCATTTGCTCCTTCCGTGCGAGGGGTCCAAAGACCTTTGCGAGAAAAGACATCGCGAATGCGACCGACACAATTGCGCGCATCTCGTTTTCGCAATGGCATGCCAAATATAGCGACTCAAAGGCTTCAAAACAAGACGCGCGGTAATAAACGTCAAAGGCTGTGAGAAGCTTAGAAAGTCATTAAAGGGATGTTGGCATGCGCCTTCATAGAACAGGTGAAAAGGCTGGCTTGAAGAATAAATACACAATAGACAATAATTACACAGTAATCGATGACATGTAATAAGAAAAAAGAGAAATGCTACATCCATTAGGATTTCTGGTCAGGGTCTGGTCTGGTCTTTGAAGTGTTTTCGCCACCACGGGGAAATCCAGCTACTTTTCCATCTCCTTCCAATACTCTCTGCCAGTTCTGAATGCTAAGCAAGTACCCAGCGGATTCACTGTATATATGCTACACACAATTTTCATATCTCGCTCTACACACTGCTAAAAGGTACTTTGTCAAAAAAAAGAAACGAAATTAAAGTGTCATAGACTTATTCGTCTTCGTTAATAATAATAATAATAATAATAATAATAATAATAATAATAATAATACATCATTCTTTATATTTTATTTGTGAATTTTAAAAATTTGCTTGCAAATGTTAATACAAGTACTGGTTGCAACTACACCTTATTTCAATATCATACAGTACACATTCGCATATTTTGTAAAAAAAAAGGCTACAATTTAGATATTCTTACGAAGTGTTTCACAAAAAATTACAACGTACGCGGTATTAATGTCCCGCTGAATACGCATATCTCACACCTTAATTTTCTCAGTCACGATCATCCATCAAGAGAATTCATACTATAAAAATTGAATCAGTGGAATATGCTTAAGTGATATGACTGCCAAATTGTTTTCTATTTTGTGCGTTACTGTTTCGTGTTTATTTTTTTCGTATGCACAATTTGCGACCAGTGGAATGCGACTCCCAGTCTATTTTTTCGTCGCGTGCTTGTTTTCTATCGTCGTCGATGAGCCCCTATCGAGATGAATATCGATGGCGGCTGTGCGGTGGGAAGAGAGAGTGCGAGAAATCGGACTTCCAGGCGCGGCCGCCGGACGAGTTGGAAAACGAGAGCTCCTTCCGCGTGCGATGAACCTACGGGACGTTCGCAGCTGCCTTCTCTTTGCATCCCAGCACCTAGCTCTCAGTTAAAAAGGGAGCGACATTAGTCCTGTGGTTGTAGCACGTAATAGAGAGTTTTTGAACTTAACCGAAATGGCTAACGTTATCGGTTATATACAACGTAATGTCGAATCTTGTGTGAGACTCCAACAGAAGGTTTTTGCACAACACTTACGCTTGCGCTCATAAGGTGCACACAGTTTTAAGTTGCACATAAGTTTGGCGCCTTTCCGATTTCGTTTATTGATTCTTCCATTTTGTATACTGTGGTTTCGATTTATGACTTCGATTATTTACGTCGTATTCATTTATTTCCGGGAAAACAACACCGACAAGCGATTGCAAAGTGTGGCCAGGTGTACACTTGTCTGTCTCTGGATTTGTTGCTTCCTGCTATGGAAGAATTCATTAAAGCACGTGTATTTGGGAATAATGATATGGACGATGCAGAAAATGCAATTCTGCACGAAATTTTAGAACCCGATCGACCTGGACTTATAAAGTTTGTAACATTTGGAATGTTGAATTGCTTCTTATTTTAAAGGGCTTCCCTGTTTGCGAATTTCAATATTCCTCCTCACAGGATTTCATCCTCATACAGAGTGGAAGCCAACACTTCCTTCAATGGCATTCATTAGGTTTTGGAGAAAAACGCAGTCGGGTTTTGCCCGAGTTCTTCGTATACTAATTGTAAGAGCCCAAAACAAGTATAACCGGCAACGGATTCGATACATGTTATGAAGCCTCGCTTAAGGAACCGAGCCCTGTTAACGCTTGTTCGCTACAGATACCATGAGTGGTGTTCCAGGCGTCACGTGACAATAGCCGCGTCCTCTTATCATTAAGCGTCTATGTACAAAAACTATTACAATCGGGAGGTGGTCATGTTCCTCCCTCGTTAGAACGTAAGATTCAGCACTGACCTACATGGCCACTTGAGAGGATTTCCCCATCAGATTCGAGTACCTCCGCCAGCAGGGCTCCGCCCCAGCCAGGAAAAGATGTAAGATCCCGAGATATGAGGAAGTGTGGTGCGAGTGTGAGTGTAAGAAGAAAGCATGTGGCCAGGAAGAGAAAGGAAAGACCGCGCACGCAGTGCGTGGCCCATTTGTTATGGCAATACTCCGGCATTCGTCTGGAATTGATGGGATAAACCACGGAAAACAACCGATCAGAGTAGCCGACTGCTTGAATTCTTCCTCCAGACAGCGGGTGAATTCGACCAAGTTATCTGGCTAGGGTCGAAAACCCTGCCACCGTCGGGTATCGAACTCTTGGACATACCGGTCAGGGACTCTGCACTGGCCACAGTTGATGCCCTGAGCCATCTCAGACGGTGGGCGCAACAAAAAAATGTTGGCCTCTGGTCCCCGGCAATTTCGCGTTAAGAGCGAGTAGTGCATTAAATATACACGTTTGACACTGGATTGTCCCTAGGCAACATGATTCACACAAGAAACTAATGTCATTTCTGAAGAATATATTTTGAAGTCGCCAACCGCTCTTTATCACAGAAGGTATGTAGTCCAATAAATAAAGCCTATAACATGATATCTAATACATTAAGCAATAAAATTAAACGAGAAAGTTTAAGAATTTCCAGCACAATTACATTTCTTAACACACAACTCCTTTGGACGCGACTATTTTCAGCCTTCTGTAACAGGTAGCAGGTAGACATCTGCCACTGCCCGACCCGATAGACCAATCGCCTTCCAAAGTTTCATTAGAAACATAGAAAATACATTTTTAACATTTTGAGACCTTACAGTCTAATTTTAAGTGGCTGATTTGTGTGGGGAAGAAATGAGTTGGCATTGGGGAGGTCATCAATACTAACTCTTTCTTTCCAGTCTCTGCCTTGTTATCCTAAGTTCACATTCCCTTACATAAGAATCGGCAGCGACAAATAAAATACTAATAATGATTCCAGGAAACAACAGTTGTAGACATTTCCTACGACTTTTCTCTGATCTCTAATCTTTACAATATCCATCAATAAACAGCCCGAACAATTCTGAGAATACTTTCACACCACCCTCTCCTCCGAATGCATGCATCCCCTGCTTAAGCTTCTTAAGCTTTCACATGCACTTGTACGCCGATTCCATTAAAGCGCGAAACACGCCCGTGCGAAGCGACACTCCAGCGTCCGAGCAATTTCGATGCAAAGAGTTTGAAAGCGCGGGGGCCGCAGGAACTTTCAATCTCCGCGGCGGGCGCCGCGGCGCGCCGGCGGACGGGGGCGCGGTGGGGCCGGGGCGGGGGCGGGGGCGGGGCAGGGCGAGGCGGCGTGGAGCGGCGAGAGCGAAAGTCCGAGTGGGCGGGGCCGCTCCGCGGCGGAGATCATCGCGCGCAAATCTGGGGCGGGTAATTGCGCCGGGTGAGCAGGCGGGGGCGGGAGGGAAGGAGAGAGGACAAGGATGATGAGAGGCGGTGGACCGGAGGAGATGGGAGAGTGGGTGCAACGTCCGTGTCTGCGGGCGGCGTCGCCCGGGGCGGGGCGTGGCGGCGGGGCGATGCACCCGGGGCGGCCTCCGGGGAAACGCGTTGCCGGCGGGGCGGCGGCGGGGGCGGGGCACACGCCAGAGCGAGATTCTGCACCTGGGCTCTCAGCCAAATATACGAGGGTTATAGCGAAATACTTAATACTATATAATAACACTATAGCAGACTATAGCAATAATTACGTACCTCGGTGGTAAAGAGCACTATACCCTATTTACGTAACTTTACTTGGGAACAGTTTAAAGATGATTTATTTGAAAGTGAACATGATGTTTTGACAGCTTCATACTTTGTTAAAAGTGCCTTTTGAATATTTTTCTCAACACTTACAGAATGATCAATTATTGAAACAAGTGTGTGATAATATATATGTTTAAGCAAACAAAAATAGTGCCCTGCATCTCCGGGGTACATATACTCGACAATGCGAGTCAGGTACCCGATAACGCGGGTCAAGTACCTGATAAAGGAAGTCAGGTACTCAATAACGCGAGTCAGGCACGAAATTTTACAATATTCATTTCGAACATCACGATATTGCTAACGTTTATTATAAGAAATCTGAACAACCTAGAAAACTATGTGGTTGAGGAAAAGACAAAATTAAAAACCGCAAAGCTCCTTCTCATTCTTCTAGGAACAACATGCACTTACGCGTAGACGATTGTGTGCCATTCACAGCCCTGGGATTGACTTTAAGCAGCTAATCGGCTTCCAGCATGGAATAAAGTTTTATAGCGTTTTCCATTCGTTGCGCTGAAACCCACCCTAGTGCAGGGCAAAAACGTCATCGCTCCGCAACAGTGCTGTCCCTCACGCGTGAAGGCAGCCGCGAATGAAACGGATTCCGGAAACGAGCCAGTGCGTGGTGCGTGTGCGCTACGCCGTGAGATTATAGACAGCTCTTGTCGGTCCGTCACTCTAATGGAACTCGAAAAATAAGAATTCTGAATTATGATCGTTTTTATAATTTTTATGAAGTCTTTTGGTAATTCTTACTTCTTAATTCATAAATTATTAACGTGTCTTTCTTTATTTAAAAACTACTAAAACTTCCAATGCGTATGTATCGAAATTTCATTTTTCAAGATTTGGCTGTAAACGACATACAAGATTTTGACCGAAAAGGCTTCTGCAGAAGTGTTTGGTTATTGAAAACAATAATAGTATTAACATGAGCATTTCCGGTGGTGTATGTATGGGAATGCGAGAAACATTTCTTGGCACATATATGTGAATGATTTTGTAAGGGTCACTATTTTTATTTTCACTTATTAGCGTCTCAAAATTGAGACGTACCTACACTTTGGTTTCTAAATAGCATTGGATTAGTTCACATGAAGTTATTCAAGGTTAAATTTTAGGAAAACACAAACTGATTTTCCGAACTTCGCGAGTGACAAAAAATATCTTAAGACATTTCTTGCAAAACATAATATACTCCATCATTCGATGTATCCCTGCGTGATCGAAGATCCTCAATTGCCTTCACAATTTCATCACGAATCCAAATCAACATGTATAACCTCCGTACCTAACCTCAAAATGGTCCGGAGCAATGGACTGGACTGACGATCTCGTCAATGCAGTTTAGGGCGCCCCGAGTGCGCTCTGGTTCCGTGTCATTGTGGGAATGGATCATGCGCTTCTTTGCACTGGTGCGCCCTAGCGGTCGAATGGAACACGACAGCTGCCCTGAGTGCGCTCTAGGTGGGCACCACGACGTGCGGCGAATGGAAAACGCTATTCGACACGTGAAAAAACCGCTTCCCTAGTGAGGCACTGAGTGGGAAGATTCACCACGGTGCGCCTTCCACATTGATGGCAGCGGGAAGGTTCTTTAGGAGACAATTTAAAGGTCTGCAGATGGCATATGGGCGTGAATCTGATTTGTATATTGTTATTTTAACGAAGTCAAAATTCCGATTTTACAGAAACCAATCTCAAAGATGACATTGCGAATGCAGTCGTAGTAAAGTACAAATTGGTGGGATGAGCTCGCTTTCGCACTTACATAGTTCATTCTTAGATGATCTGATATATTTTGGAATAATATAACATTAGGGCCCATGAAGTAAAGATACATCGTCACGAAGTATTTCTACGTTGAGAACTTGAGAACGATAACTGATCTAACCAACAACTCGCGTTTCTCCCCTTATGAAATAAATAATATTTATAAATAAAGGAGAATTAGGCTCTAGTTGAAACTACTGCTGAAAATGCCGTGTCAATAATTCTCCAGACTCTGGCGACAACACACAATGATGGGAGTCTGGCTGGAAACAATGAAATTTACAACTTAGCATCTGCTTCTCACGCCACAGTCGAACCGCACCACTTTCGTATCTTGGCGAGGATCGGGTGTCAGAGAAATGTCATCAAGTCCGTCCAGAAACGAGAGAACGTATATTGTCTTACGCGGTGGATCTGACTGCAGTTCCTCTCGACTTTCCTGGGTGAAGCCGCACCTTGACCCCGAAACCTCCTGCAGACGCCGCCACACCCATCTCTCTCCTCTCCATCACTCCCCCCGCCTCCCTCCCTGGTCGTCTGCGCTGCTTACATCTCTGACACACCTGCCCTCCTCTTCTTCGCATTGCCCATCCACCCTACCCTTCCCCGAAACACCGCACTCTCCTATCCCTTTGACTTTTTCTTTCATCGAAACACCTGATCCTCTCTCCCCTGCATCGCCCAACCCTGACCAATTATTCCTCACCCATCACCGCACCCCGTATCCTCGTTTCTGCCTATCCTCGTTTCTGCCTCGCACTGTCTCCTCTCACTCGCCTCGACCTTTCTTCTCTGTGCCCTTTATAGTCCCTTCTTCCCCGCCGCTTCCATGTCTGAGACCCTCGTCCACTGGTCATCCTCGCTTCGCCCTTCCCCACCTCTTCCCTGAAACTCCGTCCCCTCCTACCCCCTGCCACTTTCATCCTTGAAACGCCTGTTCCTCCTCTTCCCCCGCATCACCCATCCCCTCACTAATATTTCATCACCTCCCCGCACCCCTTCTCCTCACCCCTTCCATCTCTGAAGCACTGTCTCCTCTCACCCACCCCGCCGCATCTGCGCTCCAACACGTGCCTCCGCAGCCCCGCGATCTTTTTGCGCGGTTTCCTTTCGCTCGACAGCACGCGCCGAGTCGCGCAGCCTCTGGCCGCCGCCGCCTTCGTGACACCGAGCGGTAACTTTGCGCGCAGGTTACTTCGGGTCGCTCCGCGTTGTCGCACCTCCTTGTTTCTTCCATCTGGGGCCTTTCTCCCATTAATACGCCATTTCACGCACGCCCTGACGCTCTTGCGTCTCTTTCACTACGAAGCTACCACGTCTGTTCCCGTAGACAGGTCGTTAATCTGGATGCAGCCCCACAACTAACGCTCTGAAAGTAATGCAAAGTGCATTAAACGACTTTGAGAGAAAATAATGTATTTTTGTGTAATGTGACAACGGCTTTTTTATATCCCCCAAAATGTTAAAAGACTTGGAAATAAATACAGCGTATTTATTTCTCATCGAACATGTATGCTTTCACTATAGAACTGGTGGTAGCAATCAGTGAATAAAGAAAATGGTTTTGGGGAAATAAATGAAGTAGACATATGAACGAAACTGGAAAGGAAGTCGACTGAGGATACGGAACTCAAATTCAATTAACGCAATACGGCGTGATGCGACGCGCCGAAACGCAACACAACACAATGCTATGGAATGCGATGCGGTGCGATAAGGTACGATACTTTCGAATACGATGCGACGCGACATGACGCGACTGGAGCTTTGGGCTACGACGCGATGCGATGTGTTGTAATGCAATGCCACGCGGTCGAATACGATGCGATACGATACGATACCAGCGGGAGGTTACATGTCATCCGTGCGATAGGATACGATACGATACGGTATGACTCGACGCTGAGACGTTGGCGTTACGGGGCCACGGTGGCGTCGCGGAGATCTCGTAGCGACACGCAGAGTCACGTGCGCGGACGGAGAAATGCGTGGGCCTGCTCGGCTCGTGCGCCGAAATATGTGAACTCACGGGGACTTCGTGGCGCTCGCGGCATAGTTCTCGGAGTTTCGCGTCAAACAGGAGAGAGTTCATGACGAAATATGCCGACACTTCATTTCCCCTAAAGCGCTTTTCAAAGGATTCCCTTCAAGAGAAATTACTTTGCAGAATGACGTCCAAAATTATCGAGCATTTAAAAAAGTTTTTATTTAGTTGGAAATGAACACCATCTGCATCGGCTACACTTTGATAAATAACTTTTTACAAAATTCTGAAGTGTAACTGAGATAATGACAATCACCAAAAAATAACTTCATTTTTAACATGCTTCTCAAAATTGAGAGTCAGTAGCGATAATTCCTCCACATTTTGCAAATATTCACAAATTTATTTAGTGAAACATCACCATTATCACTTTATTATAGGCATGAAAGAAAACATTTGAGCATACATTGTCCCAGGCAATACAGTGTCGACACGTACCTCAGGTATAAGCCAAAAATATTCGAGCTCTAGATTCCATCTGTAAGTTTACATTTTAAAGCATTCCATTCACCAATGTAAAGGAGCAAAAGTGTACAGATTAAGATCCATGCAGATGATAATATTTTCCCTTTCAACCCCTCCCCCTGAGCGACCTAAGCGCGTGCGCCGCTGCTTTGAGCGAGGGGCTTGAGTGGGGGCGTGGGTGGGGTGTGGGTGAGGCGGGGAGTCAACGGCTTAGGAAGAGCCGCGTGCAGCGTTGAGGATCTCCGCTGATGAGGAAGCGACGTCTTAGACCACCGTCAAGGACGGAAGAGCCTGGAAGAGGCTACAGACGAACACGAATTAGAAGTGGATGTAGCGAAAGAAAACATGGTAAATGGTAAACAAGGAGGAACTGGAGTATAAGAAGAATCATACGCTTTTAGATGCAACAGACTGATGATTCATCAAGAATCTTGGAAAAGCTTATTAAGAAATTATTTGAGTTCACAGGGTCAATAATATTACCAGGGTAGGGAAGAAAAGAAAGGAATGATAGTAACGGAAATTATCTACTAGTACTTCGTTGATTGATTAGTGTTTCCGGTTGCGTCAACTGCTAAGGTCATCGGTCCCGTAAGTGTAGCGCATGTTGTTTTATCGCGGAAGGTGCTGTGATCTTCCCACGCTGGATGGCGAGATCCGGCGGCGAGCTCGCCGCTCGACATCTCGGTTTGAGGAGTTTTCCCCAACCAGGTATTTCCAACCAGCGTGGCACCGCCCCAGTCGGGACAAGCTCTAAGCTCCCGATAAGTTTGTAGTTTAGTGCATGTGAGTGTAAGTGCGTGTAAGTAAGGGGGATATGACAAGGAAGAGGAAGGAAAAATCGCGCGCGGTCCGTGCTCTGTTTCTTAGGGTTACTGTTTGGCTTAGGGTCTGCTACTGTTTCGGCATTCGCCTGGTAGATGGGAGAAACCACGGGAAATTACCGATCAGGGAAGCCGGCCGCTAGAATTCTCCTCGAGTGAACGGTTGGATTCGATTTGGCTATGTAGCTAGGTACTCGAACCCTAGGATCTACCGGTAAGAGGCACTGCCCAGTAAGACAGTGACATCAGTTCATGTCCCGAACTACCTAAGCCAGTTCTAGTACTTTGTAAGAAGATAACTGAAAAATCCTAACAATGAAAAGGTAGATACTTTGCACATTTACTAGAAACAAAAACTCAACATTTCATGTAAAGGCAGATGGAGGAGGCACGTGGGATGCTGCTAATGTTACAAGACGTGTGGAGAAAGGGACAGGAAAGGAAGCAGACAACGCATGTTGTTTTCAGATGTGGGTTTTAGTGTGATGACCCTCATTCTCAAGCTTTCGCTGTTAGTAGGGCTTGCCGTTGTGTGGGTTTGTGAGTAAATATTTACTTCTAACAACGATGACAGTCATAGTAAATGAACTTGCATTTGTTTTCGTCATTTGTGTCACCCTAGTCAGTACTAATTTACGAAATATTAGTACCTGAAAATAAAATAAAGGGAATTTACATACGGACGAGGTTCGTTCTTCACATGTTGACAAGGACTTTAAGAATACACACAAGAGTGAGTGTGGGGGGCGTGGGTGAACCAGGCTCATACTTTTCCTAGAAACTTGGGTTTACATTCACGCCCCATTCCGAAAAGCACGTAGGATCCACTAGGAACGAGGTTTTTCTCTCAGGACTGCTGATGTGAACCGCAAATTCCGTTATGTTTGCTGGTACTGTGCCGCTGGTACTGTGCATTTCAAACTCTATGAATACGCCAGTTTTACATTTTTTTGTGAAATTACGATTCAGTACTTCTATATCTTAAATAAACTTGCAAAATTAAGCGAATAAGCACTGCTCATTTCGGTGTGGTGTAGTCCTACATTTTCTGGCAGTTGCAAACTGAAGGCCATCACAGTGTTAGAAAACTATCTTCCTGACAGCTCTGAACCCCAGAGCAACACCATCCGCCCAGCAGATTGCAGAGAGTGGAAGCGACCCGCCTCGATGCGTTGCCTCCACCATAGTTGAGAGTGCCGTGTGTGGGGTACTCACTTGAAGAGGTTCTCGGCGCCGGCGCGCAGGCGCAGCTCCTTGTTGATCTCCTGGTTGAGCTTGGAGCGCTTGCTCTGCAGCTTCCCGCGACACGTGGCCACGCGGGGGTCCGAGCCCTGCAACACACAGCCGCCGCAATCACTCCACGGAACATTCACGCGCGAAACAGAGCCCACAAGTATTACACATTCGTCTCTGTTTCACTACAAGGTGTATAAAGAAAGTACAAATCAAAATTGCAACAAATTACAAAAGAAGATGGAAGGAAACTGTAATGTGTGTGACGACAGGAAGAATCCCCCAGAAGATCCTGAATTGAAGACCTCCCGGAAAAAAGAAATGCTGGTCGACCGAGGACAAGATGGTGTAGCCGGAACAGCTATACAAGCCTAATCCTGGAAAGGCAGAAGACTATATTGTGGTAGAGTTCTCACGGGATACCTGTGCACTCGACAATCGTTCAATTGCGTGCGCTGGCATATGTTTAGAAATTGAATTCTTTAGAGGTTAATTTACTAATTCATGATTGTATTCAAGACCTTGGGGCAATAACAATAATTAAAGTTTCGCCGCAAGATGGCTGTGTAATTCATAAATTAAGGTTCTTTATCCCCATGTGTAGAATGCAATGTCTAAACCTTTACTTTCCTTTTTCTTAAAACTTTCGTATAGTGGCATAGCATGTTATTGCCCCGAGGTCTTCGATTAATGGTGCAAATATCATGTTCACGTAGCACCTTCCTATTTATTACTTAATTTTCGACAGATTCATTTTATATATTATGCGATTTATGAACTTCACATAATATCTCAAAACGACTCTAAGTTGACAAGAAGCAATTTTTCAAAAAGAAAGAAAGAAAGAAACAAACAAAGAAAGAAAGAAACAAAGAAAGAAAGAAAGAAAGAAAGAAAGAAAGAAAGAAAGAAAGAAAGAAAGAAAGAAGTAAGGCTATAAATGTGGAGAGAAGTAAGGATTAGCTGTAAGATGAGTCAAAATCTAAAAATAAAATATTAATTTCTTTAACAGAGATAAAAGAAACAAATTAATCAAACAAAGAATTATCAACAAGAAAAACATTTACGTAAAAAAAACAAAACAACAACAAAAAGCAACAAAAAAATATGTGAGGAGCTAACATGTACTGTTTCAAAATATTCCTCTCGTCTCACTAACGCGCTAAAACGTTCACAGAGTTTTGTGACATTTGCAAAGCAATATGCACCGAGAAAAATTTCACGTCGCGTCTACTTAACTCATTTTAGAAGGAGCAGCGTTGCCTTTTCCTTAGATATTACAAAAATGTACTCTGTTTTAAAAAAATCAGTATTTTTATTTCAAAACATCGCTAACAGTCATAATATTTGGTTATGACAAAGTATTGCAACATAAAAACGAAGTGCATAAAATAAAATGCCAAGCACATTAAAATTTAAATTAGAATTAAAATGAATTACTCCTGCCCCTTACCAGCTTTCAAGCTCGAGGCTTGAGTCAGTCTCGTTATTTTATTGCCTGAAAAAACTAGTTCATAGCTCAAATAAATTTTTGGGTATCCTCCCAGAAAAATATTTATAAGAGCTTCAATGTCTCTAATGTCAGTTACTCTCATTCTTCGAAATCTAAGTTTTCCCTCATTTGGCATCGCTACCTCCTCGCATAAGTTCAAAAAATCAGACATTTCGAAGTCGAAATCTTCGTCAACTAGACCTTTTCCTTTTCTCCTTAAGAACAGAAATATCAGGCTTTAACAGAAGACGTGAATCATTGCTTTTCGCGTTCCGATATTCAGCTTTTTTCGTTGTCTTTTTTTTTGCTTTAATCAAATCGAGTCCACGCAGAACACGGGGCTGGGCCGGTCGGTACAAGCGTCCTCCGAGCGTGAGAACGGTCGCCCCGGCCCGCCTCTCGAAACACCCAGCAGCACCAGCCCCAGTCAGGGTTGCCACTTCGCGGATATTCCATCCCCCATTTTTTTCTTATCACTGGAAAATTCTCGTTTAAACTTTGACAAAAGTTGGGATTTTTAAAATCATTTTGAAAATTGTATTTTAATAAGAAATATGTATTATAAAACGAACCCTTCAAGTTTCGTGCTGAAACCATAACTCGAACTGATACTCATAATAATAGTGCACTACCACGACTTAAATTCGAACTACATGACAAAAATAATTACATGTTGTTTGTGCGTTAGCTGATACACTCTAAGATGGTCGGGTACCAGGTACCTTGACTGTAGCGTTTTTATACGTTTTCTAATTTATTTTACAGTTGTTATTAAAAGCTACTAACACTATATGTGAGGATTTTCTTTTATAGAATCGTGCATATTTGGGGAATCCTTCGAGAGCATTGGGGACAATGCTGTCCGTCCATCTGGCAACCCCGGCCGAAGCGCCTGGACCAGTGAACTTCCACGGGCGCATGTACGCCGGGACGTACAACGCGCACTCGCTTGCATCAGCAGATTTACGAGTTGTGTACAGTCTGGTAAGTTGAAGATCCCGCTGCGAAGTTGCCGTGCTTAAGTAGATTAAGCTCCAAAGTCGCGCGTTCACTAGTAACAATTTGCACAAAAAAAGTTGAAAAGCGAGCCAGAGAATCCTACAGAGTGACAGAGGAAGATTTTGAAATTTCTGATATTCTCGCGCACATGTTTACACATTCTCTGGAAGTTACTGCTACTAGGAAAGCACTTTAAAAATTTTCCTGGGATCAACCCAAACAATTTTAATTTTGTTTTTCGTAAAGAAAATGGGTTAAGTGGTTCATGATCCCCTACTCCAATGTCATCAAATATGATAAAACAGCACTCAATGTATTCTCAAATAGTAATGGAAGACATAGACAATTATTTTCATTCTTTTACTTCCCCTAATTCACATTTCAACAAAATTAATAAGAGACACTTCAATAGAGTAATTTACGGAACAAATAATTTTGATTACATTGATTGATTGATTTTTTCGTGTTTCCGGGCGCGTCGACTGCTTTGGTCATTAGTCCCATAAGTGTAGTGCATGTTTTCTCTCTCGGGAGATGGCGGTGATCTTCCCCCGCTGGATGGCGAGATCCGGCGCCGACCTACCGTCGGCTAGCGGGGTTTCCCCCTAACCAGGACTCTCTCACCAGCGGGGCACCGCCCCAGCCGGGACAAGCTCCCGACCGGTCTCCCGGAATATGTGGTAGTGTAGTGCATGTTAGTGTGTGTCTGTGTAAGGGGAAAGGATAGGACAAGGAAGAGAAGGATCGCGCGCGGTCCGTGGCCCGTTCGGTAGGGTACTGCTCCGGCATTCGCCTGGTGTTGATCGGAGAAACCACGGAAAACTACCGATCAGAGCAGCCGGCCGATAGAATTCTCCTCCAGACAGCGACTGAATTCGACCTAGCGAAAGGCTAGTGTCGAAAATCCTGCCGCCGTCAGGACTCGAACCTAGGACCTCCAAGTCAGAGGCGCTGCAGTGAATTTTGATTATAAGTGTTGTTTAATGTGTGAGCCGTTCGTATTACGTAACTGAAGTAAATGTAGTTTAACATATTTGAATTGTAGAATGGTAGCAATAATTATGAGATACATCCAAAAAGAAATACTAATATTATTCTTAGTGATTCATTTAAGGAGACCTCTTTGTGACCAAGTTTTTTAGACGTTTGCTATGATAAATTACTACTGACCTTTTGATGCAAATACCAACGTTTTGTAGAACGTTTCAGAAACACCTACTTTTAACTCGCCAGACTGTACTATGATTTTTTCCTCTCACGTTGCTTCACGAACTGTCTGGGAGGGGTAAGCAATGCTTAAGATAGGGACACAAGGGTCTCGAAAGGTATGAAAATCACAACTGGATCCAAACAGGAAATAAAAAGAAGGAATACACGAGCGATCGAACCAGAGATCGTGAAAAAAGAAAAGCCAAATAATGGACTATAAACATACTTATTACTGACGGTGTTGGGTACGAGGAAAACACACACTGGAAACGAGACACAGGATCAGAGGCCAGAATGCAATCGAAACCTCGCCGTGCTGTCTGGTAAAAAATATGATGCTTTCGACGGGTGTGCGCGACAAGTATACCCGGACTGAAATTATGCCTCAGAAACAAGGGGAACGTAAAGACACAGTTCAACACGTACTAAGTCATCCACTGATTTCCAAGGAGATAATGGGCAATAATGTGCATCTCACAATATAAAATAAATTCTTCAAAAGGAAATTTTTGATGAACCGTTGTGAGCTTAGACTTGGCTTAATAGTTCTCAGAAATATCGCAACCTTATTTTTCTCATCTTTCAGAAAAATATGAAGATTTGTTTTGGGGGAAAGTTACTAAAATTCGTCTCTTCCTAGCACTGATTACATTACCAAGATAATGTTTCTCGTTATTCAAGGAGTAATATTTAAATTGTGATATTTTGTTATAAAAACTGAATATCTCGTTTTATTCGTAAATTGCATTATTATTATTATTATTATTATTATTATTATTATCATCATCATTAATATTATCATTACTATTAGCCTGGTTTAATCCCATTAAGGGCAAAGGCTTCCTGCATGCAGGGTGGGTGGTTGGCTTGTTGCTTATTTATAGAATTATTGTAGTTTGGTGTATATTATTCGGTAGTCACTTTCAGCTATTTTGACCCTTTCTTTTATAAACTTTCTCAACACAACACACTTCCTATCACTTTTCGTTTCTTTCTCTTTCTAACTCACTTTAACACGTCACTTAACATTTCTGTAAACTGTATAAACGAAAAAAAATATTACATTTTGAAATTCTCCTACAAATTGAGCATTTTATTAGAGGGGTACAAGAAAGTTATATCACCTACACGAATACTTAATTTCGTCATTATGGTTAGGCTCTGAATGAGGGTATTTTTCAGATAAATAAAACTGCATTGCATAATTACATTTACCGCGCACACCATTCCTCACACGTCGATTTCACTAGTACGACATTGAGCCTGCTACGCTCTCTCAACTGAAATGGAGTATGGGACGAATTCCTTCCAGCGATCGAAACCTGGCACAAAAACTGCTCGCCGCTTTCGACAGAACCCTGCAGTCTGTCCCAAGATTCCCTTCGCATGAGCAGTCTCACTTGCTCATTGGGGAACACGTGAGCGGCAGAACGCTCGACGACCAGGACCAAAGGGCATATTACTCGGTGTTAGACGAAAAATTCAATGCCTCTGGAAAGTTGGCAGAAAAAGAATGATGAAAAAAAAACAGTGCATGATTTATAAAATTTTAGGTCCCGGAACGCGCCCCAAATTAATTTATTAATTTAATAGAAATAGTTAAACATTTATAATATAATTTAATAATTATTCTCGAGATACCGAAACGCCGTTCCGTCGCGTTCCCCCAGAAATCATGACGTGGAAAAAAAATTTAGCACCTACAAAGATACTTGGAAAAATATTCGAGCCTAAATTGACAATGTCTGGAAAGCATTATTTCATATTTATGAATTATCTTGTATGATGCGTTATTGATAATCTACATGATCTCCTACTCGTCCTCTCCTGTCCATATGACGTAAGATGTAGGGAGGTCCAACGTTGGCGCAACTCCATGTTTCGTATCGAATCAAATCAAGGGTGTCGTGATCATTGCGATCAAATTAAGGGTGTTTTCTTCATCGTATTTTCCGCAGCTTGCTGCCATTGACAAACTCAAGTCAATCTCATTGCAGGATAATAAACAATTTTAGATTGTAGATTTTATATCAGCATTTAACAATTTTGGAATTAGATAAATGAAAAATCTCAGTACGGTCAAATTCATTTATGTAATCACGAGTTCTCTCTCTATGTGAAGGAGGCTTGGTAGTAGGTACCGACTACGCTTAACCTCGCTCTGCTTGCAATGTTCTGCGCGTTAGCAATCTTGTTGTGGGATCCACGTAACTTTTACCTCGTGACATTCGTAATTGCGAAAAGCTGGTACATACTCCCGCCTCGCTAACGGCTGCTCGTGGACGGCTACACGTTGTTTTCGGGGCCGACATCTATTGAAAAGGTCGAAGCAACTAATTTATAACCAGTACTCCTAGATTTTTTTAAAAAAGTCTTAGAATTAATATGGAAACCAATTATGATTCAAATACTGTGTAAATTTGTTCTTAAAACTACAATAAAAACAGGAAAAACAACAGCAGTAGCAGGAGAAAAAGTAAGTAAGTAAGTAAGTAAGTAAGTAAGTAAGTAAGTAAGAAAGAAAGAAAGAAAGAAAGAAAGAAAGAAAGAAAGAAAGAAAGAAAGAAAGAAAGAAAGAAAAAAGAAAAAGAAGAAAGGAAGTGTATGCACAAAACGTCTGATTTTTCACAAACTTTGTTTTCTCAGGTTTACAAATATTAGAATAAGGAGGGCTGATATCGTAGGCTTCCTCGGCCAGAGTCATGATCTGGGCTGTCCGGGTGACGCCGCGTCGAAGGCTGGGGTGCCGACGTTTCGACCGACATATCGCGGTCCTCTTCAGTGCAGTCCTGAAGAGGACCGCGATATGTCGGTCGAAACGTCGGCACCCCAGCCTTGGACGCGGCGTCACCCGGACAGCCCAGATCAATAAGGAGGGCTATCACGTATGGCCTTAACCACTTCAAATCAAGTTTTACGTAGCATTATCAGGCTGCATTAAGGGTGAAAATATTCTTAAATTACAAGTTTTTTCTTTATTCATTTATTCTCGTTCTTTCTTTGTTGGCACTTAAGAAATTATATCTCCATTTTTTTTATTGAAAAGGAACCTTCGTTTTGAAATTGTTTACTTTTAAAGGAGTGAATAAAGAAACGCTCTATTTTGTTAAAAGTATTCGCAATGAAAAACATAAATATCAAATAATATATGTAAATTATGAGGAAGAATGAAACAAACACTTTTTATTCCCTGTAAAATTGTTGATTTAGAGAAAGGACAGTTGTTTTTCAGTGTCGTTATGTTCTGAGAAACGATGACGGGAGCGGGGCGGAGCGGGGCGGAGCGGGGCGGAGCGGGGCGGAGCGGGGCGGAGCGGGGCGGAGCGGGGCGGAGCGGGGCGGAGCGGGGGGGGCGGGGCGGGGCGAGGCGGGGCGAGGCGGGGCGAGGCGGGGCGAGGCGGGGCGAGGCGTGGCACGCGGGCGTGCTTTGACAAAAAAAGGGGGCGTTGCCTCCCTCCGCCTGTCACTGGGCGCTTCGACGCACGCGCATGCGCACGCGGTTCCTCGCGTTTACGACACTTTGTTGCGCGCGCAGCCTCCGCCGCCAGCTTCCGGGGGAAATCTGGCGAAGGACTGTCCGACTGGCGCTGCCCGGTTGCCACTTTCCAATCTCCTGCTGGCTTTGGTAACTTACAAATATTTACACACAGAAATATACTTCCTCCGTTGCGAATTTACCACTATTATTAGGTAACTCACATATAGCCCGTGAACACGTTGAGGGAAAAAAATATTCAATCATTTATACCAACCAACCAAATATACTTACAATCCAGTACAAACTTCATACAAATTCTGTACGAGACAGCTCGTTTTGGAGTAAAACACTCGTTTTTCGGGGATGAAATAAACGACTTCCCTCACATTAATACCATTTTCGTGTAAAATGACAATTTTTTTGATCAGTTGCTTTTCACATACAAATTTATATATAGATATAAATTCACATATATATCGATATAAATTTCAAAAATTTCACGCCATCAAGAGAGAATTTTAGATTTTTCAAAAATATATTGGGGCTTGCATGATGCAATTTTATTGCCGTCTTTTGAAAGTATCAATTATCACTTCTCAAAACTACTGTGATATTGTCAAGTAGTAACAAAATTACTGTCTGTATTCTTAAATTCATTTATTTTCCAAAATTAATAGTCATTTACTAAAAATAACATTTAAACACAATTCATTCCTTTGGCACAACGCAAATTTTCCTTCTTCTTCTTCTTAAAAAAATGCTCATGTTTTCGGAGAAATTGGCAACAGAAAATAGAAACAAAAAAGAGATACTAAAATAGAAAACTCGAAATATAAATAGTATACATACTAATAAATTTATATCCATCGTTTTTAGGGCCACCTACAGCGAATATGAATAAGTTCTCATAATAATTGCTTAGTTTGCAAATATTAGGACAATTATGACAAAATTTGGCATTCTGCGATAGCTTTGCTGTAACAAATTTCCCAGCCACACCTTGGAACAAGGCGAAGTATGTCTCTTTCCCACGCAAAAAGAGCGAGCAACGAAACTGGAACGCCGAATACAAAGGCTTGGGAAACCATTAATACAGTACAAGACGATGAGTTTCACTTGGCATGAAATATGATTAAGTGTCAGTCAAGACATTAAACAGTCAAGTTTGTGTTCTTGTATTCGTGATTACAATTGATCATTTCGTAGGCTGATTCGTTATGAATGAAGATACATCTGATTATTTCCATGGACTCTGCAAGAGTCACACGACTTCCAGAATGGGACTTTCACTTCACCCAGTTGTACAATTGGAAACATTACTTTACGTAGGAACATTGTACTGTATCCAGACAGAACATTGTATTGTATCTTCTTTTAAAAAAGATTGTAGACTTTTTCGCAGCAATATTTTAATATTTTTAAAATATTTCGCAGCTTGTCCAACTCTTTCCCGAGTCAATATTGACCCATCATCATACGTTCTGAGAAAAGAAAGAGCAAATTTGGTTATTCAGTCGTATGAATGGAAAACAAAAATTGGATGTTAAATAAGGAACAAAGTCTATAGTGTTTGATCTCAAAATTTTGTCATCAGACGAAACGTGACAATACTTTGGGTACAAGATTTTGGGTACAGGTCGATAAAGAAATAGATCGCAGGCGAATGAACTATAAGAAACGCACACAAAACACTGTAAGACTCTAAGCATTTTCCCATGATTATTAATTCACTCAGATTTCCAAATAGACAGAAAACCAACAGAATATTTCTTTTGTTTCTGCCAACGAACAGAACGAAATCAAACTTCAGTAGAATTAAATTCCCACGTCTCCAACCATTAATATAGTAAAATTGACGTTTCAAAGCTATATAATGTTGAACAATGGTTAAATATTTTTTCATACAGATTACGTAAATTTCTTATCATAAAATGCCGCAAGCAAAATGAAAACATAAAGGAATGAAGCCTCCTAGCTATAGGGCTTTCAGCTCAACAAAATAATTTCAATACAAGAACTTGTTCTATAACTTCTTCAAAACAAGAAGTACTTCCTTATTGTTGACTGAATCCGAACTTTGCTCTCATATTATTTACTGCAAGTGCTTTAGACGCTCACTGAGGCACTTTCCCTAGTTCCAGGGACCGTCAGCACCATTAGGGGTGCAGTAAAACTTTTTGTAAGAGACCGCCCAAGGGGTACTTCTGGTCAGTTATATCAGATGTTTCGTGGAAAGGAATAGTAGATCATAAAGAAAGGACTATTGTAACCATTCACCTTAAAATATTAAAGAGAAGTTCAGTAAAAAAGAAAAACGTCTAACTCAGCCTTCGTTATTTCAAGCTGAACAATTCTTTTGAAGCAATTCTTGAGCAACACATTCCTTTCGGTTCTGGAAGCATGTAATTAAGGGGAGACGGTTTCGATATAGCTGTCGAGATGCTCTTAGGAAAAAGATCGAAACCTCAAGAAGATACTGTTTCTTCCATGAGTCGGAGCTAATTTCTCTTACAAGATAATGCGCGGAAGAAACAAATTAGAATTCTATGTTAATTAATACACAAATATGCATCTTTATTTGTAATTTCTACAGAAATAAATTACCATGCATTCTTATTATTTAATTAAAACAAACAGTTCCTCTTCAAATTTCAGACATTCAGATTTATTTATACTTGTACGTAATTGTGATTTAATTTATCTACATTGTAGTTTGCGTGACGTTTCGGCTACACCTTATAGCCATCTTCAGACATCTGGTTTAAAAATGCACATTTTTAGAAATAAATTATAATAGTTTACCTTTTTAAAAAAATAGAGTTGGAATGTAATTATAACCATTCTAAACTATTTACAGAATAAAAGTTATAATTGTTATAACTTTAATTGTTAATTGTTATAATCAATAATAATTGTTAATAAATAATAGTTAAAATAGTTATAATTACATTCAAACTATTTTTCTTAAAAGGTAAGTTTCTGTCAACATATATGTATATTAAAATGTAGTAAAATGCCGTACAACCGTAATAATTTATAACTGCATTATAATACATTTTTACACATGTCAATTTTTTAAACCAAATGCCTGAAAATGGCTACAAGGTGTCGCCGAAACGACACGCATACTACAATGTAGATAAATTAAATCACCAATTTTCAAGTACATAAGTAAGTCCAAATGTCTGAAATTTGAAGACAAAGCTATTTTAATTAATAGGCTATAGACATTTTTTGAAAATATGCAAGAAAGAAATTCTTAATATTTTCTAAAAAGATAGGAGTTCTAGTGACGTCTTGACCTATATAAAAATCAGATAATGTCCTTATTT
Source organism: Teleogryllus occipitalis (assembly GCA_011170035.1). Taxonomy (NCBI): domain Eukaryota; kingdom Metazoa; phylum Arthropoda; class Insecta; order Orthoptera; family Gryllidae; genus Teleogryllus; species Teleogryllus occipitalis. Next base: position 363,247 of record BLKR01000393.1, on the reverse strand, counting down.
AGACCAATTAAAGGCACAGAATGCCGCCAAATCTTCCAACCCTTCTAACACGATACCCATAAATTAAATACACATCTTGTACACTTAAATCCGTCAAATGCTCTCCTCGTGGTCTAGAGGCGCTGTTTAAAAACGCGACTGTGATTGTACCAGAAGACAACACATTATCTGACATACAGCTTTACTTTGAGTAATTTATTGCATTCGCAAACCTTCATCGGAACTTCGTAACATATTTTAAAACCAGTAAATATCTACGCAATGCGGCACAGATAATTTCGGCCAGGGTTGGTAAAAAGAACCTGTCTACGAATGAAACATTGTAATTAAAGGTCACATATAATTTTCTGCGTTCCTTATTTTTATATCAGTCTGCTTTCTGGTCAGGTATCGCTCGCTCAGCAATACATACACTATCGCAGGAGAATTACGATAGATAAGATAGGGAGGCAATTCATTTGTAATATTTCAAGACTTGCACTGTTAAAAACTAGCATGATGTACGAAATATTGTTTAATCACAGATAAATTGGAACATTAAGCAGTGTAGGTGTTCATTGCTCTGTGGGGATATGCATATTTAAGGGGTCGTTTCCATGTAAAATGTCTGATATAACTGTCTCTTTTGTTTCATCCATCGGGCATCAGTTTCGAAGTGAAAGAAGAGGGCAGAGAAAGCCTGATGGATTGAATCGTGATCGCATTAAATGAGAGCGTCTGTGTCGAATGCAACTATTCCAGCGCTTCGCTTCACGCGGCCATAATACGGCGAAGGCGCGCCCGCGAACGCCTAGCGGCGAGGGCTGAACGCGCTCGGGCTCCGGCCAACATGGAGGCCCCGGCGGCGGCGCCTGCGGGGTGCCGCAGGGTCAACATCCCGGGCTCATAAACATGTGAGACGCGCGTCGCCATCTGCTGGAAGCACATAGTAGGCAGAGGCTTCGCGGAGGGGCGGAGGAAAAAGTGAGGATGTCAGAGGGAGCTACGGTGTTGGAATAGCTGCAAGTGGCGACTCAGTGGGGTCGATGGTGATGACAGCGATAAAGGTAACAAATGCGGTGTCTGTGAATGTGATGGCGGTGCAGTCGTAGTAATGGCAGATGTTCAGATGGTAATCAGGTGGCGCTGACTGAAAACTTGCAGTACTGTCGTTAGCGATTATGACTGGAGCAGCAGTTGTAGTAGTAAACGCAATGACTATGGTGCTGTTGTCGGTGGAGATGAGATGGCAGCAGAGACAAACGAAGGTGGTGAGAAAAAGGTAGTGTTCGAGGTGGTAGCTGTGGTGAACTTGAAGGTGACAAAGAGGTGACAATGGCAGCAACAGGAAAGAAATGTGATAATAGAGGAAATAGGAGCGGAGGTGGAGGCGGCAGTGAAGGTATATGATGAGACGTAGTGACCGAGGTAATTGTGGTGGTGGTGGTGGTGGGAGTCTTGGCGGTGATTGTAGTGGTAGACGCGGCGGGTGTGCTGAAAATTGTAGCAATGGGAGTGGTAGTAGCGACAATAGAAGCGCCGGCGGCAGCGGCGGATAGTGTTGGTGATTGTAGCATCAGAGGTGGAGCTCGTAATGGTGACTATACAAGCGACGGAATTGATGGTGTTGCTGGTATTGGTAGCAGTAGAAGTGACGTTGGCATTAACCACTGTAGAAACGAAGGATGCGGAAGGTGTTGGCGCTGGTGATTGAAGCAGCAGAGATGGTGATGGAAGCAGTATCTGTAGAAGTGGCGGAGATGATGGTGCTGGTGTTGGGGTGGTGCTGGGGTAGTTAAAGTGGGGACGGTGGTGTAAGCGACTTTAGAAGCGAGGGCTGCAGATGGTGCTGACGATTGTGATTGTAGCAGAAGAGATGGTGATGACTGTAGAGGTGACGGCGGTGGCGACTGTAGAAGCGAGGGCTGTGGGCAGCAGAAACGGATGGCGGGATTGTTGCTGGTGATGGGGTGACAGCACAAGTAGTAATGATTGTGTTGCTGGTGGTGCCTGGGGTGGTGTGCGCGCGAAGGCCGGTCGCGCGTCTTCCGCTGGGAACTGGGGCGGAACGGCGCTGCGCGGCCGTCGCGGAACAGTTGCCAACGAGCAGACGCGGCGCCCGCGACAGACGAGCTCTCGGAGACACCGCGGCGCCCGCTGCTGCAGCTCTGAACCGGCGCTCTGCCTCCGCCTTCCACACACGAGTCCGTGCGCACAGTCACTTGTACTAATGCAGGGATTTCCAACCCTTTTCTTTCATCGACCCCATTGAAGAGAACGATTTTCATCATGGTCTTCCTTACATTTTCTCTATAATACAAAACATAAAGAATTGTTTATAAATGCCTTTAACGTAACAATTTCGTACACCAATATTCTCGTAAATATCTCAATTTTTAATAATCAAATCCTATCTTCAAAAGATGAACGACTGATAAGAAAGGAGTTATCTGTAATTTATTATTGTAGGTTTGTTACACCAGAAAACAATTAAGTTAATTATTTATTTGTAATCAATATGCTTATGATTATACTCATCAAGCGTCTATTTACATTCGCGGGTTGTACATTCATTAAAGTGGTTAGGGGGAAGAGCAGGCCTTAACGCCTGATCCTTGCCACACATAAAGACAATTTTGTTGTTGTTGCTGTTGTTGTTATTGTTGTTATTATTATTATTATTATTATTATTATTATTATTATTATTATTATTATATTCGGCTATTGACCGTCGATCGACTTCTTGATCATCACTGATCCCCTTCAAAATTTCATCGACTCCAAGGGGGACTATACGTATCCCGTTGAGACTCCTGTACTAGAGCAAGACTAGCGCAAAAGCCATTTCGAATTTGTCGTTGTGTGTTTCGTAGATGCAACTGGAGGCCAAAAGTATCGATTAACCAATTTTAATCTCAACTTCCTAATATCAACTTCTTAGTTCTGTCCCTTCTTACTAATACGATACTTACGAATTAGTACATATTATTCAGGGTCACTCTGCACTAAGTACAGGAAGGCAAACACATGTTTACGGCCTGCATGTGACAAGGCGTATGACTCACTCTTCTACGACCCGATTTACAAGCTTCCTTTTGACGATTTCCGGAGTTTTAGCGAACGCGCGAAAGCGCAAATTTTGATACCCCATAACTGACGCCTCATTGCGCATGCCCTTGTTCGCTAAAGATACAAAATCATTCGTCAAAAGAAGGCGTGTAAAACGGGCCTACGAGACTCAATAATAAGAAAAAGTACAATGGAGATTTGAGAACTTTACTTTGTGAATAAACTTTGTTAATAAGTTTTGGTTGTTGCTTGGATACGAACAATGTGCTTGTACTGAGAAAACAATGCCGACAAAATTTTGACAAGACTCTTCCAGGAGATAATGTAATCATTTTTTTCATAAATAATGAAAGGATACCAAGAAAACAATTTTTGAAAGCGAATTTAAGGCTTATTTCAGTAATGGCACTTCAAAGAAAACTGTTTAAATACATTCACTTTTAACCTTCTGCTAATTGCGGGTTAGTTGCTGCCTCTGCTGCGCCCGTGCGGGCTGGGCAAGGCCGCGTTTATCTGAAGAGGAAAAGCCGGGGGAGGGGCCTGCATGGAATATGGAGATGCGTGAGGAGAGAGTCGTAGTTGGGCTAACACGAGATGCTGCAGCGTCACGAAGAACATAATCTTTGAAAGCAAATTAAATACCGCGAACCCTTCTTTCAGTTCCGTATACTGATACCCGAGGAAAGTGCGTAAATATATTTTGAAATATCGTTGAGAAGAAACAAATTTGCCCTAGTAAACAAATAATAAGAGCTTAACTTAATTAAGTTTATTATGATTTATAATAGTGTGGTGCATACTACGCTCGTGTTAAAAATAACACTACACAGACTACACCACCATTTTATTGGTTATCACTAAATAAACGAATTAAAAACTTTTATAATGGTTCTCCTTCCATCACAAACATATTATTCTAAAAATTTAAAACAGAAGGGGACTTCTCATGTAATACGTTGCTCAGCAGAATTAAATAAACAATTTTAATTCTCAACAGTATGTGTGTTTGAAAGCTCTCGATAACCCAATCATTAATTTAGTCCTTTGTAGGCAGAAAATTGTATGAGAGATGCTAATAAATTAATGTTTAACATTGCATCTAAATTAATATTTAACATTTCAACTAAATTAATACTTGACATTGCAGTGCGAAATACATTTATTTAACCATCGTAAATAAATGTAGACTTACAACGGACCAAAGCATAGGTTCATCAACGTACTTTGCGTCCCATTTATCAAATTCACCGTTACATTCAGCCCGAAAAAGCAGAGAAGAGAAAAACGTGACTCGCTATAAGTTTAGGTTGTAGGGAAACCAACGCAGTTGTCTCACTCTCCGCCTCTTAGCCAAGCGAGTCCACGTGCCTCACGCAAGCACTTCCTTCGTCTTTCCCCAGTTTAGCCTCCCCGCCGATCATGCCCAGAGCCACCGCCCAGAGCACTTCCCCCAGAAGAAATTGTCGTGACAGAACTGTATCACCACCGTAATAATTGGTCCTAGCTCGTAAAAGTGGTAAAACAAGAACTGGACGTCTTTACATACTACCTCTTCCTGAGTTTCTTCGTGGATTCGTTTCCAGTTTCTAAGAACAAGTGAAAATTATCTAACAGCAGATTAGGTGACATCCTTTAGAAATTTTCCAGCGTTCTTATGAACTAACGACAAACACTACTACATCTTGGAATACTATTTTTCATTTCATTTAATAATCTTTCTTCCGTCTTCAAAATACGGTGAAAGTTGATGAGAAATATGGAAAACGTTGCCGGTAGGATACTCAACAGGGGTTTAAGATAAGTCGATAGTTTTGCGGAATCATCATAAAAATTATCAGGTCAGTTTAACCGATGAGATGTAGTGAACTCATGTTTACAAAATATCTCTCCGACATTGTAGTCAAGATAACGCAAAGGGTATGATTTTTGAAAAAGTAAGAAAGCAGATGATGTAACTTAAGTGCGTTGTCCTTTTTAATTGTTTCCTATAAAATAAAAATAGATAAATACATAAGCAATGCCGAATATAATATTACATGTAAAAAGAATTTTTTTGCCGTTTAGTTTCTTTATTACGTAATTTCCAACTTACATTATAAAAGCAATTTATTTCATTAACTATTGTTATTTCAGATGTATGACAAAATTAACGACAACCCTTACAACCAATAAAACTATTCGCAACTATTGCAGAGTAGAAAATCACCCATCGCTTGGTCGACAACTGTCTGTTCTGGTAGACCGTTCACACACACCCCTCCGCTGCCTTTGAGAGCACCACCGCCAAACACCGTATCACCACCAAGGTCTCCGCCACCGCCGTCCTCGCAGCAGCCGACGTCCATCACCGCCAACGCCGTTACGGCAGCACCCACCGCCGCCACCATAATCGCAACGCCCATCGCCGTCACCTCGTCCAGCTCCACCGCCCGGGGCACCGCCGCCGCCGCCGCCAGGCCACTCACCCAGGAAGGGCGCCTTCCTCTCTCTTTCGCGGCAAAACGGAGCGAGGAATGCGTAATGGCGGGAGGCGGGCGTGGGGGCGGGGGCGGGGACGGCGGCATGGAGACCGCAAAGGTATCATTGCGGCGCCCGCCGCCCCGCCGCGCCACGCGACGCTGAAAGAAATACGCACGCACGCGAGATCTCGCTCCCGGCCACCGCTGGCACTTGCCACACACACGCGCGGGGAGAGGTGGGAAGACTGCCTAAAAGGATTGCGAATCCTTCCAATAATTCCTAATTCGACTCTTTGGAATTCATCACTTGGAAGAATCAAGCCTCTCATTCTTAGGGTTGAACTTATTCGGAATCTACACGCAGTACCGGTAAGGGACCAGTAAGTACCATTAAAGGAACTACTACACGCAGTAGTAGTTCCTTTTATATACCCATAAATAGCATACGTAAGTACATTATACTCATCTTAAAAATATCACAGTTGCTTTAAAGGTCACAAAAGACATTTTTTTGCTGGATTGGGCAATATAACCTGTGAATGAGTGTGCGTAGTACCATTTATGGACAGTATATATTAGAAGAGTTGCTTTGGAATCTTATGGAAATAGATTTGAAAATTTTGTAACTATTGCAACGTGTCACACGGGATTCATTTTTCCCATTCGATCTTATTTTTACGGGACACAGACGGTATACTTCTCAAAAATCTTTCCACACCATTGATTGGAAAACCTAAAATTTCATTTTGAGACCGTAAACATAGTTGCTTTGTATTAATACTAACAATATTATATTCGGTCAATAATAACACTAAGGGAACCAGCTACGGCGGAATTACGTGGAAGAAATTGTAGAATTCCGGTATATGTTTCATTGGAATTAAATCCTATTCTTTGTATGTCTTCTTAAGCGCAAAAGTAAGTTAATGAACGTATGTTTCGTTGTTTGTGAATTAAAGAAATGGAAAGATAAAGCATTAGAAAACATAGGTTAATGTTGAGAGACGAAGTATGTTTGAATGTCCTACTGAGAGTAAGAAGAAATGACATAGTGCATTCGATCGAAAACAGATGACAAAGTTAACATCGACAATGCAACCGTTGTATTAGAAACATCAGTTTCTTCTTTGTCTCTATCACTTGAACACGAGCTGAAATTATATGACATGGAAGTCTCCACATCGCAATACGTGTTGAAGATATAAGACTGGATTGGATTAGAAGGAATGTAGATCGCAAATAGAAATGCCAGATGATAGAAACAGAAATGCTGAACAAAAATCAGAATTGATGAATTATATCAAAAGTACGACAAATATGACTACAGACTCAACAAAGGATTTTGAAGATATTCGAATGCAACCGCTAATCACCAAAGCCTAATGTGAGTGGAAAAAAGCAGAAAAGAAGTACAATGGCTAAAAGAGGAATCAATATTATAGCTCTGCACTTCCATAGTTGCATACCAAAACCAAATTCTTACTGAAATGAAATGTTTTTAATGCGATGTTTTTCGCTAAACCAACATTTACTATTCTTCGTGGACTCATTCCTGCCATCGCTTCTCGTATCATGGCATCCAGAACAGCATTAGCCGGGCATACAGTACGATCTTAACTGTGATGCTGGTAGTCTTGTCACGTTTACGAGGAAATCTGAAAGAACTTCCGACTCCGTCACGATAGCGGGATTTCAAAGTATTCAACAACGTATTTAGTGAAGTTGTTACACAGATTTAGCACCGCTGTAACGGCCAAAAAAATTTGACTCAACATATTCGGCGGCTGACACCAGAAACGTGCGATGGAAACTGCAAAGAAATGAGCATCTTGTAGCCCTAGCGGCTCGTCACAACTCGCAAATTAGACAACTGACTCCCTACGCAGACTGCTCGAATGGTACGATAGAACCCACGTATGGACTAATGACTAACTACTTGGAAGAAGAAACGAACAAAAAAAAAAGAGAAAAAAATGCACCAAAAAGAATGGACGTGGTATTGAAAGGAAGAAAATGGCGCGCAAAAAACTAGAACGAACACAATAACGAAAAATGATAAATTGCGACATTCGTAGAAGAAGACATGACAATGCGAGACCACCGTGTACTCTAATCATCAGCACAATCCACTGCACGTTCGCGGTACCACTGAGGACCCTCATAAGGAGAAAATTAATAAATGAAAAATGTGTCTGTAATAAGACGCATTCAAGCAAACCGGTCTTATATTCTATTAGCCTCATTTCACAAAAAACACGCATCAGATGAGGCATCTGGGAAAAAACAAACACAGCGACGGTCACGGAGCCGCTGGTCGGGTGTCGGGAGAACGCGTTCAGAAATGCGCTCCTCGTAAATAGAAGGAAGTGATTTTCTTCTCTAAAAAATCGCAGCGCCGTACTGCAAGTATATTAAGTATCCCAGGGACAAAAAGTTTAATTTGATTAATAACAGTGCTATTATAATTAGTCATTTAAATCATTTAGTATCCTCATTGATCTTCTAAGTCATCTGACGGATGTACTCCTTAATGAGAACAATCTCCATGCACTATGGGTGTATTTAGAGTAAGCGAAAAATAAATTAAGACCACATAGCAAATAAAATAATAATTATTACAGATTTCAATATCTTTTGTTTCTGTCAAAATGTTACCCATGAAAATTTATATCACTAATTTCACCCGCTTAGGCTTCCGATTGCGACAGAACAGATACCTCCATATTGATACAGAAAAAGTTGTTAATATTTCGTAAAAATATACGTATAATAATGAATATTTATAATTGTAATTCCATGTAATTGTAACATCGACTTATTCAGTTGTGTACATCATTTTGAGAGACTATTTAAATCGATTTCTATTACAGAATTTAAAATATATATTGACTAAAATACATATATTAATTACTATTAGATTCATTAATTTTTTATCGAAATATATCTGAAATTCATTATTAAAAAAATAAATGCAATATAGTAGCATGCGCAAAAGCAGGGAATAGAACACTCTCGACATCGGGTCCAAGCAATAGCCCAAAGACTCAAAGGATGAGCCTCGGCAGAGGAATTGGTCGCCAATTACATGCATGTGCAATTTAAAAAGGAACAATACATTACAGGCAGCTTAAAACACGAGGTGCCACCACGTACAAGTAAATTTCTGGACCCTTTTCCTACTTTTTTTATATATTTCATACTTCACTAGCCAATATATGAAACATATTACGGACAATTAAATTATAACATTAATGATACAACTAATAAATACTGTTAATTTTATGTTGAACCATTTACAGGTTGAAAAATGGCTTGGCCCGTCATAAGTTCCCAAAATTGGCAGTTTAAAAAAAATCATGGATTGAATGTATTTACGGAAATAAAATAATTTATTAAGGGCTATGAGACTCCTTTAACAATTTTCAAGGGTGCAAGGCTCCCTAGCCCCTCTCAAATTTCCCTAACCTGATGTGAATCTATTAAACTTCGTGACCATATATACTGTTCTCTAGAATGAAGAATTGCAAACAAGCACGTCTTTAATTCTTTGTCCATAAATAAAGTCACATGCGTTTCTTTTTATTTTTAGGAGACGCAATGGTGAAAATTCTCGTTAGCAGAGGTAAGTTGTTGAAATGTGAAGAATTTTAGACAGTAGCTTCCGAGAGTAGAAAGCCCTAATGCAGATCGGTGTGCTTCGCTATTGCAAAAATGTTGTGCCGCAATGTTCCCTACGACGAAAAAGTACGCCACCAGCCCAAAATATTAAGAGAACCCTTGCAATTGACACATCATGTCGGGGACCTGTCCACCCCTGGCGGGCGTCTGCGCGCGCAGGTCAAGTGCGCAGCGCGGCGGTGGGGTAGGGAAGTGCAGCGCAGCGCGGCGCAGCAGGGCGCAGCGGGAGGTGCGACTGCGCGGGCCGGCTGCGCAAGCGCACAGCCTGCGCTTCCGGTTGCGTCCATCTCCTCGCCGCCGCTGCTCCGAGCCAGCGGTCAGCAGGAAGCGCGTTGCAGCGGCCGCCAGGGCTGCTCAAAGTGCCCACCGCTTCGCCCCTTCTCGCTCCGTACCCCGTTGAAATGCACGTGTTAAATGTTTACTAATAGATGGATTATAGAATAAACATTAATAAAAGACTTCTTACAGATCTATTAATAATAAACATTATAATTATGTTTTGACTGTTCAAAGAATTGACTGCCCCTGCCGGGAAACGAGCTTCCAACCGTGACCAGGCGTTGAAATGTGTAATAATCGTTATGAAATGTTATAAAATGACGGTCATAATTTAAAATTCATATTATTTAGTGTTGCATGCCTAATATATATGCACACCCCGTTCTTCTTTAACATTTATTGTTGAATGAAGAATAATGATAGCAACCATTTGGGAGTATTTTATGTGTAGTTTTGCTCTCGCGTTGCAGAGAATGTTTACTCGCACCTTAAAAAACTGCATATTTGATATGAAAGGACTTTCGACAAATAAGAACTTAGAATCTCAATACCGGCAAAATTAGCTAAAGAAAACTCGCTAAGACAGTATTCCATGACCTCACATTCTCCACAATTGCAATACTGTGTTAAGGCCCTGAATCGCAAAGTTAATTTGTTGTTGTTGCCAACATATCCTGTTAAACAAATTCGCTTCGTTGTTCGTCAAACAACCATATATATATATATATATATATATATATATATATATATATATATATATATATATATATATCACGTATCTTTCTGATCCTAGTTTTCATCTTTAACTAATCTCCATGTATTACAAGAGGATTTACAAGGAATAATCTTCGGCTATTCTTCGCCAGATTTCCCGAAAGTTTTCTAAATATCTTTTCTCTCCTCATCTAATTCACAGTGTAGGGTCTCATCCATTTCGAATCAATCTCATGTGACTTTTTGATTTCCTCTCGAAAATAATTTCTCAGCTCCATACTAATATAATTTACTATTTCTCGTCGTTTCCATTTCTTAGCTTATTTCGCAGAGTGCCAGCGAAAGAATCACAGAAACATTGGAAATAAGGTAGAGACCTTTAGGCGAGAAATGTCGATGACACCTTTCAACTGGTACCTCATTCACACGGCTATTTATAAGAATTTCGTAGGAAATAAACGAATTTCTTTTTCGTTTCGTAAAAACATCGCATAACATTAACTTAACTAAAAGTTTCTGTATAATACATTTCATAATCTACGTCAAGAGTTGAACAAAAATCTTTCTATTTTTTAACTGAATGCACGTAAGATATACAGTTACTGATTTACATACTACATTCATTTACACCCGAACAATAAGCAAACTTCTCGGGCTAACCCTCAGCGAACACATAACCGATCAAGTCTCGAAGCGGATTCCACGTACTTCCTGCGACCCAAACGCGTCCTCCCGAGGGCGCTGAGGAATGCGACCCGGTCCTCACCCGGAAGAAGGGGGGAGGGGGGTCGCCGGATGTGGGCAGCAGGCGGCGCGCGGGGGCCAGGAAGCGTCCCTTAAGCGCCGCCCAAGCGGCTGACGAGACGGCTCGTGAAGCAGGCGGCGCACGAAAGGACTCGCGCCGAGAACGACGCGGAAGAGGACGGGGCCTCTGCCGCGCCGGCGCGGCGCCCAGCCGCAGTCGGACGGCGCGCCGCTCCCCGCGGAAAACGGATCGCGATTCACAGATATTTTTAAAAAATGTGCATGACCTTAAGGAAAGAAATGATTAAGGAGAATACATTTTATTTGAGGAAAAAATCTCTGGGGACACTAGCGCAGACTTGGTTATGAGCTGAGTGCATTTGTTCGCTGACGTCATCCCCACCACTAGTGGTAACCATGCTGCCAACCTAAGCGGAAGAAATATGAAACAAGAATGGATAGGTTCCATACTCGCCCATACCCCACATTCCCATACAATTGGTTCCCGCTACATTGTAATGCCATATTACTTTCAAAAGCAAGTTTTCTCGCTTCACTCGCCCGGATCAAAGTCACGGCGAGGCTCGGGCTTTTGGCCCTCGCGTTCACTAAAACAACCTTGGGTCTATCCACCGCATAATTACCAATTCACTTTTGTAAGAACGCACTTTAATGGTTAAGTCCACTACCCTGCATTTCGTCACTGCGGTGATACACAAATGAACATCGCACAGCGCATAACCCAGTCTCCGCTTGAATACCCAAATCTCTATCTTCAACTTTGTAGTTGTAGGAAGACGCCGATAAAATTTCAATTTTTGGCAATTTTCGAAAATTCAGAGTAAACAGTGAAAATCAGACCTATGCCATTGTTATAAGTGTATTTCAATCTATTCTTACAATAAATTTAAAGAAACAATTTGGAACCATGTTTGAGAAAATGTCAAGATATCTCAAGAGCTGCATGTAAAGTACCCCCAAAAATTAATGAATGTTTTTCAAAATTGTACGAATTGTTTAGGCACTAGTGTTCACAGATGACGGACGGACGGATGGGCAGGCGGACGGACGTTTAAAAAAACATTTTTTCGGTATCAGGGAACCACGAAACGTGCATTATCGTTGAAATCTCGAAATCGATTTTCCACAGCATTACATCAGTTTCTCTATACTACGTATATTACTCCGTATATACATACGTATACGAGAAAGTAAAAAGTGAAATTAAAAAAAGTGACCCACTACAAACAGATTCAATACTGACGTCAGAATCGTTATTTTTCATTCACTACATTATACATAAGGTAAAATGCAGATCTGATATCTAAATGATTACTGAATGTGGAAACGTATGAATAAGGTGTCACTAAATGGCGAGGATTCACTAATCTCGCCAGTTTGACAAGCTTTTTTTCATTCGTCCTTAAAATAGTATTTACTAGTAAAAAATTACAAGTGGCGCAAAAAATAATTTGGCATTCCTATTACGAGTACTACATCAAATAATGATATAAGACAGCAGTGTTGCGGAGCTAGCAGACTCTACTGTCCCTGTAAAAGCCGGGATAGTAGAGCCTAGTCTGCTGCAGTATCTGGAGTATAGACTGCTGGCTCAACAAAGAACTATGTTGCCATTCTATTTGCATTCTTGAAGGTAATAAACAATTTAGAAGGAAAGTACATATTATCATTAAGAGAATGCGACAGTAAGTAATACTGACGTTGCATTTCCAAGGGCAAACGAACTGATTGATTGAAATGACCAGATCGCGAGCCTTTCATAGATGATGTTAATGTTGCTGCTGATGATGACGCAGAATTCATTCAATTCCAATCCAAGTACAGACCATTATTATAACTAACACCAGTCATGTCATTACTTTCATTTCACAGTGAAACTCCTCTGACCCATACGAGGTGTACTCTATTCCCTGACTTCTGCATCATACAGCTGTCTGGCTGTAATATATATTAGACATACGAGTAGCTTGGAAACCTATGCGTTACTCCACATTTATCACGTTTCTTTTTCACTTTTCTCGATCCTTCGAATAAAAACCAGATATAACGAAATAGCGATACATTTTGTCAAGAAGTATGAACAACGTACAGTCGTTGGACATTTAATAAATTTGTAATATCGATTCACGAGCAGTTCGAAGCATCCGCAGCCCCGGTGACGAGCAAAGCGAGCGAGAGGAGCGGGGGCGTCTTCAGTCCACGCCGACGCACGGAATGATTAGACGGAACAGATCGAAGGCATGAGGCGAGGAGAATGAAATCATGAATGGGGCGGGCGGCACGCTGCGGCGGGCCGCTGCGCTGGCCAATTGCAACGAATCTCGGCGCAGATAGCGCAACACGACGACCGTAAGCGTTGAGCGTTAGCTAACACCAAGCGAGGAGAATTGATTCAGCGTTTACAAATGAGAATGAACACTCTTTGTTTCGCTACACTTAAAGAAAAAAATCTGAAATAATGTAATCACGAGCTACATCCTAATAGACTTGTAATCTTTATAAACACTTTTACCAGGGGCATCACAAATCGTATTACAATTTCGATAGGTATAAGAGAGTAATATTTGGCGTTGAGAAATTGAGACTGAACAATATGTGATTTCCTTGACGTTGAAAACTAAAAAGAAAATACTTAAATGTAAAAGAAAACTACTGGCTCAAGGGTGTTTCGAAAACATTTTTACAATCTTTAAACGCACAGATGGAAGGAGGAAAAAGATTTGAAAATGAACCTCGGAATAAAAAAAAATCAAATGCAAACCGTTTGAGACGAACAAACAGAGCAAATACCTAGACGTGTAGAGTAGTTTGCGAGCTCGCATACATACGAGTCGTAAGTGACTCTGCATTTAAAAGTTGCATGTTGGTACCTGAAATGAATACTGCTGACTGTGTGAGCTTTCGTCTTCCCGGACGAAGGGGTAGCACAACTTCCTTCAAGAATTTATCGAAAATCAACAAGAACCGGCAATGAGGCTTCGCAAATCAGATTCAATTCAATACTCGCACACGTTGTGTTAAGTCACGCGAACATTAACGAGCTATGGATCTTAAAATTTAGAACGAGTCGAGGCAGGAACTCTTTTTCAGCACTTTTGAAATTTTATTGCAGATCATTTTGTCCATTTACCTTTCTTGCTACCTGACAGTGCGTATTCCCTGAAAACGTGTGCTAAAGGTTTTAGTTTCTCTTGATGTGACAGTCAAAAGTCGAAGAGTGTTGTATTGAGTCAAAATGTCGAATAATAGCGTTACATTCTTAGGTGAAAATTAACAAATGAAAGTCATAGCTAATATTAAACATTTATTCTTTCAAATCTATTAGAAATAATTTTACAAACAAATAATTTGCAAATGATGCAGTCATAAATAAGAAAGACTTCGAAAGTATTTTTTTCAGCCTAAGTGCGTTGATGAGACGCAAGTAAGAAATTAAAGTGCGCAACATAAAACTAGAATAGAAGCTACTTGTTCAAAATGATAAAAAGTAGTATTTATTTATTTATTTATTTATTTTACGTCAAAAAACAGTTAAAAACTGCGTATGACGTGCTATGTAAATTTAATTTGTAAATATTTACACTACTCCGAAATAAAATGTAATGTTGAGAGTTAAATAAATAACTTACTTCTCTTTTATTATTATGTTCGTGTAACCGAATATTTATTTGATAATAGCCTCAAGATTAATTTCGTTTTGTACGAATGAAATAAATATATCCAGTTGAATGCAGACACAATCTGCATGAAGTATCTCCTAAACCGTGTATTTCGGTTCCATCGAGAGACAAAATCTTCCTGTTACCACCGTGTCTTCGGACGAGACAAAAGCAGTACCAGAACAGTAAAAAAGCAGTACCATCAAATTTCGAGCTCAGGGCAAATTCAGTATCACACCCTCATACTCAATATACGTAAATATCGTGCGTGGCGAATAAAGATGTGTAATTTGATTCAATAAGAAATACGACGAAGTAAATTCTATCGAATTCATATGATGTAGGGGCCAAATTAAGTGCAAATTTTATGCATTAACGGACAAGTTTACCACCACCTATAGAATCATAATAATTTTCAATAATGCTTCTTTCTCCAAATTTTTTCATGTTTCACATTTTTAGTCCCCTGATTTTCAGGGCTGCTGGCAATGGACGACGGTGTGCCAAAGCCTAGCGCTGGCATTGAGCGAACGGTCCCCGGTGCACATGTCGCGCGCGGGCAGTTATCTCCGTTACGGCGCCGAAAGCTCTTCGCGACGAGCCGCTATCTTAAACGCGCGCGCGCGCTCTCCGCCCTGCAGCGTCCACGGGACCTAAGTGGTGCGAAGGAGCAGCGAGAAACGAGCGGGTAACGCTTTCGTATATACTCGTACCCCGGAAAACTAAATCGAGTTTCAAAATCTGGAATATTCGCGAATATTTCATATCCTAATCAATATTTCAAATTTTGGCCAATATTTATTTCAAATTTTGGCCAATTTGTCAAGTTCTGGTCAATATTTCAAATTCTGGACAATAATTTAAATTCTGGAGAATATTTCAAATTCTGGCGAATATTTCAAATCCTAGTGAACCCATCCTAGCAAATCCTTTCCACCCCAACGAATCCTTCCAATCCTAACAATTATTCACCTAATCCTAATTAATGCTAATGATCAGGTACTTTTAATATCTCTTTATTTCCTTTCTCACCTACCCCTTTAATGCGTTTTACATTTCTTTTTCTTAGGTGTATGTTTCTTAACATGGAACTTACAATAAGTATTCAGAATTTATGTTTATATAAATGTATGTATTATAGTTATTTTCCATGAAATATAACCCGAACGACAAAATTTGAACTGGGAAGACAACTGCCACGAAGAAAAGTTGCAAATTGGCTTCCATCAACTCATTTATACTTTTACAAATTTATTTACATTCACCCTTTACAATCACCATTGTTTATGACCAACCTGCCCATTAAGGCCGAGTAACAGGTCTCTAATACCTGATCACCAACATCCTATCCGGCACATTTCACCAGAACGCCAGAAAGATGAGCGTTAACAGGTCACACATCCCGATGCATTTCAACCCTGTGGAACGCCATGACGTGACCGCCGAAACATTGGCATAACCATTGACGCGGTGTCGCCTGAAGGGCCGAGAGGATTCGAAAGGAGAACAAAATGAAGAAAAGGGAGAAAAGCTAAAAATAAAGTGAAGAAGAAGAAGAAGAAAAGGCGCGCTCTCGCGTCGTTCGGCGCACTGTGAGGCGGCGCACCAAATAAACCATCGCCGGCGCGGCGCGGCGCGCGGAGAGAGCAACCTGCGATCCCGTTACAGGGCGCCTGCCGCGACGCAACCCGCCACGCGCGGTCAGCCCCCTCTAACGGGACAGCCGGCGGCTGCGGCTGCGGCGCCGCTCGCCGCGGGCGATTGGAGCAGCCGGGCGGAAGGACGTGCGGGCGCCGGGCGAGGGGGCGGTCGTGAGAAAGACGCCGCCGTACGGGAGGAAGGAAGGACGGGAAATTGAGAATCCTGTGGGAAATCCATCGAAAAATGCCCGGAGACGCGCTAGCGAGGGAGGGCTAAAAAGAGCCAGGATGCGTAAGAAATTCGTAACCTGAAAGTCCTTGACATTTCCTGACAGATATTATTCAGCGTTTATGGCTATTACCTTTTAACATGATCACGTGACTATGCGCCAGATTCGAAGCTTAGGAGGCTCAGGCATCAACCGATGACACTGCAGTGTCTCTAACCGGGAGGTCTTAGAGTTCAAGTCCCGGCGGTGACATGAATTCGGACACTAGATAGGTAGCTGGGTCGAGGTCAGCCGTCTCTGGAGGAGAATTTTAGCGGCCGGCTGCTCTGATCCGTATTATCTGTTGTTTCTCTGATCAAAACCAGGTGAATAGCGGAGCAGTACTCTACCAAACGGGCCGTAGCCCGTACGCGATCTTTCCTTCTACGTCTTTGCCCTACCATCATCCCTTACTTGCATACACTTACATGCACACTACCAGACATATCAGGTTACCAGTCGGAAGCTAAGAGCTTGTCCACACTGGGGTGATGCTGTGAGAATATTCCTGCTTAGGGAAACCCCTAAGCCAACGTGTAGGTCGGTGCCGCATCTCCCATTCAGCCAGAGAAAAAAAACGTGATAAACATGCACTACACTTACGGCAATAATGACGTTGACGCTCCCGGAACGACGAAATAATTAATCAACCGATACCAGTTTCATGATTACGAGTAGTCCCATCACTTCTGAAGAAGTATCGTTTTCCGACATAGTTCAGTCATAATTATAGAGTACATGCATGCGCACAGGGTCAAAAATAAGTCGCCACATTCTACGACGTACAGTTTCTGGCTATGCAAAAACTCTCGGCTCGCAAAGGCGGAATTCGAGTTGTCAGGAGCTCATTGCGAAGGGGGCGTGGCTGCGGTGGCGGAGGAGGAGAGAGAGAGAGAACCTAGAACGAAGCGCCACAAAAAGAAACCTTAGCTGCGCAGGATGCGGTGATATGACAAAAGTTCAAGCGTAGGAGGTAACGGTCTGTGGGTGGATGGGACGAAATTGGGCAGCGACATAAACCGTTGGG
Source organism: Teleogryllus occipitalis (assembly GCA_011170035.1). Taxonomy (NCBI): domain Eukaryota; kingdom Metazoa; phylum Arthropoda; class Insecta; order Orthoptera; family Gryllidae; genus Teleogryllus; species Teleogryllus occipitalis. Next base: position 345,709 of record BLKR01000393.1, on the reverse strand, counting down.
TGGGCGGATAAGCGTGCGGCGAGAGGATTTCCTCGTAGCTGGACCATAGATGGATCGAAAAAATGTTGAAATGAGAACAACTTGAAAGGGAATGTAACAAGAGAATACAAACAGAATAGGATAAAGAAATACAACGGGCGGGAACGGATGGATTGGGAGTTTGGATTTATGGAAAAAGATTTTTTTCGTAGCGTGAGGCCAGAGCAATGACACGTGACAGAAGTGAGAGCGAGCAGATCAAATGACAGGACGGGGAGAGTAGAAGGCTCCAGGAAATTTTCATGTTCAGGATGGGGGAAAAATCGTTAGTGTGCATTGCTAGCAGCAGACAAGAAATGAACCGGGAGAGGGGAGAAGTGTAGTAGAGATAGAGGAGTGGCTGGGAGTGGCGTAGATACTACGTTAAGTTGAAGGCAGGAGAGAAGTCAGACACGACTGAGTAAATATAAAGGAGAGGTTAAACAGATTGAACTGAGAAATTCATCAGTTGGGGGCGGATTTTAGTGAAATGTCATTTTTTTCCTTTTCACTTGAGAACAACGTCGTTTACTATAGAAATTGATTTTATGTTATGAAAAAAGGAACTGACCCATTTTATACGTAATTTGTTTTGCATTTTTCGTCGATTTCAACTAATAAGTAATTTTTTACCTTTTGCGTAACTTTTAATGCATTTTTCGTTTATTTAATTGATTTTAATATCATTTTAACGGTACTTGCTTCAAACAGTACTTACAAGATGCAAGAAATGTTCACCAGGGTATTCCTGAGTAGCCTATTCGATTTATTCACTCATATATTGTAATGTCACCCTTATGAGTACTACGAAATCAATTCGCGAAACCAAATGTTTGCAAGATGAGTTCACTTGAACAAAAGGAAGAAGCCTCGAGTTCATCAGTAACACATCCAAAAGCTTGAATTATTCATCTGAAGTTGTTTGGATCCAATTTTGTACGTCATTTTTCTTCGTTTCTAGGGCATTTTAAATACATTTTATGGGCAATTTATTGATCATTTTTGGCAAAGATTTAAGTCATCAAGATCTGCCTCCTGAAAGAGGAATAGACCCCAATAAGGAAAAAGAATGTTGGTAGGGAAGAGAAAAGGAATAATCAGAGGGGTTGCAAAACTGTGAGAGATGTCAGGTAAATCAAGGATATGGCAACAATATACAGATAATAATAGGAGAGATAAAAAGAGAGAGGGAGAGGCAGAAAATAGTACAGAGTCGTTGGGAGAGATGTCAGTCAGAAAGAGGGTGTGTGAATGCACGAGAGGTTCAGGCCTCTGAAAGGGAGAGGGAGGAAGAAAATGGAGAGAGCGAGCCAGCGAACGAGGGAGGGAGAGACATCAACCGACGAAAGGTAGCCGGGCAGGCGAGCGGGCGAACAGGATCCGCAGGTGGGTTGCACGCGGGCGCGAGCTTCGGCTCGCCGCGGTCGATTCCTGCAATCGATTGCCACACTTCCTGGCTGGCGCGCCGGCTGCGAGCGGCCGATGATTGCTATTAGGCGGCGCGCGGGGCCTCCTTATCCGCGCGGCGGCGCACACCGCTCATTAGCGGGCGGCGCGTTTATTTTGGATCGCCCCGCGCGTTTGGCGCCGCGCCGCTGCAAATGAAGGCGTTGCGGGACTCGCCGCTCAGTTGTCTCAGATGCTGGTGGCGCCTGTTGGACCATTTGGGAACCATCGCTCGAGGAATGTTGCGCATTCGTGGGGATTAAATAAACAGTTACTTCATCTCAATTTCGAAACACCGCGGGACTTAAACATCCACTTTCAGAGGGAAGAAGGGTTTTTCACAAATCAATTAGAATAATGTCAGCTTACCTCAAGCCAATAGTGCCACGATAATTTTTTCACAATTATCCTTCAAATAAATCATTCTAAAGGTTTCGAGAATTTTTCGAATACTGTATTTCTGTTGTCCAATAATTTTTTAGAGTTCAATCACAGAATATGAGAATTTAAACTGCATACAACATACATGATGATCAAAAAGTATACAAAATGTACCATGAGCAACTTCCTTACCTTTCTCAAGTTAACATTTATAAAATAACACTATTCCGAAAAATATTTATTTTTGCGAAAACAAGTCTCTTCGATCAAAAACATGGTTTTGCTTTTTCTTTGTGTAGCAATCAAGCAAAACGGCACTGATGCTGTGAAAGAGTAAAAATTGATAATTGAGGGAGGGGGTAAGAAGACGATCCATTTAAATTATAACTGGAAGGCTCTCGACTAGCGTGCGTACTTCCCACGCGCAGAGCACGGGTTCGATTCCAGATGGGAGCAAGAGAAAGTTGTAGCTTCTACAGAAATGTCGCAGACTTTGTGCCTTGCACAATAGGGAAGCTGTTGAGAGTATGATGGCACTGAATAATGACATTCATGATATGCAAGGTGTTTCTCATAGGGCAAGTTGGTTCTTTGGACACCGTGTCTGGGTGAGGAAAAACAGGGGAAGCTAATCAGCCTGGAGGGCTGATGACTAATCAGACAGAATGAATTTCATTCGAAAAGAATTAGGACACCTTATGTTGAACTGAAACTTAGACCTTGAAGGCATTAGAAATCATAAAATATGAGGATTTCATTGTGAATATTAATAAAAGTTTCAGTGAACTTTCCCCTGGTAGTCAAAGATTTCATAAATAGTGATGAAAAAAATCATTTTTTTAACTTCAATATTTACAAAATAAACTGAGCTCAGGAAGTATGAGACCAAATACGAGGTAATACAGTTTATAAAGAAGGAGAAATTGATGAAGGAAAATGAAGAATAGTAAATAAGTGTACGTTTTGTACGTCACTCTTTCTAAAGAATGTTTTTAAATCTATATATTAGGACCGGCATCTCTAATGCCACCATCGCCGCTTTAGCAAGGAAATAAGGCTGGACAATAAGCGGATGCTTTATGGGAACGTCTCCTTCAAGAGCTCAAGAGAAGGCAGGGAAGGAGAACTACCACTGGTTCTTCCAAATGTGACCGGAAACCGGATACCACGCTGATTTAGAGCGACGCTTTCGGGTAAGCAGATTCTGTCGTTTACGATGATTCACCTCTTCGAAAAGTTCCGGCGTCAGTCCGGTATGAATGGATACACCTACACCCGCCTCTGAATCAAATGCAAATGATTCACTTCTTCGAAAAGCCCAGGTGTGAGAGTTCAGCTAGAACGGATCCGTCTGTATCCACCACTGAATCAAATACCAATGATTCACATCTTCGAAGAGTCCCGATGTAGGAGTCCAGCATGAACGGATCCCTCTGAATCCGTCACTGAATTAATTCGATACAGACTCCTCAACCCCCTTGCAAAATATATATCTATTACAACTTTGCACAAACATTGGAAAGAGATTCCAAATAATTCAAATCATAATAAAATGACAAGCACGAAAGAGAGAAAGTCAGGTATTCCAATTTTTAAACACGCATTATTAAGTTTCACAAACAATTATAAAACATAGCATTCTGTGGCTCTAATTCCCCTTGCTATTGGATGCACCTGCTCTAGTATATTTCCAGGTACAGTCGACTCCGGTTATAGTGAACTCGGATACAGTAAACCCTCAGTTATAGTGAACTTAGGATACTAGTCCCGTTTCACTTACATTACAAACAAGCATAAACGATTCAGTTATAGTGAGCCTGAAACTCGGCTATAGTGAACGTAGGAAACACGTCCTGGAAAATAATTGGATCTCGAATGTTATTAGGCGAGTTGAAGGGCTTCCGGAGAGGGTGCAACAGGGGAGGTTTCAACAGTGCAAGAGGTATTGAAAAGTATCAAGACCGTATTTCGATACTTAGAGACAGAGTACAATGCAGAATCAAGTATGGAGAGAGCACAAACTTTGAAGAAGGATCTAGAGAAATTCCAATGAAAAATTTTCCAAACCAAACAATTGAAAATAATTGATTTTTTTAAAGACAAATAATGATATTGAAATTATCAGTTCGTGCAGTTAATGAATTTTGTTGAATCTCTATATTAATTAAATAATTGTGAAGAAATTCAATTTAAATTTGACATTATCGGATGTAGTGAACCTCGGATATAGTGACCCAAAACTGTTAGTTCCCAGAAGTTCACTATAACCGGAGTCGACTGCACAACGATCTAGCAGGAAATAATCGAATTTCCCTCTTCCGTCCTCATCGAATGGTTTTGCGAAAAGTTCTTGATCTGGCCGGTCGCCTGCCTGCCGGCCGGCGCCGTGCTATTGCCGTCCTGTGCCGGCGCACGCGAGCGGGCGGGCGGGCTGGCGCCCGAGCGAGTGGTCTTTCCCAGGGCAGCGCCGGCGGCGCGTCGCCGCTGTCTGGGAGCGCTCCGCGAGGCCGCTGGCGCTCGCGCTGGGAACCCGCGAAGCCCACGCGAGCTAGGGCGTTCATCCCGCAGCGCAGCATAGGACGCGGCGCCCAACGCACGCGGAGGCGTCGGACTAGAAGACGCAACTGCCGACGTACCTCACTGATTGATTATTTCGTGTTTCCGGGCGTGTCAACGGTTATGGTCATTATTCCTCGAAGTGTAGTGTATATTTTATCACGGGGTGGCGGGGTGTTCTTCGCCAGCTGGATGGTAAAATAGAGCGCCGACATACACGTCCCTATCGAGTGTTTCCCCATCCAGGTATCGCCCACCAGCGGAGCACCCAGTCAGGGTAAGCTGTAAGCCCCCGACTGTCGTATCCCTGTGTGTGCGTGCGTGTGCGTGTGCGTGCGTGCGTGTGTGTAAGGAGTGAAGGACAGGGAAGGAGGAGGAAAAATCGCGCGGTCTGTGACCCATTAATCACGGTGCTGCTCCCGCATTCATCTGATATTTATGAGAAACCACGGAAAACTATCGAACAGAGCAGCCGGCCGCGACGAGTCTCCTCCAGACAGCGGCTGAACGCAACCTAGATATCTAGCTAGTATCGACGATCCTGTCACCGTCGAGAGTCGAAGCCTAACATCTCCCGGTCAGAGGCAATGCAATGACTTCATTTGAAGCTCTGAACCACCTCAGCCGATCAAAGATACCTAACATTCAATTGCATATTTATAAATATTTTAAAATACTCCTCTATTTGTAATATGCTTACGAAAAGTGATGGTTTTGCACGAGTTACAAGATGCTATCCACATAAAACCGTGAACATACAAAACTTTACTGAGTAGACAAATTACCCACCACAGAGTATCAAACAGTTTTAACGATACTAAGTATGATATTTGCGCAAGATGGAAACTGAAACACAATGCAATGTCGGTTATCGTCGTGCAAAGCTCTTAAACGACTGTCTCCTAGACTCTTAAATCCGGCTACGTTTCTGAGATTTAGCGGACATTCGCATTCTTCTCTTGGCAGAATCTCGTCGTTTAGGGGGGGATTATTCCTTTCATTTTCTGGCCATGATGTAATAATGTGGCTCGTCTGCAAATTCATATTTGTCAATAACCGTTCTGAACGTAGCTTAATTTTTCATGTTTTGGGAACGACCTTAATATATTTTTCTGCTTTAAAGAGCCAATTTGTCTCAATTCTCGAGGGTAGGGCAACTCTGAGTGGTCCTGTACAATCTTTCATTGCTCTCTCTCAGAAAATGCCCGTACAATTTCAATAACCTTTACCTGATCAGTCTGAAGTCTGACCTTTAATCAGATCTTCATATGCTTTCGTTTTCAGCCAGAGATCGTGGCTTTACTGATACAACTGAATCAAGAATATTTTTACTTCATAAAAAGCATACATTTTAAAAATATAATGATCGAGTACCTTCTAAGAAGATCTTGAACTGAAGATTATATAATAATTCCTCTATGTCTATTTTCTCTCTAGGATGGGTTGATCGCACTTTCTAGTAACTAAGAAAAAAAGTCAATTTGAAAAACAAAAACTGAATCACCGCATACGACAAAACACATAATTTCATTAAAAGGAACAAAAAAATCAAATAACAAAAATACCCGTACTAAGCTCGATCATTGGTTGATGAATTTACTACTGACATAATTTTATCACTCATGCTTCTGTTACCGAGGAATCTTTCGTGTATTTGTGAAGTCTGCAAGCCGGGTCCGTCAACGGTTGTGATCATTATTCTTGTAAGTGTAGTGTATGTTTTATCACGGGGTGGCGGTGTTCTACGCCAGCTGGCATGGAAATCGGGAAATCTGTGTAGGATCCGACCTTCAATCAATGAGTCACTTCGTAATTCAAGCAGTTTTCTACGAAGAGTGGATTTCCACTTTCTCGTTGCGTGATAAATCAGTTCTGACTCTCATAGTTTGTTCTCAACATGCGATAACCACTGGAGCTCAAAACTAAAAACGGAATCAAAGATAAATCGGGAACGTTCAAACACGGTGGTTCTTCTGTCACAATGGAGCGGTTCACGAAGAACACAAATTTGCAAACCGTAGTCACAGTTGCCGATCATGTATTACGCAGTCAGTCTAGTGCTGTGCATAACCGCGTTTGCTACGTGTGGATGTTATAAGACAGTTAACTTTCAAAACTCTACTAGCTTTTAAAAGTAGTAGAGTGATTGTCCATGATTATCCATGTATTAGAAACCTAGACCGATCAACAGGAATCCGTGTGTATGTATCTAAATTAATCAAGTGTTGTATGATGTTTATCAACAGTGGAATAAATATTTATTTATCAACAACACACGAATATACTTCAAACTATTTTAAAAGAGCCGAAGCACACGCTGGATATATTTATCGATTATTTGTTATACATTTCAAAACGCATGATTTATTTGACATTCGATACCTCAAAAATGCAATGAAAAATAATTACATGGATAAAAAATTAGTAACATAATATACATTCGCGCTGAGAAGATTGCTTCTTAGTCAATCATGCGGTGACCAGGGGCGCATACATCAGTAGCGGGACCTAGCGATACGGTTCCGCGTGATTACAGAACGGGACTCAGATACTATCGCATCAGATCAGGGCAGGTGCAGGCATAATAATCTCGTAAAGAAGGGCTTTTACCCCTGAATGGACCACAGCATCAGTTAATGCCCGAGGCAAAGCAGCGGTGATCAGACCAGGAAGAGCAGATGGAGTGAATCCAGACAATACGAATTCGAGCGAAAAAGTGCCCGTTGACGTATAGAATATCCCTTTACTGTTTTTAATGAGGTTACTTCAACAGTCGGTAACCATAGTCTTTTCGTACTTTGTCTGTCAAGCTTAATAGCTGATACTTGTCTGATAAGAATTGCTCGTCTAAGGAGAATTTTATATGTACTGACGTTAGATTAAATACAGTTAATAGAGAGATGTGAGAAAACAGAACGGAGAGATACGAAAGACAATTTTTACTAAGAAGCTAGATGAGTTACTGTATTTATCTGTATATTTACCTAATTGCAATACCAAACTAACGACAATACACATTGAAGGAGACAATGTAATGTTAGTTCTGCATTGATATCAATAACTTATCTGTAATCTGAAAATATTGTGTGTGAAAATTATTTTTCCAAATTAGGTAATCTGATATACGATTAGGTACTATAATTGCAAGCGTGTAGAATTTTCTACACACTCTTCGTACATTACTTCCAGAAAAGACATTCCATCATTACCATCCTATACATGGTACCGATAAAGTGGACAAATTACGTTTTACATTTCTACTTTTATGCGTTTCAAACCCACTTTGCAATACATAATTATTTCAACCAGAATACTCGTCCTCTTTATAGACATAATTATTATTATTATTATTATTATTATTATTATTATTATTATTATGATAATTACTTATCTCAAAAAGGTATAATTGGAGTAGTACCCGATATCAGTTATCTCTAACCTTGAGTGGGTGAAAGTTCATACAGTACATGGTAATAATAATAATAATAATAATGATAATAATGATAATAATAATAATGATAATAATAATAATAATAATAATAATAATAATAATAATAATAATAATAATAATAATAATAATAATAATAATAATAATAATAATAATAATAATAATAATGTCTCGGCGTAGACGTTTGCGGCAGCCGTCGTCTGCGCCGAAGAGGCAACAGGTTCGAGTCCTGCGTAGGCATGGTCGTATTTGTGATTGTCCTTTCACCCCTCATCATCATTCTATCAGTTCATAATTCCAGGCGTAACAACCTTGTCTTACCAGAGATACAGCCAAAAAGCTGATCCACATAATGACACACGTCAATCTCTCTCCAGGTTAGAATACGACTGGGCCTCCGAAGAGAACGTGTACTGTGGTCAGTAATGGCCGATGCGCAAATAACTATAATAATAGTAATAATGATAATAATGATAATAATGATAATAATGATAATAATGATAATAATGATAATAATGATAATAATGATAATAATAATAATAATAATAATAATAATAATAATAATAATAATAATAATAATAATACGGTATTTATATTTTCAGCACTGCAGTAATAACTGTCGAGACCCAGCCCAACAGCATCAACAGAAACCAAACAGCACGGAGTCCGACCGAATAACCCACGTACCCAAGCGGTCGCCCATTGAAGCAACCGCAGCCCCCTCGTGTTCGCACCTTCGCCCGTAATTCGGAACCGCCGCCGTCGCACCGCACCCCATCCACGCCACACCCTCCCGCCGGATCGCCGACCGCAAAGTAGTCCACTGGACCGCGCCAGCACGCTCCCGAGATTTATCGCATGCAGGCGGCGTGTGGCGTGGTGGGGCGGGGCGGGGCGCGGTGAGGCCTCTCCGGCAAGCAGGTCGCGCGGCCTCCTCCGGTGCAGAGGTGTGCCAGTTCCTGCTTCTTCGCCGCCGCCGCCGCCGCCGCTCCTCCAGAGCCCCCTCACCGCCTGGCTGCTGCATCAGCGGAGATGTCTGGCTGCCTCGGCTCGCGCGCTTCAGTTTTGCATTCACACAGTGGGTGTGGCACGTTGGGCAGTGTCTGGCAGACGTCCAAGTTTATTTTGCCTGTGGTTTCCCCGTTTTCGTGCGTTAAATATAGCGATCTGTATAATCCGATTGATTCGAGACGTTATTGTTATTAAAAATCTTTTTAAATTAATAAAAACCAATATAATACTCTTATATTTGATGGTAATACTGTAATATTCAGAAACATTATTAAAAATCCATAATAATTCTCATCTATGAGTTCTGCTTATAACATCCATAACTCCACATGGCATTTTAAATGAGATACTTCTCTTTCTGACACTGCTACTCACTGCGTAGAACCCGCTTCACATCAGTGCATATCATTTTTTCTACCAGGACACACTTTCACACTGAATCTTCATTTTCTCGTATGACAAATATTTTCTTGTATTTTCCCTGATTGTTTTCGGTACTTCGATTTCCCAGTATATACCAAGATTTCCCTGTTTTCTCACACTTCAAGATTTTTTCTGTCTGATTCAATGCTTTGCTATCACCTTGATTTGACACTTCGGTACCAGTAATTCAATCTCCGTTGTTACTAGGATCGAACAATTGAAGGTATTTCACCAGCAATCTTATGAAAGTCACAGAAGTCTCAGGAGCACATCTTACTGAACCTATGATATAACGGTTATAAAGTCTTGTCGCAAGAGAGCACAAGAATCAATGCAGCCTTCGTACTTCACATGAGCTTACAGTTTCAAATATGTGCCTTCAAAATCTTTTTAGAGCTACGCCACTTAGTAGGAGAGTGAAGTGTTCCTTGATGTGCGACTTGTTGAAATAGCTTGCGACCAAGTGACCTTCTTCCAGACGGGTCCTTCAATCCTGACGGCAGCGCGACTTGCCTCGCCTCGATGAGTTTCACGCAAGGGACGCGACATCTACGGGTGATCAAGTGTGTAGCATGAAACGCGGAGTCTTCCATTTTAAAGTAGAAACATTACCAAGATATATGTCAACGTTGCTTTTTCAGCAGTAAAAAAACAAACTTTTCATTTCACTGAGATTGCATGGCAATCGACACTCAAATATAATTAATTTTTAATCACTATCAGGCAATTTTCTCCGTACAATGAACTTTTTTAAGCTTTGTCTTTCATCATTCGAAAAACGTCATGTTTCATACTCAATCACTCGCGCTAATCAAACAGAAAAAATATATTGTTTAATGGTTTTAACAAATATATACTAAATGGACAATTAAATTTAAGTTACCATCGTAAGACGAGAAAGATTGCCTAACTGAGGTATATTAGCGGTAAAAGCTTTACGTCAGATTTCACTTAATTTTGTTGTGTTAAGTTGAGACCTTTTGAGTGAAATGTGTTGTCCTACTTTTTCCTGTCAAGAGCTAGAAGTGTGTGTATTTCGGTGTTAAGTAGCAAAGAAAAAGTTACTAAAAGTGCTATTAAGTCACTTAAAAATGTCTTATAGGAGGACAAGGAAAAATACGTACTAGCTTGCTGTCCTATTATTTTACGAATATTCAGTACCTAGCAAGTTTTTCAAGAAGCGTAAACAAATGCATTAAAGAATATGGTTTAACCCATTCCAACTGTCTGGTGGGACTCAGAAACTTAAAGCGTTACAGTAGAAGAAACAAGATCAGTTTGTTGAAAGGTATTTCGGTCTGTTTCAACTTTCGATGAGTTCAGTCACTCATGCAAATGATCACTTTCCACTAACGGCATGCAACACCGAATGAATCATCGTATCATTTCGTCATTCATTCAAAACTGACGAAATTCCACACTACCGCGCTGCTGCGAAAATAATTGCCAAGAATCGTGGGAACACAATAGTATCTCTAGCTAAAAAAACGTTATATCGCCACGCTTCCAACCAGGAAGATAAGGAACTAGGCACATGGACTACTTCTAAGTGTGAGAACGAGCGGAGCGGCGCGGCGGTGCAACGCTGTGCAGAGAACAGCGCCCCAACCCCCGTCCTGATCCGCCACGCCCCTTCCCTCCCTCTCTCGTGCCGCCCCGCCCCGCTAGACCCCATCCCGTTCCGTTCCGCCCAGACCAAACCCGTCCCGCCCGACCCATCCGTTCTGCGCCGACCCGCCCGTTCCGACCCCACCCGTCCCGTCCCGTCCCGTCTCGCCTCGTCTCCAGCCATACCTCGTCCCGTCTTGGCGCATCCCGCTTAACGCGCGCCGTCCATTCCGCCCCAGCCACACCCGCCCGACTCCTCCCTGCCCCATCCCGTTCCGTTCCGTCCCGTCGAGCTCGCCGCGCATCGCCCCACACTCCGTTCCAATCCTCCAGCTCGTCCCCGCCCCACTCCGCTCCGTCCCGCTCCTCAGCGCTTGGAATCGTCTCGCTCGCCCCGCTTCGCTCCGCACCTCCTCGCTTCGCCAAGGGCCGCCACGTATCGTCCCGGCCAGCTCCTGCCCGCCGTCCCGTCCGTGCCTGGAGGCTTACGTGATCGGCGGGCCGCGAACCGCGCCGCAAAGTGCGCGAGCAACAGCGAACGCGCACAATCGCCGCAAGTGCGGATTCGGCCCGCGCTCCGCGGCGCGTGGGGGGGGGCGGGGTTGGTGGAGTGTGCGAGGGGCGGGGCAGTGGTGGCCGCATTCCGACGGCGAGAGGCGAGGAGAAGGGCGCGGCGGCGCACATCATTGGCGCAAACAAAAAGAATTCCCCAGGGGCTGAGGTGGCAATACACAACTCAACAGCAAGGCAGACGTCTAAGGATAGCACAGAGCGAATAGTAACAGACCAGTTTCCTATTTCATTCCTATTTGTGAAACGGGCTTCGGCAGTACCCTTGCTTGGGTTCGACATTCTCGAAATACTCAATGAAATTTCAAAAAGTAAATGGGCCGAGCTGGCTAAGAGCGAGTACAGATTCAGCGCTTCGGCGCGAAGGATCATGGGTTCGAATCCCGCCTTGGGCATGGTTGTTTGTCCCTTGCCTCGCATGTGTGCAGGAGTCCGCATGTGTGTGTGGTGGAATATACCTCCCGTCAGAATGTACAGAGTAACCGGCTGGCGGTTCGATAAAAGACGTAGTAAAAAAAAGATAACAGAAACATAAATGTAGCAATCACGTTGTTCTTTTTAGTGTCAACTCTCATTTCAAAACGGATATATCCTTCTACAAACTCCTCTTGTGTTATTATAGTACGCCAAAGTGTTAAAGATGTAGTTAAAATTTTGTTCTGGTAATTGAAAATGTCATTATTGTTAAAGTTCAATAATTTCTTTTACTAAGACATTACTTTTTTGGGTTTGTAAATAAAATATACGATGTGGATATTCATTAATTTTTAAAACACGACGGAAAGAAGCTTTCTAAATAATCTGTTAAACGGATATTGCATTATTAAGGAACTCTAAATCCTGAATGTTACTTAACTACGTAAAAAAAGTATCCTATGGAAGGCCGATTTTTCGTAAATTTAGATAGTCGTACATACTACTTAATTACATTAGAAGAGCAGGTGGATAACCCGAGGGGGTATACGAGCAGACAATAGGCGAAGAAATGGGGGAGGGCAGACTGACGGACGGATGGGTTGCTGAGTTGTTGTCCGTGCGAGGGAAGTATATCTTCTAAGAAGGCAGGACTAGGTGTGTATATGTGGGGGTAAGTAGGATGGGTAGTGTATGCATGTGTGGGGGAGTAGATAAAAAGCTGAGTGTGGTAGGATGCTAGGTGGGGTAGATGCGTGGTGAGAGCGTGGCTGGATGCAGGCCGAGGGACGCGGCGCGGCGCGGCGGCCGGGCCGGCATTTCCCGAAGCGCCGCGCAACATCCGCCTCCGCCCTTGTGCCGCCAGCGACGCAACCGGCGTTCGCGCATTTGCGTACAAGGCCCCGCCCACGCGCACGGAAGAGCTCGATGCCTATCGCCCACCGACGAGTAAACAACCTCCCCTCTCCTCCCCTCACGCCTTGGGGCTGTTTGCCTCGCACTAGACGGTGGCTGCATGCGTGGGTCGTTTATTTACTCGGCTTCGGCAAATTACTTTTTAACCACTTGAACAGTTTTTTACATAGTGTTTCATCCGAGAGACATTCAACCGAAATGTTTTAAAATCGTGTAAATAGGGAAATCAAAACTTATTCTTTCATTATATTGCTGGAACGGGAACCGAATCAAATGGGTTCGGTTCCTGTTTTAAAAGATCTTGCAACTTGTGAGGCAGCGTTCATATTTCTAGGGGTAACTCATAGTATAAACAGGTATCTGTGTTTTGTTTTGTTTTAGCCAAAACTCAAACATACAAACTAAAAACAACGAAAACAAATTGAATATTAGGAGTAGTGTCGAATTTCTTCAAACTTCTCATGTTATTATTCTACAATGGACTCCACGAAGAACTGATCACGAGCTCTGAGAGACAAAATTGTCTGCTGGTTCACATGATAACCGAATGGACCACTACGGAGACGCATTGAATTTGCTCGTGAGATCTAAGTTACGGCGAAAGAATCTCGTTTGCATGGAGAACACGCATAGGCACGTAACAACCTCTTGCATTTCGCATGGAACCGGCCGTGCAACACAAAATCTTCAACTGCCTTCATTACCATACACGTTCCCTGATATATTTTCAGTTCTTGCAAATGCTAAGGGCTTATTGCATAATTTCCGTTCAATTTTAAGTAAACGTGATTTATTCCAACAAACTTCAGGATCTCGATCGTCGTAAAAATGTAAATTTAGCAAGTGCAAATATGTGAAGGAAGCAAATGATACAGCTAAGAAAACGATGGGTACACTGAGTGACAACCTTTACTAAAGGTAGGGAACGAATTGTTCTAGAGTTAGCTGAGGTAAAACAAACTAAAGATTTTGATGTAGCGTCTGGACCTGAGGAAATCCATTGTACACATCAGGAGAATCATCTGTGTCATTCGTATTTGTTGTATCGTCGACAATGACGACTTGTCAACCAGAGTTGTGAGATAAACCTGAACAAAGCCAATGCAGCGCCCAACCGGCAGGTAGAAAACGCCTCGCGCGTGAGGTCAGTTCGCAGGCGTCAGCACCTACACTTCTCCCACTTATACTATCTTCTCTAGCCTTGTAGTTTCTGTATAAGAATTGATCACTGTCACATTCTCTGCCGACAGGTTCGCTTTGAAAGATATTCAAGAAATGTATACATTGGTACATTTCAAATTTTGTATACAGTCGTAATTTACATTCACGGAAAATAAAAACCAGTTACCATTTTACAACAAACAGCAATAAATAATATTTACTGCAAAGATAAAATGCAAGAAAATCTTTTATCCGAAAACAAAAATAAAATAACTTTACAACCACTAACACCGTGATGTAGTAACTTCGTGATTTGAAACATTTTCATCCACAATACAAATAAAAGACTTTCAGCAACAACTACAACATAATTAAAACAAGAGGCGAGAAGACAAATTGTTTATCTGATTATATCTAGTTTTTTGGAGTTTCTTTTCTTGCTTAACACACTACCTCCTACGATTTCCTCTTGCCAAAAGCAGTATATCACGATTTCCTTCCCGCATTCGCCTCATCGCGGACACGCACAGCGTCTTTGCAAGCGGGGATTAACCACATAGCACGCAGATCCGAGAACAAAGAAAATACTTCTGACGGCAGTCGCGCCCTCACGACCTCGATTAGTATCCTTCTGCCTAATCAGCTCCCTCTGGGGCCAGGCGCGACTTACTGGAAGGAGCTCCGACGCAGCTTTACAGCCAGCCGCCGTCAGGTGCATGATTCATCTAATCGCATAAGACATCAAGAGGCGCTCGTGTAAGCTCTTTGGGGCCAAGCGCCCGCCGTACAGTGAGGCACTCCGCCGAAAGTTTGGGCGAAACGTGCGGATGGATTTGTGATTTTGGATGAGTCACCGGTGATATGTATCTTCAGATAGCCAAGACGCTCGGATGGTCGGTTCCACAAATTTAACGATAGTATTTTAGACTTTATAGTGGTATTGCCTGGTGAGAGAGAGAGAGACAGACAGACAGACAGAGAAGGAGACAGAGAGAGGGAGAGAGAGACAGAGAGAGACCGACACACAGAGAAAGTGACAAAGTCTTATGAAGGAAATTGTACATCACCATGAGCTGAAAATGTAGATTTAAACTTCGATGCGGTCTCTGCTCATGCTGACTCACCTGCAACAAAAGAAAACAAATGAGAAATACATTTAAGTGAAAATCTACGTACGTAATAAATTATAATTATAATACAAGTTCATATCGTCATTACACTTTAGGTTTTTAGGTTCCAAAATATTTTATGCGCTTAAATCAGGCTATTAAGAAACCAAGATAGGCGTTATAATTTTTAAATAGAGATGAAAATAACCTTTCAGAATATAGTTTATTTTACTTAAAGCTGGTGTATTGGAATTGTTTTGGCAATATGACTTAAATACCACTTTTTCTCACACAAACCTCGAGAGCAATGAGAGGGATAGTGTACTATGTATATCGTCATTCGTTCCTGAAGAGATGCAATTGACAATGTATCAATTACTATATATTGCTCGAGTTTAATGAATTACTACTTACTTGGCAATTTGAAGCGTAATTCAAACGAAATAGTTGCCGGTGTGTAAAAAAAATAGAATTCGCTTATTTAGGGTCACTTAAGAGCGCTTTTTTGCTTTTAACTTTCTGTATTCTGAGAGGTCACGGAGATATAAATTGTAGAATGGTCGATCGAATTTTGTGAAATCTCAGATCGAGGTCAGCATAAAAGATCAACTTAGAAGTACATAGTACTGCGGTTTTTACAGAGCTGGGTGTGAAGTAAAACAGCTGTTACTGTGTCATCCAATCGGAAGGTTGAACGCCACTATAGTGACGTGTAAGATCCCGATTGGACGGCACTGTAACAGCTGATCGACTCTCAAACGCAGCAATGTAAAAATTGCGGTATAGACGAGTAATCTGGATTGTAAATTGAATCGTTTATTTCAGAAACCCGTCAAACGCCAAAATATAAAATGCGCTTTAGCAGTGGAAAATTGTTCTATGAGAATAGACACATCGCTTATTCCATATTTACCTAAAAAATATTAATTTTTTTAGCTGCTTTAATATTAAAAAATATTTTGAAATCGGAAACATTGGGACACTTTTCCTCAATTTTCTTGGGATGAGAAATTTGGCGTTTGACGGGTTTCTGAAATAAACGATTCAATTGAGATAATCACTACGTCAAAAAGCCCTGAAACCGCTAGTAGTGATGATTCGAGAACATGACTAACATAACTGTGAGTAATTAAGATGAAGGGACTGCGAAATAAATTTGTAAAACAATATTATTTTAAAAATAGAAAATAAAATTACTATACTGACGAATAAGAATTTTAGGGGCTAATGCTGAAATAGAGATTTTAGTCACAATAAAGCTCTTGTAGTATCGTAAAGTCATGGACTGTGTATATAATTACTTTTGAAACGTTTAACTTCAAAACAGTGAAATTCGCATATGCCTAGAAATTTGAAATGTCAATTCATATCAAAATGATACTTCAGTACACTTTATTATAAACGCCAGCATTTCATTCCCGTACATTAGTTAAAAATATTGGAATGTTCCTATCACATCTGTCCTAATAAGCATATACATCTTAAAAACATTCTCAAAAAAGTCGTGACTTGGAAACACGAAAGTAAGCTGCACTCAAATACTACACAATAATTTGATTGCAGATTAGTCAGCTTATCACCAAAGAGATCATACAAATAATGTTTCTAAGAAGATAATTTTAGTTGTTTAATGTTCGCCAGACTTCATTCCTATGTCACGAAATCTTAGCTAATTGCACCTTCCCCCTCTGAAAAACAGAATCATACCAGAGAATCGTGCACTTTTCATATGTATTATTTTTATTTTGTCAAACTGTCGTTGAACCAAGCATTTAAAATGTAAAATAATAAACATCAAAATTAGGAAATGTTGCAATGGTCCACAAGAAGTTCAGTCCAAAATTAAAATTTCTACCATACGAATAGAATGGAGAATATTTCCTCTTAAACATTGTCCCTGGATGGTGTACGGACCGATCGTTAGGAGAAATCTGATCGAACATTTTGTGTCGTTTCCTCTCACCAGAATTTTCTCTTTGTTTCCTATCAGAGGTTGTGACAGCGTGTTCTCAGAGGAACACCTGCCACTCAAGGTCGACACCAGCGCCGCAACGAGAAAGCGCCGGATGACCAACTAGTCTCCAGCGCAGTGTGCACCGGACAATTTATTCGTCGGAGAATCCAACTTTCTCTGTTACGTATGCGCATCAACGGTTAGGATAGAGCCACCGTAACACAACGCAATGCGTTTCGGAGAACCTTAGGTCCAAACCAATCCGGTTTTCATATCGTTACACACGTCCGGCATTTGCTGTCTTTCAATGAAAAGGAATACCTACGGACAGTACAGCACAGTGAAAGTATCTCAAGAATTTTGATCATCAGATTTCAATGAGAAGTGCGAACTGAAGTTTCTCGTTGACGAATGTCAACATATTAAATACATCTGATGTCGACAAGTGCTGTATCGGGTTTCCGAGCGTACGCAAGGGAGAAGGCCCTGCATGATTCTATCGTTTGTCGGAGCGTCACAGTCACATTTTTTATCGCCTTCCCATCGATCACTTCTTCTTTGAGAAAGAATGGACTTTATCAGCAACAAAATAAATAGAAATTTAATTTCGAGGCTTCTGTCTACAGTTCACAACTTAAACCGCTGTGTTACACCTAAAACCCTACCTTCATAGGTATGATATTCACAGTAGGGTGCAATTACCTTCCACTGTATAGTGTGTTCCAAGGGATACCTAAAGCTAAATGATGATTATATACGAATGTTTACGGATGTGATGATGTTCGGTTGTATTATTTATTGTGGTATGAATAGCCAATCACACCACACACCGTGGTAAAAACGCACATCCCTAATAAAGGACTCGCACTCGCAGACTTGGCCTCCGTATTACTCCCCGTCTCCGCGCTATCGAGACAGGCTACATACGTTATGCCCATTAATTAAGGCTGACATTTTAACGAGGAAACTCATTCTGAATGAGATTAAAACTCTCTATTTGAGTTACTCATCATCGTTAATTGAATCACAAATAAAATAAACTCGTGAATCTTTCTAACAAACTTTGGACAAACACAATTAGGAGGCCGACGTGATTATTGTCAGAATAAGTCTAGGCTGTATGCTCATCATTTGCCTAACGGACACTAGTTAGATGTTTTCACATCTCGGAAAGTTTATTAGCAGACTGTAAATAACTAGCTGTCTTTCTTCACGTGCAGTTGACGATGCATCGAACCAAGCACCATGGGGCTCCAAACTACGATTTGTGTATCTTAAATGTCCGGAACAGATTATGGTGTACAGCACCCTGGTAAATAGGATTTCTCATAAAATGAAGTCAGTCTTTTAAAGAACTCTTGAACAAAGTAAACATAAAATGCTAAGAACGTTTTAATGGCTTAAGGCACTTCAATGTCTTAAGTATACCATTTTCGACATTTTCTCCCTATGTAAACACAAACCTCGAAAGTGAATTGCCGTAACGATCTGCTCGCTCAAACGGTTCCGTGTCGTTATCAGAGTCGCGTTTCCGTAACGGGGTGAGAGGATAAAACGGAGAGAGCAGGAAACAGTCGAGTGGCACTTAATTGAATCTACTAAACAGTACTTCAGCGGAGACGGGAGAAATTCGCAGTCTCCTGTGATTACCAGCCCACTGGGCTCTTTCGCTCTTTTCAAGGCAGCCGCGCACTTATAACGAACGTTTGACCAAAGATGAGAAGCGAAATACTCTTAAACGGTAGCACATGCATTTGTAAAATGAAAGAAATCCTAATGTACAATTCTGAATCATGTGGATGATTTGTATTTACCAGGTATTAATCTGATACAGCACTAATTGTTTAGAATAAGTATGTATTTAACAATAACTTTTGAAACTAACTTAAAAATTATACTATTTCAGTGACAAGCCTACAAACTTCATTCTTAATTGATACAATCTTGTTCTCACTTGAGGGATAATTTCATTGTTATTAGAAAAGCGACAAGACAGGAAAATACTGTTTTATTGTTTCATTTTCGTTTTGAATTACTTAAAGTATTTTTAAAATGTCAAAGTAATAATACGTCTTAATTTATTTAACTTTTATTGAATAAAATTGAGCCTATAGATGAAAATGCTGAAAAGCACTAAAACACGCATTTTAAGAATCCATTCACTTGAATTCAAGTGGTTTCAATCCATCAGCATAGAAATAGAATAATTAATAACTAATGAAGTGAAATGATGCAAAAGTCCATCATTCCCCGTTTTGATCTTCTGCGGATCATACAAAGAATCCAGCTCCAGAATCCAATTCCCACCATTAGTTGCATTGCTGCGGAAGAAAGCGCCTCTCTTATCTCAAGTGCTCGGCGCAAGACCCGCGCTCAGCAGCCCAAGGGGAACTCTTCTCGTGCGGCCCGGAAGCGCTCGGTTTTCTTCCGGTGAGCGGCGCCTGCGGTGGTGTGGGCGGGGCCGGCGCCCAAGCGGCGAGCGAAAGCGCTCGGGCAGATAACAGTCCTCGGCGGCGCAGCGCGGCGTTTCGCCTTCTCCGCAAAGCGCAGCCTCACCGGTGACGGTGGCGGCGGAAGACGGGGGCGGCGGTGGCGGTGGTGGTGGTAGCAGCGGCGACGGCGACGGCGACGGCGGAGGTGACGGCGGGGGCGATGGCGGGGGCGATGGCGGGGGCGACGGTGGGGGCGTCGGCGGGGGCGACGGCGGGGGCGGGGGCGTCGGCGACGGCGGGGGCGGGGGCAGGGGGGGGGCGGCGCGGGCGGGGGCGGCAGCGGTGGAAGTGGCGGCGTGCGACAGGTGGCACGATGCCGCGACGCGCCGTCACGCGGAAGAGGCGGCGGGCGTGCCCCAGGGTTCTCGCGCTGGACAGTTGAGTTTGTAGGGACCATTTGTTATTTAAACCCGCCCGCGCCCACATCTCAGAGATGATGAGGCTGTGGAGAACACTAACAGCGACAGCTAGGAGGGGGGGAGGAAGAGGATCGATCTTTCTCCTCTTGCCCACCCGCTATGGATTCATTCCGAGACTAGACGACCTTCGGCGAAAGATAATTACCTAGTTAGTTAAGCATTGCCACTAATATACAAGCTTGCATATGAGTAAGATGTGTATAGTTGGTTTTATATTACTTTTGTTTTTCACATATGATTCACATTTTGATTCAGATATATATGGTGTGATCATAAATAATATTGTTCAGATAAGTTGTCTTCATTTCTTGTGTTGTTTGTATTTACTGTAGCCCTGAGGAAGGAATTATATATTCCGAAACGGTGGCAAACTAATGTGTTTTATTAATTGACCAATTCCGTGATCCACATCCTACAATTTATTAATGGTCGTGAATTGTAAAATGGTCAATTGTAAAATGTCTTAACATTTTCTCTTCTTTCATTTATAAGAATATGCCAAATGGAAATATGCTCTGAGACACACAATTTTTTACGTAGCTGTAAGAGTCTGAAATTAAACATACATTCATACATAGACAAATAAAATAAGATAATCATATTTATATCCAGGAGCGCAGTATGGGCATGATGCATGAACCAGTTCTTTAAAAGCTTCCAAAAAGTACACACGACGGTCATGGACCCCATGTAGCGTCGGAATATAGAGCAAGCTCTTCCTCTTTAATATTAATGTCCCATTCATCTCGGGCAGGCGACGCGATGCATATGAATGAACCTTGTTTCGCAGACTCGCAGGTACTCGGGAGAAAGTCCAGCTTGTCCGATATCGCGATAACCGGCGTATTGAAAACTGCGTGTTCAGTGTTGTTTCAGGGAACCATGAAACACGACATGTTGAATATGGAATATTACAGTGTTTAACACAAGTAATGGCTCTCAGTAATTAATTAGTAGGAAACATAGCATTATTTAAATGATAGATCAGGTCGGATGTTCTCAAAATTAAAATATTTTCCAATTACATTATATTTTTCACAGAGGTGAATAAGAGATGTAGGATGAAGCAAACAATCAAAAAGTAGATTAATAATTATTTTTTAATTTATTTAATAATCTTCAAGATACTATGAGTTGAACCATCCAGTATGTTTTTGAAAAAAAAGGATACAAAACAAAATACAAGATTAACGTCAAAACACAAAATTCAAGAACATCACAGTTCTCAAAATTAGTTGACATTGAAAAGTTGAGCGTAGAGATTAGGCTAAGATTATACACGACAGATTCATTTGTATATACAAGCATTGCATTGTCGAGAACCAACTTTCAAATGCCTGATTAACTTGATGAATTCAAAGGGCGTTGCCTCAATGTAGTTAATTTGCTAAACGAATGCAACTAAGGTGTTGCGTCGGCAGGCTACAGTATTGACATTTCTCCCTCCGGTATATTCTCAAGGACGTCTTGAACATATCCTTGCCAATGTTCAGAAAAATCAACAGGTTGCCATCTTCCCTTCTGTCTTGTGCAAGTTGTAAAAGTCATCCAATGTATAGTTAAAAATACCACAGGTTTTTGTTAAATACATTAATTTAAGATATACGTCATGCGACTTTTTATTCTCATGTATTACTTTACTCATATTTGTTCGAACTTGAAAGAAAATTGGACACCAATTATTTTTTTTCTGTTATATGAGAAGACATTTTATTCTATAACTACCGTCGATTTGAAATACCGTTATGTTACAATCATCATCAAGTGTACCAGCTGCAATTTACTTAATACATACCATCGAAGCCAGTTGCGAAAAATAAACGTGAGGATGTGTCACGTTTCGGCCTGAAGCGTAGCACCAAGATGAGAGAGTGAAAATGAGGGCTACGATTTTAGGATGAGAGAGGAAAGTGTGATGCTATCTGTTTGAAAACATAGCTTTTGTGAAGATGTAGAACATCATTTGGCAGTCATTATGACAAGGGACGAAGTCTTAAGAGCTGGGTCAATTAGTGTAAATTTTCACTAGAAACATAAAACCTCTGAGATTGTACTACATTCTGAAATATAACAGCAATGACTGGAAGCAATACTATTCAAATTGGTCGCAAAACAACAACAAAAAACAAGAACAACAAAAAAAGCAGAAAAAGCTCAAAAAGATACCGCAAATGAACTATGTACCCATATTCGAGATAAATCACTGATAAAGAAGCTAACTGTAGCACTGTTTTAAATCTCATAAAAATTAAGTTGTTAACAGTAATTATATGCTTTTTCAGAAAATTGGCAACTCATGATGTGTGAACGTTTAGAGCAAGGTTACAAAATTCAATGAGGTAGTTGGGTACTACAAGATGAACAAACAAACCAATTTTTCGGTATTAATGGCGCACAAAACAAAATGTATTACGGGAAGTTATTTACTACATAAACAGCTAGAAGTATCCACTTTTTTGATATCAGGGACCCATTGTACAAATTTTTCTGACGAAAAATCAGTTTTCCACAGCAGCATTAAATACAACCTCGATACGTTGTAAGCAGTGAGTGAAAAAAATTAAAACAGATACCAAAAAAGGAAAGGACAACGAGAAGAAAGATAAAGAACTAACCCCAATCATAATAAAACAGGACATGTGGGCACGGAATGCTTCTGTCAGTGTGTCCAAGGAGAAGCTTCAAAATGCTAAGCCTCAGCAAAGCAAGTGGTGGGCGCTGGTGGTAAAGGAGGACGGCACTTGCACAGCGGGTCTCGTCCACAGCCGTCGAGGGAGGCGAGTTCACGCCCCAAACTGAGGCGGACGAGCTTGTTTGGCGGCAGCGGCTGCAATTATCACTTTGACCCGGGAAGAAGTACAGCACACACGGTAGAAAGCCAATGCATGTGGGCTTGAGGGACAGGTTTTAGATTACAAGCGAAGTGCATACGAGACACTCGGTCTCTATACAAAATGTAACTGAGTTTAACAATATTCAAAGTACAGCTATTACGGAGAATTAGCATAACATGAGCTACAACCAACATCAATCAGTATTTTCGATGTAAAAGATGCACCGTATTTATTGAAGCATAACCACAGTGATGCACTCAACTCCAGCATTTACATAATTCAAACGTCAGAACCTTTCTTGTAAATACAGTCCATTACCAGTCTCAGCAAATCACCAAATGAACACGAATGTAAGGAAGTTAAGTAATATCTCAATCGATGAGTAGTAACCTCAGGCATATGTACGATATATGCTAATAAAAACAAATTCATCATGATTGAAGACATAGTCATTTGCCTCATTTAAACGAAGTATTTGGGGAGTGGAAAGTAGTGATTGACTTATTAAAGAATTTAAAGAATGAAATAAAACGGAAAATAAAGACACTTATCATATACCATGAATCAATCAGGAAAACAAAAAAAACTTTCATTTCTTGAAATTGTTTCTGAATATGTCAACAATTGCAAATTACTCTCAGTTAATAAAGCTACCAATATACTTATTTACGTGTTAAAGGAAGTATTATTCATTTTCGCAAACAATTGTTTCATAAATAATAAGCTACAAACAGTTTTTCACAATCCAAGAACACTAATATGGGTGAAACATATTTTCCTTGCATTTAAAAGAATGTACCATAAGTTATTTAATAAATGTGTTAGCTACATTAAACAGATATCAATTGTTTTCAGAAATATTATTGTTATGAACGAAGAATGTAACTTGTATGTAGCGTCATGTGATGGAAACTAATACCATTTCACACAGTCTTGATGCAATTAGAGATTAGGGATCTGGGGGAACCTTTTGAGATTCGCGCTGAAGCAAATTTGGGATCGGTCCCATGTGTAATGTCAAGTGGAAGACCGCGAGTCGAATCTTCCCAAGCGCTTCCAAGCAAACCCGCCGGCAAGTGTTTAAGTATCCCATGAAGGACAAAGCGGCGCAGCGTCGCGGCCGGGGAGAAAGTGTGCCGTGTAAAGGGCTGAGGGCGATCCGGCAGGCGGCACAAGGCACGCGTTGTCCTGTGCCGGCCGCTCCCACGCATCGGAAGGCGGGGTGGAAGACGCGTCGGCGACAGCGGCGGCGGAGGCGGGAGCGGCGACGGCAGCGGAGGCAGTGAGAGGAGGAGGGGGCGGCGGCGGCGGCGGAGGCGGGAGGAGGAGGAGGAGGAGGAGGAGGATGGAGCGACGGCGGAGGCGGGAGCGGACGCGGCAGCAGAAGAGGAAAGAAAAGGTGGATCCTGCGTCGGCGAAGGTGGCAGCGTAGGCTGCGGAAGCGGCGGTGGTGGCGTCGAGGGCGGTGGCGGGGACGGTTGCGGTGGTGGTGGTGGTGGTGGTGGTGGTGGTGGTGGTGGTGGTGGTGATGGTGACGGTGACGGCGACAGTGCCGGCGGCGGGGCCGGGGCCGGCGCGCGGCGGGAGCGGCGGTGGGGGCGGCGGCGGAGGCTGACTTTCCTTCGGAGTCGAGCGATGGTCACCACCCCGAAAAAAAAACGAGTATTTTCTGACAAACAGCTAAAGCGTATTAGCAAAGGGCGACCCTACCTGTAGCGGTCAGGCACCTCGCCTTCCAGTGCTGGGACTGTGTTCAAATCAAAGTCGATCTGCGAGCAATTTGCACCGGTCAAAGCATGCACATGACATAGGCTGTAGAATCATAAAAAAGCACAAAGTATTCATTCTTATAAGAGTGAATGGAGGCTCGCATGGAATTCGCGTTACTTAGAATTAGTTACTGAGAAAGGTGAATAAAATTATCACATCCCTGTTTTAACGTATAGGGTGTTTGAAGTTTTGTTTTGGCTGAACTCAAGAACGTTTAGGGCTAATAGCGGTGGCCAAGAACTGGAGCTTTAATGTTAACTTGAAAATGCCAGAGCAAAGCGAATAAAATTGATACATCAAATTGCAATATTTCTAATTACCTTGACTTCCACTCCCATTAAACGTCAACCTTTTTTAATCAACGTCTTGTACACAGTGCTTTTCATATGTGTTTCAACTTAAAAAAAAAAAAAAACTCGGGCCAAGGAACTCGCCCTTGCCTACCACCGTCACAAGAGATACGAAGGATTGGAGGCCCCTCGTCCTTACGAGTAACGACCCATGTGTGTGCATTCTATCATTATCAATGATCAGGCTGTAAGCTTCTCACAGAAGATATTTTGCTCAGAGAAGTCTGGTAAGCTTGAAGGTTTTTAACGTGACGCAAGTGTGTGACATGGGGCGGTCTACATTACTTTCCTAGCGAGGGATGGTGTGCGCATTAATGATTTTCAGTATTCTTAATTCTAATAAAAGCTTTATCTTAATTTAACTTTTTGAAACTTTGCGATATCATCAAATATATGTACCCTATGCCCGAATTAATTGAGTTTGTTGGTTAGAAGTGGTCGGAGATTTCGAATTTGCATTTAATAACATTGGCATATGTTTTGTGAACTTTTTACAGCCAAATCCGCGGAGCATAAGTCCTGAGTATATTTGTAGGTGTAACATTCTATCCCTCCTTTGTGATAGACATGCAATTCAATATATGATATACAATCTTGCGTCAACGACAGTGTGATCCCCTTGATGTACTAAGAGGTTTCCCAGATTGAAGAAGACATATGTTGATTACATCGATAAATATTTCGTTGAGTCAGCCAGAGAGAGTATGTCACTAACATGTTCCATAAGCATGGAAAATTTTGTACAGGAGTATTTCAAGACGATAATAAAACAAAATGCACTTTATGCAAATAAACAATTGATGTTTTTATGAGGGTCTGGAAATATGTAGATACATTTTTCAAGCGCTAGATGAACGAGATTAAAGATATTTTACAAGCTAAAATATTGATAAATGTCTTATTACGAAACCCGAATTATATTTTTGTCATTTTAAGAATTATGTACTTCTTAAAGAAATTAAGTCACCGAAATAAAGATCCCCTGTTCAAAATTATATCGGTACATATTTTCAAACTTTGTTTCATTAATAAGAGGTGTTTCACTACTACCAACGAAAATTAACTAGAATGTTCAAACGTTTTTGTGAGGGAGAAATAAGATTACAGTATCTTATTTTTCCATAATGACTCCAATCCATCAAAACTCCAGAAAGTAACTGTAGGAAAGGTGCAAAAACAGCCCAAGCAGGAACATTACTGTAGGGAGATCACGTTCCTGAAGCCGGTTTCGCATGGACAACCCAAAGCAACGGATAGGTAAAGGCCAGCGCTCACGTTCCGTACACCACACCCTTGCCACATTGCAAGCGGCATCCAACACAGAACACCGCACACAACATTCCTCACAGGCACTGCCGCGAAATTAGTACTTCATTAATAAGCAAATCGAGAGCGGAAATATAAAGAGGAGTTACTCTAAGAAAGGACCAGTTTGTCGGGACGGGAAACAAATGAATGTCATGTAGAACGATGGCATTGCAAGAGATGGTGATGAAAACCATTTACTAATGAGCTAACTAAACGAAAGCATTGACGAATTGAGTGCATTTACATAACCCGAAGTTATGTTGTCAGCAGTAGCTGTCAAAGCAATCCCTTCTTACAAAAATCTCTTTATAAATGACAATGCTGCAAAAAGGCAATGATCTTACTAGACGCGGAGATTTAGATTGTTGTCATTGTTTTCCACACATTGTATCCATGAAAATATTTTATTACGTGAAGACATGAATATCTAACACAGGTAAGTCGGTTGCAGATCGCTCTTAAATAAGACACTGTTTACCTTGTAACAAGTGAAGAAATTAGGGGCTCTGCACCATACAAAACATGCACGTATCACAAATTGCTAATAAACTAAGACGATTACATGAAAAGTACAACAGAAAAGGTTGATTCACACTCAGTTTTATAGCATAATATATTACAGCTCCATGACCCTAGTAAAGCTTTATTTCTCTCAACCGTAAAAGCACAGGAGTTTCTATCTCCTTAAAAATACTTGTTCCGCCAATACGGGAAGAAGAGGTACGACTGGTTAAGGAAGGGAGGAGATGAGGAGAGCTGGCAAGCAACTGAACTTAATGAACTTAGGATGCAAGCCGCTTCTTAGCTCCATATCAGGCCTCGTATCGACCGCCTGCCTGCCGACGCACCTGTTTGGCAAGTTGCACCCCGCGGCATCGCTCTTCCTCGTAATCCCAGCTGCCCAATTGATCATGCGAAAGACAGCTCCGAGGCTGCCGTAACTCCAAATTCGACCTTAGGGCGGAGCGCGTGCAAGCGGCCTCAACCCACATTTCGCGAATCGCCCAACTGTGAGCCTCCCCCAGCTCCCTAACGCGGAGTTGCAGGAGGATTTCATCCAGAATCCCCCGGCGCCTGAAAAACCCTTTGACGCTTCGTAATTGCCCG
This sequence comes from Teleogryllus occipitalis, assembly GCA_011170035.1. Lineage (NCBI taxonomy): Eukaryota > Metazoa > Arthropoda > Insecta > Orthoptera > Gryllidae > Teleogryllus > Teleogryllus occipitalis. The sequence continues at coordinate 318,415 of BLKR01000393.1, read as the reverse complement.
ACGGGCCTATCATTATATTTCTTACATGCGTTCACCTAACTAGCAGGCCTCCGTTATTCGGACGATTATGCCACTGGACTAATGACCAACGACGTAATCCGGATGTTTCTGGCTCAGTGGACCGACACACTCCAGGCAGCGCCTATCGCAACGTTCTGAGGGTACGGCGAACTGGCAGTTTCAATGACGATTCGAATCCCGGCGCAGATGTATAATTTTAAATTTCAATTTTTCGTTAGTGTAAACATATTTTGAAGGTATGGATTTCATTTTCATAAAAAAAATTGACGACGAAGTAGCAAGAATTTGGGATCAACACAATGTACTCTATTTTTGTAGAATATTTTTTGTGCACTAGTATAATTCGGTTTGGAAATGAGTGATTTCGATCAAGAAGCCCTAGACATACAAAATAGTTTTTTTGAAGAAGTGCAACCGGTACGCAAGTTCATTTCGTGCACACTCATTGAAGTCTCCGCAATATCTTGATTACAAAACCTTAACATTTGGTGAAAAGTCGATAAACAAAAAACCTGGAATAAATCGTGTAGAAACTAACAGCAAACTGATGATTCAAACAGAAATTTCGAACCGAAATGAAGGTGAGAGCGGATATCCACAAAACTTCGTACGTTCATTATGAAAAAGGACTCCTTTATTGCCCATGAGACAGGCCTTTCTCCTAATTTTTGAATGCCGGTAAACAAAAGGCCCGGAGAGAAGTTTATGCACGAGATCGAAGATGTACAACCACCGCACTGACGGGAGCTGCGACTCATCTTTCTCCCACACTCCAGTTTCCACACGTCCGAGGGACTTTTTCACACCGTCACCCACGCTCACACATCCATCCTTGGCAGATTTATGGTTCATTTCACCGACAATGGAAGTATTTTTGTACGAGACCGATGAAACTTTTGCACTATGGTATTTTTTGTTTCTAAATTTGATTTTGAAGTAAAACTAAAATTTTCAATATTTTATCGTTTTTAAATAATAGACAGATGCTCCGGATATTATTTTTGTAACCCAGCTAAGGGAATATACTTCAATTGAATTGTGTTTAGAGTTTGCCTTGAATTGAATTGCCTTGCTTTGAATTTTCCTCAACGGACGAGTAATTTTTTCTGTAGTCAATAATGTAAGAAATTCTAACCACCTATATACGCATGTCAAATATAAACTTTCAAGAAAGATAAGCACAAAAGAATATACTATTTGCAACTTCTAATCAATAACTGGCGGAATAAATCGTGACCTAAGATGTGATTTATTTATTTATTTATTTATTTATTTATTTATTTTACGTCAAAAAACAGTTAAAAAACTGCGTATGACGGGCTATGGGGAAAAGTGAATTGTGTGCACATTTTCAAAATTCTGTGATCCCTACACTAAATCATATACTACTTAAGTTTTGAATTTTGAAAGGGAGAAAAAAGATTGGGAATCTTCTCTTTTGCATAGCAATAACAAGAGAACGTTATATACATGTAAGTTTCGTTGCTACTCAACAAAAGGAAATAAAATCGAAACCACACATTACTTCAATAATAATAAAAGAAATGTATTAGAATTTTCCATATTTGTGCAGGTACATTCCTCTGTTTTTTTTCTTGTGGTTCACAACACGTGGATTTTAAAACATGGACAGATTACACATAAAACAAGACTAACTTTAAGTCAACAAGAGGTGATTTGTTATTTTTTTTGCACGTCACTCCATATCTTTAGCACTCTTTTTTAAGAACATCCTCCCACGCAATCACATTGAGGCACAGTGTGAGGTGATGAATAAATGAATAATAAAGGTCTAACTTTCATACCATATTGCATGAAATTTAACTATTGCCTGTAGAAACAAAAAGCGTGCGTGTAAAGAAAGGCATTGAACATGTAGCAATACACCCTTTCGCACATTCCTACTTCCACATTCATACACCCTCACACAAAGCACAGTTGAGTACAGAGAATCGACTCCATGATTTATTATGCGCCGCTCAAACACTTCAATCCTAAGACAAATTTATAAAGACAATACGTGAGGAGATGCTGAATTATTCTACTCAATTCATCGATAGTGCATAATATTATGTATGAAAAATTGCGCCCAAAAACATTAATATTGCAATCACAAGGAGACGAAAGATATCACGTCCTCTTTCATTTACATGATAAACATTGCACTTCAGAAAACTCAGGTGATTGTGACGTAATTGTCTGTACGGCCGACGAACAGAATTTTACACTATTTCTTATATTCCTACCCTCCAAATACACACGCCCCACAGAAAGCACAATCAAACAAAACCGACTGTCCCGGCCCGAGACCTGACTCGCATTGGGGCTTCGCGCCCACACTTGAGCCCTTTTCGGAACTTCCCTCCAAGTCGGTCACTACGGAGGGAACAGTTGCACCCTGCGAGTGATAATCGGGTTGCACGATTTGTTAGGCATCTCTCCAACACTAGAGCCCTTTCGGGGAACTTCCCTCCGAGCACACACGTCCAGACACCACGCGACGCGCAATTGCATTATTTCGGTGGAACTTGCGAGCTCCTTTGACCCATCCGCGGAGGAGGAGGAGGTCGACGGCCGAGCCGCGCGCTTTCTCCTCACCTTCTGGCCGGCGCGCTGTTGGGCGCGCAGCACCGCCGCCTGCGCCATCTGGGGCCCGAGGGAGAGCGCGTCCGGGCGCCGCTGCCGCTGCAACTCCGGAGGTCGACTGCGCTCCGCTCCGTTCACCGCAAACGTCTCGCGCGCACTGACGCCGCCGCGCCGCCGCCGCCGCGCGCGCGCACCGTTACCCCCGCCCCGCCCCGCTGCGCCACGCGCGCCCCACCCCACCCGCCCCGCCACGCCCCGCCCCCGCCGGCGCCGCTCGCGCGACCTCCAGGCGGCCTCGCGGGCCGCCCCTCGCCGACCATGCGGGCGGCGGCGAGGAGAGCGGGGGTGCAGGTGGCAGTGGCATTGGTGGTGGTGGTGGTGGTGATGACATGACAATGGGTGTTGGCGGTGATGGGTGTTGGCGGTGATGGGTGTTGGCGGTGATGGTGTTGGCGGTGATGGGTGTTGGCGGTGATGGGTGTTGGCGGTGATGGGAGGTGGCGGTGATGGGTGTTGGCGGTGATGGGTGTTGGCGGTGATGGGTGTTGGCGGTGATGGGAGGTGGCGGTGATGGGAGGTGGCGGTGATGCAATTGTGGGAGGCGAGGGGGCGCGGCGCGCGAGAATGCAGTTGCGTGACACAAAAATACGAAGGGGTACACAAAACTAACCGTAATTATTTTTAAAGTTATTTATTTTATTTTTTTACCAAACAATCTTATAACCTCCAAACTACATTACACTTAATATATTTCCCCAATCTGCGATTCCATTCCTGGAAAAACTTTGCAAACTCGTCCATTGAAATGGTCGACAGCACCTTCCTCGCTTGTTTTTCAGGGGAATAAGGGGAGTGTGGCAAGGGAGCCATGTTGTTTTTTGCTGAAAGCTTGTGCACTGAAATGGTTGCATGAGCAATTCATTCAGGGCCCGAATAACAAATTCTGATGTGACCCTTCTCATCCCCAAATCTTGTGACAAAATCTGCTAAACGGAGCTGATTCCAAATAACTTACTAATGTCCCCAATGGTCCGTTGTCGATCTTCAAGAACTATTACGTGGACGTTTTCGACATTTTCATCAATTGTGGAAGTTGACGGACGTCCAGAATGAGGTTTGTCATCAAGTGACAGTTCCCTTCTTTCAAACGAGAAACCCAGTCGTACACTTGGGTTTTTCTCATAGTACTGTCCCTGTAAGGTTTTTTTAACATCACAACAGTTTTTCCCAAGCAGGAAGCAAAATTTCATAGTAGCGCGCTACTCAATTAAATTCGTCATGGAAAAATGAGGAGCAATCCAAATTGCTTTTACAATACAAATTATTATAAAAGCACACTGCCTTCCCATACGACAACAATGAGTGCACTGAACTCGGAACGAGATGCGCTACGCTCATCTAGTGGGAGAAATGTGTACTATGTAAGTTCCACCAAGCAGCGGTCAGATCAGCGGTTTGTTGAAGACTTTTAGTTCGAGGGCGATTGCAGCGTTTACGGAGTGAAATTGCGGCTGAAAATCATCCCAGGTCTAAGCAGCTTCAGCGCTGAGGGGCCACGCCCATTGCCGGAGACCCCTTTGTTGTGCAAATTAGTATCGGCTGTGAACTTTCCACTACCAGACACTACCTACAGACCATGAATAGTAAACGAGAACCAAATAACTTATATCACTTGGCTCACCTGTACGCAGAATGATATAAATGCAAATGCAGATATATACGATGTGAGAGGCAACTGATAGTTATATTTTTCAATTTGAATCATGATCATGGTCATTGTGGATACACTTTCTTTCAAAAATAGCATTAACATAGCAATTAAGACATAGATATCTAAAAAATACTGTGATCAGCTAATGATTCAAGATTAAAAAGGACATTGCTAGCATGTTGAACATTCTCATACAATGTCATCTCTTTAATTTGTTTTTGTTTCATTTTGTTGTTCACAGTTTAATTTTCACTCGCATTTCCTAAATATTTCGGATTCCTGAAGTGAAAACAAAGTCACTAAGGAACTTGAATATGATTTAAATCGGAAATCTGGTAGAAAGTGTGATTTTCTTTTAAGAAAACAAGTTTGTATTGCAAGAAATGAAAATGATGTTATCTTCGATGTTTATTCATCGTATTCTCAACTTGAATCTATTTCTGGTGCACTGGCAATTATCGGGACATTATGAAGACCATTAATGGATAAATTATTGCAAAAACACCAGAACATCTGTCTCGTACACATCCACTCGTCATCGCCAGCGTTCATAAGCACAATATTCAAAAGCACGTCTGCAATTAACGATGCAAATATCACGCAGCGCCAGAACAAGGAATTGATTGATTATTAGTGATTCCAGGCGCACCAACCGCTAAGATAATTAGTCCTGTAAGTGTAGTGTATGCTTTTACTCGGAAGGTGGCGGTGATCTTTCCCCGCTGAATACTGAGATCCGGCGCCGACCTACCGTCGACTAGCGAGGTTTCCCCGACCAGGTATCTCCCAGCCGAGACAAGCTCTAAGTTCCCGACTGGTCTCCCGGCGGGCGTGGTAGTGCAGTGCTTTCAAGTGTAAGTGTATGTAATTAAGGAGTGTGATAGGACAAGGAATGGGTAGAAAAGATTGCGCGCGAGCCGTGGCCCTTTTGGTAGGGTACTGCTTCGGCATTTGCCTAGTGTTGATCGGAAAAATACGGAAAACTAGCGATTAGAGTAGCCAGCCCCTAGAATTCACCTCCAGACAGCGACTAAATTCGAGCTAGCTATCTAGCTAGTGTCGAAAATCCTGCCACCGTCGAGACTCGAACCTAGGACTTCCCGGTCCGAGGCACTACAGTGACATCAGCTGATGTCCTTAGCCACCTCGCCAGGTAACAAGAAATTAAAATCAGTCGTTATCAGTCCTGAGAGTAAAAACATGTGGAGTACGCACTCCGAATGTCATTTGCATGAAACACCGACGCGTATTTGGGCTTCTGCAAAATTAGGTCTGTGGGCGTTCCTGGGCTCAGGAAGTCGATTGTGGTCGTCGATCGGCGCGGAACGGCGGCGGAGCAGAACAGGAAGTGCAATGTCGATTAGTCGGCAGTTATGACCCGCATTCTAGGTCACGCGGCGCCACGTGCCGTGCGTGCAGCTACGCACGTGAACCTGCACGCAGCATTACGCGCAACTCTCTTTATGGTGCGGTTGGAGTCCATAAACATCGATGGGACATCGGAAATGCGTCGAGCCTGTACATGGTACGTGTTCGGGCATTCCGTTACTGATATCTTCTCGATCTAGTTATTTTAAAACATGCCTTTTGTGTAACATTTTCGAAAAGCAAGCAAACTAGTATTCTGAAATTTGGTGTAATTAATCGAAGATGGTTTTAAGCTAACTTGCTTTCTGAAAGCATTTAGTGCAGAAATGCCAGTTAATATTGAAAACAGTTTCTGAAATACCATGTTATATATCCTCTATCTATAAAATCGTTATTTATAGAATTAAAAATGTAATACTTCGGAAACGTTTTGTATACAGAGACAAATGTTTCACTGGATAGTTAGATATTTCATATGGACAAATGTTCTTGGTTTGATGTTTGGTACGTTTATTGAAGCTGATGAATTTACAAAAATGTATACGGTGCTTCAGTTGTTAGTTTTATTTAAGAGCCAGCGACAGAATGGTGTCATGTCAGATACGCCGTCCTGCTGTATTTCTTGCTTATTACCGTACTATCTATTCATTTCTGCTTAAGAACATCTCCATTAAAGCCTCCTATCAATCTGCATTAAAAGCGATGGCATTTAAGATAAAGGCAACCGATTTGCGATTTTACCAAACATTTACAGACAAATATTTTGTTCGCTCCCTTTGGTAAGATCATGATAAAGTTTTACTTCCAGGATAGATAAACCAAGGTAATATCGAGCTTTCGCACATAATTACTATTTCAGGAAGATGAAATTTACGGCGCCACAAATTAAATATTATACAAATCATTTTACAAAACTTTAAAAGCAACAAAGTCGTATTGTTTTTCAACTAACAATAACCACAGTTGGTTTCTTTTGTTAACCCTATTTTCATGACGTGTAAAAATTTCCCGATTTCTCTATTTAGATCGTTTTACACTGATGTATAATCATTGCCTTTGTAGATATTGTTGGAGATACAGGGAATTTACCTAACTTTGTAGGAGAACATTTTAAAGATGTTTCTGTCCTCATGAATGTAAGTGGACATAACATTATTTTGATAGCTTTGGTAACTTTGTTATTACTGTCTCTTGTTATTGGCATACTATTACTTGTTATTGGTATGTCTCGCTGTATCTTTCAGGAGGAATGAAACTGGAAGAAGTGTGCTAAAATATCGCAGTTTAGCAAAATAGACACACATAAAATGTACATTGCGCTAGCAGACCAAGATGATATCTTGTTAATTGAAATATAGGTTAATGGTGCACGATATGAGGTATATTTCCACATGGCGATTCTTTGATTTTGTTATCTACCTGCGCGGAAGAGGGATTAGGTTTTCCATGATGGTCTTTTGAGTTTATTAATTAAGATTTTCGGTTCTTATCATGGATATAATAGTAATTGGAAAGTTTAGTTTAAACCACGTTTCCTTTCGTTCAATTAAAAGTATTATGAATCCATTCGGGCACGTGTTCTCCAATAAAGTATATGAAAGCAACCACGCCAATGCAAACCAATCTTCTCCCGACAGTCGTCGTGGACGAACGCCATTTACGATTTGTATAAGGCCAGATGGCGTCCTCAGAACCTGCTAGCAGTACCGAAAACGTATGCATTTTAAGAAATTTCCACGTTAATTTTCTTGTTTTCGTGATTTTGTTTTTTAAGTTTTCGTTAGATTTTGTTTACGTTGATGCCTCTTTAAATTTTCAGTTTGTTAGGCTTTTGGTTGTTTTCTGTTACCTAGTTATTTTTAATATATTTTTTAGATCTTCGTTCGTTTCGTAGATTTTGTTTTCCAACGTCTCAACTCCAAATGGAGCGATGATCCTGCGTCTATTTTGGAGGAGCGGGCGGGCAAGCGGGCGGGCAAGCGGGCGAGCGGGCGGGCGGGCGAGCGAGCAAGCGGGCGGGCGGGCGGGCGAGCGGGATGGCGGGCGAGCGGGATGGCGGGCGAGCGGGATGGCGGGCGAGCGGGATGGCGGGCGAGCGGGATGGCGGGCGGGCGGGATGGCGGGCGGGCGGGCGTTGTGGGAGGCGAGGGGGCGTGGTGCGCGAGGTGGGCGGTGAGGCAACGCGGAACGGAGCGGACGCGCGGCCCAGGCGCGTGCGGCACGCGGTTGCATCACGCCCCCTCCCCCCACCCGCCACCGGCCGCTGCGCGCGCGGAACGCAGAAAACACTGGCAGGAAGCGCCACATTCACACAAGTACCGGAGCTCGCACCGCATTCCGGAATATCCATACACTAGTAATACATTCATTTGCACTACGATTTTTTTAAATGTTTATTCAAGACAAGTAATTTTTATTTGCTTACTTATTTCTGGAGTTGCATTTCAGGACTGTTATTGTACGCTTAATTTTTTAATGCTTAGCTTCACAATCGACCTAGGCTGTATAAGCAAGAATGTAATATGAACACTATACCGAAATAGCAAATGAAACCAAGTTTTAGAAACGTTTGGAATTGTCTTAAGTGACGTCTGTTGCGCCGTCTGCTACTGCGCATCCATTGGAAGCATCATTCCCTTCTTTTGTTACTTTCTGATCTTTCTGGTTACGATAACAGAGTTGTTTTATTTTAACTTATTTAACTGCAAAACTTATTTAATTGTAAATTTAAGTTAGAGGTGAGTGTAACAAAATATTTTAGGAGCCTCGAACGCAAAGTGAGTTTTCCGAGCTCAAAATATCAATATCATATTCTCAGCAAGGATCCCCTCCACTATGTTTCTTACTTCGGTCGAAAGTATATCACTCGCGGTCTTCATACATACATTATTATTATTATTATTATTATTATTATTATTATTATTATTATTATTATTATTATTATTATTATTATTATTATTACTATTATTATTATTATTTATTAATAATAATATTTCTACAAAACTAAACGTTCCTTCATTTTGTTTAATTGTCACTAATCATGCCACACGTACTTGTGCTTCGGGTGCGAGAAAAAATCTCGTTTAGTTTGCTTCAAGATTGCTTTATAAACTCTTGTGTAATACAGAGTGTTATCGATTATCGTCAATTCATTTATTGATTTGTTTGTAGTATGCTATACATAAACATCTATTTTGCTTCCCTTATTAATTCTGCATGCTATTACTAACACGTCATTATAACATTCACGTACTTACCACATTTTTTTTTTTAAATTGTACATAAGCAAGGCTATTGCAACTCAGTTTGCTTGACTGACTTAATTTGTAATTGACTGCCTTAGCTTGCTTTCGCACTGTACCGCATTCCTTCTGTAGAAACGTGCCTCCAGCAACTACAGTTTGCCTTTCAAAATCTCATCATAGAATACTGGTCAGTGACTTTTTAATGGCCTACTTGACCTATGAAAGTTCTTTGCAGCTTCTGCATGGCATTTGTGCGTTTAATAACATCCTCAGAAGCTTGCAGGCGATTGCGAGATCGGTGCGTGACTCGCTTCGAAGATTGTGGCGACAGCACTGAGTATCTCTTATATTTGCAAGATGTTCGGATGTAAGCCGAACTCTTTGGCAGTATTCAAAGTAAGGAATATGGCGTCATAGAATCACACTGCGTTAGCTACGGTAAAATACAAATTGTTTCATCTGTTTGTTTACATCTTAGTTCTATTCTTTTAATGACACTGTCTTCCCCTTAAAAATCTAATGTTCTTCCCCTTAAAAATCTAATATCTGGTCACCTAATGATTTTTAGCATTTACATACCTTATTCTCTCCGAAAATATTCCACATTCCTTTATCCAAAAGTCAAAGACGAAATATTCTCAAATTTAAATATAACATTCATTTCCTAATGAAGGTCTGGACCAATGTTTCGGTGCAAAGCTGCAGCTGGTTGAGTAAATGTGTGCAAAAAATATATTTCACATCGAAAATTACATACAAAATAGAAGATGCAAGTGATTCGCCTTATGTCATCCATTAACCCGTCGACAGTGTCATGATATATATCTGAACTCAGAGATGGAAGATGAATTGGTCATGATCACAACAATACGTTAACTCATGCTTTTCGCTACCTAGTCCTAGGCTAAGGCCCAGGTAGTGTTGGAAGAACCAGATTGAACGCTTCAGAAGATGGCTCCTAGCCCCGTGTGTGGCCCAAATTGGTTCTGCAACTCATGCTACCTGACGACCACGCCCGGAGATGAGCTAGCAATTGGAACGGTGGACGCCAACAACGTAAATAAAACAGCTAACATGAAGATAATAAATATAAAGTAGGTTCACACTGTGGAAGTATTATATTTATAAGACATTTTTCATGTAACAAAAATAATCGATATTTTCAACACTACACACAAGCGGACACTGATCTTGGCTTATGTACATAATTTGAATTAATAAATGAAGAAAATTTAAAAGCTTTTAATTAGAACATTTATTTCAGTTTTGACCAATGCCCGTGAGAAAGTTCACCAGGCTAATTTGTCGATAAAGATGCATAATATTAGAGGATTCATATCAATAATCGATTACGTAGATTGCGAATCTAAAATGCATTCATCAATACTAAAGATAGCAGTAGTACAGATCACAGGTAATCTATAGATGTCTTTGAATACCTGTATGCGTCTCACGTAAGGTCGCTGGCACATGAAAAGTCATTTCACAAGCCTGGTTCGTCAACAATGCAAACATCTAGTGCAAGTAAAAATGCGTAGTTTTACATGGCATTATTTAAGAATCGTTCATTTACCATTCTAAATTCTTGTACTGTTCACCGCACAGTATTTCCTAATAAAATGATAAGTACTTGCCCATTTTTCTTTTAGGCGTGGTGACGACCACCCCTGAAAAGGTATAGGACGCGTGCTGCGTGGTGTTCCTCAAGGTCCGAAAAGGTGGGATGCGGTGCACGTAGCCCCATCTCAAGCTACAGAATTATCTGGTGTGGAGGGCGAGGGAAGGAAGACAGAGTGGGGTGTGACTAAGAAAAAATGACTTTAGAAAAAAATTAAAAGAACACTTTTTTAAAATTAGAGCCAGCACATTTTAGTTTTTCTGATAGTAATTATTTATACATTTTTTTCAATATGTATAATCATAAAAAATTGAAATAAAACTTGTAAACCATATTTTTATTACTCTTTCTTCCGGTATTACTGCTTTTTTAAAGAAATTGTTTGAAATTACATTCGGCGATGTATAAAATATTAAATTCCTAAAAACATGTACCTTTTTAACCATGTTAATATGAATTTCGAAACGTATCATTTTCAAACATATTTGCAACTTTTAATAGTATTCTGTTAATTACGGTCAATTCGTAACCTTGATCCGCACGGCCCATCCCTTCATGCCGCGATTGGCGCGGGGAGCGGCTTCGCGTGGGCGGGGCGGTGCGGGGCGGGGGGGGGGCGGGGCGGGGCGGCGTGGACGCGCACGTGCCGGGGGCGGCGCCTGGGGGGGGGGGCGACAGCCGTTCTGCGCCCGCCGCGCCGCCACCCGGATCCACGCCGCGGGCGGCCCCACCCTGGGCGCCATTAGCCGGCAAATGACGCCACGCCAATTTCTCCGATATTTAACTCCCAAGGTTGTTTCTGTGTCTTTTTTGTGTGCGCTGAGGGGAAATTTATGGCTGCGAAATTGAGCGCTGATCATTTTTCTCCCTTTGCAGCGGTGCATGCGAAGACCGGTCGCTCCCTCTGCGTTGGACGGCGTGCGTGATCCGACGGCCGCGAAGTTGAGCACAAAGACCGATATAATAGTGCTATCGGGGCAATATTTGGAGCTGAAAATGTGTTATTTTAAACAACTGCAAATAACGAGTTGGTATATTCGTTAGATTTGATTGTAATTTCGTTAATGATTTCTAAAATATGATCATTTTGTAATGGCATCCACTCGAGATTCTGATGTCAAGTTCACATCCAAATGTTTCTTTTAAGTAATGTAGTTCGTCAACGTCATTTTAAACTACCAATGACATGAAGTCCTTGTACTTGATACCTCAAATTGGCCGCGAAAATCCACTGTTTTTCCCGTTCATCTCGCATTTGAAACTAATTTACCCCCTACTTTGAAATTCATTGATATGTGCACATACATAAAGTAGATCTGGATTACTGACGTAAAGTTTCGAAGTAATTTCCAAATGCAGTTTTCTCGTCTTTCATTGCCATTGTGCCGAGTTCAATTCTATGGTGATAAGTAGAAGCCGAAAACTCATAAAACCCAATTTAGCAGGAGAAAGAGATTATTTCCATAATTACGTGGCAATACTGACTCCGAATAACATTAGTATCGTACTAACGCGATTCCCGTTACAAGGCTTCTAGAATCTCTTCGAATCAGTATCGCCTTGCAATGATGGAGATAGTTATTTTTACACCAAAGGCGTTACAAGCGTTCTAATGATAGAGCGGCGACAAAAAGTCCGAGGGCCTTTAACCCGAGTTCACTTGACTTGGTTTGTCGTACCTTGATTTTCGTGTCTTTTCGCTCGTGTAATTCCCTTGCATTACTTCCTCTCGCAATTCCCTTCATAAGAGAGCATCTAGCACCATTCAACTGTTTCCATTTTCCCCCCGTTACCACGATCCTCTCAATCCAGGTAAGTTACGCAAGGTATATGGAGCTCCTTATCTAGTGCTATAATAAGCACGAACGTATCTAAAAAAACTTATTTGCTTCTGAAAATCTGGTTTTTTACTTATACGTTATTGCTTGTTATTGCCATTGATACGGAGCTCGATATTCATGGCATAACTTACGTGGATCGAGAGGATCGTGGTTACGGGGGAAATATGAAAACAGTTGATTGTTGCTACGTTCTCTTACGGAGAGGAAATTATGGGAGGGAAATATGAAATGACAAACCGAGTCAAGTTAACAACTAATTAATTAGAAAATAAGTAAATATATTTAAAATTACGTAAAAAATAAAATCAAGTGACTACCGCGATGTTAACTTGTTCTAATGATCTCGGGCGACAAAAAGCTCTCAGGCTAAAGACCCACGGACTTTTTGTCGCCACTAGATCATTAGAAGGCCTCCCTCGGTGCTCGCTTTCCGCGGCGCAACCCCGGGTTCGATTTCCGGCCGAGGAAAATTAAACCTGTGCACTTTCCTTACAAATGCCTCATCCTTACTTTCCTTACAAATGCGTAGCTATTGTTATGTGACAATGCGAAAGTCCACTCTAATGTTATGAAGACCAGTGTATACGGCGAAGGCATGTCTTCATGCTAACCACACGAACCCCTTAATCCCATGGCCGAGAGGCCGGGCCACCGCTTGTCGGCCAAGGCCCATAGCGAGCTGTCGAGTCAAAGAACAGGAACAGATCATTAGAATCCTTCTAACGCCCTTTGTTCATTTATAACTTCAGTCATTGGTCCCGCTTCACTTACATTACAAATAGGCATAAGAAGATTGGGTTATAGTGAACCTGAACCTCGGCTATAGTGAACGAAGGAAGTAAGTCCTTGAAATTCATTGGATCTCGTACGTTATTAGGTCTGTAAAGGGGTCTTCGGAGAGTGGGACGGTGTTCCAACAGTGCAAGAGGGAAAGGTCTGAAGACTGCATTACGATACATACAGGCAGAAGACAAGGCAGAATCAAATATGGAGAGAGCACGGACTCTTGAGAATAATCTAGAGAAATTACTAATTAAAAATTAACGAAGCAAACAATTGAAAATTATTGCGTTTTTAAGGACAAATAAAGATATTGAAATTTTCAGTTCATGCTTTTAATGAATTTTGCTGTCTCTCTATACTAATTAAATCAATCACCGTGGAGAAATTCTATGTAATTTTCACATCATCGGATACAGTGAACTTCTGATATAATGAACCCAAACATGATAGTCCTTCGAAGTTCACTATAACCGGAGTCGACTGTATTATGATTTATTCGCCTTTTACGCATCACCCTGGAACTCGCAAGGCGCCATAACGCGGTCATCCCAACACTGTCCCTTTGCACAGTGCACTGCACTGCACGCAGGCTCTGCTCCGTGTGCTGAGTGAACGCCGCGCCGCGCCGCGTCGATGGCGCCGATTTGCTGGGGCCATTTGCATGCCTCCGCGGCGCGGAAATACTTTTGTCGCCGCAACTTCTTCTCATCCCACCACACGCTTCTTGCCGTTCCACTTTGCACAATGCGCGGTTACTTTTCTTCGGTCGCCATTCTCAACGGTTCAGCGCCCTCCACCTTCTTTCCGGGATTTCTTACCGCCCGCAGTAATCGAAAATTTATTCCGCGTTAATTCCTTAGGATGAAACATGGTTTTGTTTTCAAGATCTTGGAAATAGACATTGTTCGGCGTTGTAAACATTAGCTGGAAAGTTTTTATTTACATCTTCTTTTTTTCATCTTTCGGAAAATGCTTCTGAAGCTGAAATATTGAATTATTAAAATACTCTATTGTTTCAAGGTGTCACAATCAAGAACTGAATATATGTTTATGTGCAAGTTACAGAGAAACAAATTATTAAGAGAGACTCTTCTGAAGCTTCATCTTCAAACATTAATTTAAATTAATTTTGAAATTGATAATTAATACAACAAACTACAGCATTCCATCGTACATTTCAGAATAGATTTTGAGCATTGAAAATAGTAGTATCAATGAAAATGCCATGGCAACTGACATATGTTAATACTTCATTACATCCTTCATATCTTACATCCAAACTCAGTCTTTCCTAATACCATAGCCATGATCAGTTACAGGCACCGCCTTCAACTTAAGACGCAATTTCGATTACTTACGATTAAAATGTAACACGTGAAATATAAGATTAAAGAATAAATTAGAGTATAAATCACAGAACTAAAGAAAAGTTACTTTCTACAAAAATTTTAGAAAACGTAATTCATTTTTTTAAATTGGAAACTAAGTAAAATAAAGCTAAAATACAATTATTGCAATATCCCCATTTACTTGCGTGTTAATAAAAGTAATTTTGACAAAAAATTAATTTACTAGCAATATTTTCACTATTTTATATAGTAATATAAGCATTAACTCTAAGCACTCCCATTTCGTAAAGCAAAGGCCCCTAAAGAATCGTCAGGTAGGCCACCCATCGTACACCACACATTGAGCTTTCTTTGCACGGTCGCAGATGAGGTTATTTGCCTCCGTCATCCCCACCTTCTCCCTCGCCCTGTCTTACCCTTTCCTCCAAAGCTAGCTGTGCCAGCCAACTCGCACTCTCTCTCGTGTCCGCGCATAATCTTACTCGTACGCCCACGCGCAAGCCTACTCGCACGCCCACGCGCAAGCCTACTCGCACGCCCACGCGCAAGACTACTCGCACGCCCACGCGCAAGCCTACTCGCACGCCCACGCTCAAGCCTACTCGCACGCCCACGCTCAAGCCTACTCGCACACCCACGCTCAAGCCTACTCGCACGCCCACGCTCAAGCCTACTCGCACGCCCACGCTCAAGCCTACTCGCACGCCCACGCGCAAGCCTACTCGCACGTCCACTTGCAAGGCTCCTCGCACGCCCACGCGCAAGCCTACTCGCACGCCCATTCGCCTACCGATGCACAACCCTACTCGCACGTCTTCACGCACGTCTACTGGCGAACCCACTCGTAAGTCAACTCGCACGTCTATGCGTACGCCCACGTCGGCCACGGGGGCGTGTCGACACCGCGCGATCTCTCGTCAAGCGAAGCAGCCGCAGCTCGCCAGCACTCAACCGCCGATCCGTTCGACGCCCGCAACCACACACCGCAATAATTGCTCCATGCTTTAGACGGAACGGATTTCTTTGGAAGGTAGCGATTCTCTTATTTCTGGGGCTAGTTCAAAGAGTCGCGAGAGAGAAGTATATGAAAAAGATGCGGCACCTAGAGATGTGGAGGTCATTAAAAGGAAAAACAACCGTTATGAAGTGCGACAAAGTATAGAGAACGATTAATAAGATTATTCTCATTTATTCTTCTCATTTAAGAACTGTGACTGCAGGTAAGAATCTTACATAAGAATTATATTAAGTAAATGAATTTGAGGCATTGTTTCGTCGTATGTATTTATTTTGGCATAAAGCTTTTTCGGCCGTCTTGTTTGGACCGAGGCCCCCAGCCACCTCAGAATAGCACTGAAGATGGTCGCAATGCGGCCGAAAAAGCTTTATGCCAAAATAAATACATACGACGAAACAACGCCTCAAATTCATTTACATGATGCAAATGTCGTTAACGCCGCACCATTTCCTACAATTATATTAAGGTACGTTTTTAATGAAATGAGATGTGGGTGTGAAACAAGTTAAAGTTATAGAACATACTGCCCAGAACATTATTAATTATTAACACCCTTAACACTCTTAACACCCTTAACACTCTTAACATTATTATTATTATTATTATTATTATTATTATTATTATTATTATTATTATTATTATTATTAACAACGCATTGCCAATGAATTACGGTCTTTTACACGGATGGGAAAATTATATAAAAATGTTCATATTACAATTGAAATTATTCACGTAGAGAGGCGATGTTATTTCCACATAAATACGTAGATCCATTGCAACTAAAATGTATACCATTCCTATACTCTTCATGGGCGAGGAGTTGCTATTTGTATAGAGTATGTACTTCAAACATGACAAGAAAGTTTATCAAATATATCACTGTACATCTCCTCTATGCCCATCTTTTGTAGATACTCGTGTGATTGACTTCCATGAAATATATACAAATAATTTTAATTGCATAGGGCAGTTAAAATAAACCTAGTAGTACTATTCCACCACATACTTTCTCAGATTACTTTTAGAGACTAATAATTGGTTAACCCTTTTGACACCAAAGCCTCCTTTCACACAACCATTTTATAAATACAAATAAACAAAAATTAAACAACTTTTATTTGAAACCTCCCATTTGTTTAATCGTAAATGAACACATAAATAGTGTTTCCTTTTTTTGGCTCAAACGTCAGCGATGCAGAACTCTAGGTTAAAATATAAAATTGAAAACTTCTTCTAAGACAGTCATACATCGCATTATATTCACAAAATACACAGGAGATTTAAAAAAAAATATTAACACAACCGCGATACGTTTTTTAACCGAGGAACAAGTGCAAGTTCTTTCGTGGCTCTAACCATAACGAAGAACGTAATGTTTTTCCGCCGGAAACAACCTTGTTCAAAGGAACCTTGACGTAGTTTAAGCAGTGAACACCCGCCGCAGCACTGTGCGCTTACGCTCGGCTGCCTGTCCACAATGAGCGCTCGCGTAAGGAGTTCTCACGTTGGCCACTAGAAAGCAGTAGCGCTGCCATAAACAGCTTGTAAACTCGCCGTCGGATGGCGCGACGATCACCTCTGGTTCCCAGCGCCTCCTTGGCTTATACGACTGTGTGGGCGGGAGTTGTAAAGCCTTACTTGTCTTCGGTGCAGTGCAGAGCACGATTCAAGCCAAGGGCAAACGCATTCCGCGACTTTCGTGCTTATAAACTACCATCATAAAACTGTACACGGGTTTCTCTCTCATTTTGATGAACAATATGCGGATTTCGGATGACAAAAAATACAGGAAACAAATGGTCAGAAAAACTACTTTCATCAAATGTTTAAAATTTTACGATTGCATTGCCTACATTTTTACAAAAATTGAAAAAAATGTTCGTTAAAAGTTATTACTACTCCAGAAACTCTTTCTCCAGTATTGCAACCTTCCGTCGACAACCATTTTCGCATTAAGGCCGCATTATCTTTCATGAAGATCTATTTATATTAGCTGTAAACTGTTATAGAGCACATTCTATTATCCTGATGTAAAACTATTTTCAAGTCAAGGGAATAAAAACTGTCGTGTTTAACTTCAATGACATTAAAATGCAACTTCCAGCAACGTAGTAAAACGCTGCCACGTACTCTTTGTGCAAATAATACACGATAATCTTATAAATATTTTTTTTAAATCTAGAGGAAAAAAAGTGAAAAACAAAAGATTACACAATTTTCCTTTCGAATACTATTAAAACGTTAACATTTTCTCCGTTATGCAGAAACAAATAAAGGCTAGCAATAACAAATAATATCTCCAATTGCAGCATGGATGTACATGAGAAACGCATGATATTCAGATGTGACGAAATTACCTGGCGTCTTCACGCGACCTATAGCACATTGTTTAGTAATATGATTTATATAATTATATGTAAACTTGTGTGGATAGGTTTCGAAATACTGACCTTAGAATTGTTCGCATTCCCTCTTTCGCATTCCCTCTTTCAAGAGTAACTAAAATATATTTACCTCGTTAAATAAAAACAAAATAAAAATTACAGAGCTATTTGACGAATACAGCGAAAAACCAAACGTTACATGACATTGGCAAATTTCGCTAACAATTCCACCGAACATTAAATTCGTTGACTTTGCCGACCATTAATTTCGCAGCAATTAACAACTTCGTAGGCTAACTGCTGTCGTGCTTCGTAAGTCGCCATTTAGTATTGTCGAAATTGGTATATATTAAAAACACTAACAACTTATTCCTATGCAATGCTAACAAACAGGAGTGTACGTTATAAAGCAAATTAATTTCTACCGTCAAAAACACTAATTGACATTTCCAACATTGATTTCTTGTGCTTTCAAACACAGAAGTACTTTTTCAGAATGTGGTAATATGTTCTTTCAGAATATTTCGCCAAATTAGTTAAGAAGAAGGCAAATATCGCTGTTTATAAACAGTGTTAACTACCTAATGCAATCGTACGTTTACACATTGGACACATTGATCACTAAATGACTTTTAATATTGAGAGTCGCTCAGGATGATATGTCATAGTTGCGATGTTGATACACAAAATATTTTTAATTTTAATTATTTTTTAATCAGTGTTATTCCATTCGAATTCCTTTTTTGATCACCTTGAAATATTGAAAACATTTACAAATACATGCTTACATCAAGAGAAACAAGCTGTAAATCTACGAGGTACTAAGTAGAAAATATTATTATAGGGAACAGCAACAAACGTCGGGACACACTTGATACATTTTATTCATTATTTACAGTTTTATTCTAAGGTTTATGATGAAATTTCTAGCAAAAATAACCTGATTCATTCCAGTCTTTCAATAAGGTCATACAAGGACAAAGAATAGTTCGCTATCAATTTGTAAGGTATTTACAGACACCGTTAAGGTATTTACAGCTTAAGGCACACAGAAAGAATGGCGATCCACAACAACTTCCGAAGATGATTGAACGGCTCCAGTCTAACGAAGATCTTTCATCATCTTTATGAGCTCAGCAATGATTCGTTACATTGACAGTAACAAAGCGAGCCTTAACTCAATACTGAATCATCTACCCTTTGAAGACTTCTGATCGAGACAATATAAAAACCAACATTTGAAAAACCTGATAATAATGACGCCTTTTTTGACATTTATAGACATGAGTCTCGCGCTAACTCTGTAAATGTACAGATATTAAATAAGACATGTTACAGAAAAGCAAAGACTTTCTCACACTAGTTAGTTTCCTATTCTCATGCATCTAGGCTACTTTTCGGTTTTGTCCCGCCCTCTTCCCAGGTGCCATCTGTTGTGATCCAAAAGATAATTTTTCAAATTTTCAAAGAATTTTATAGAATAGTAAAAACTGGTCATATTTGCACATTTTCATTAAACAATTTGAAACCATTTTTGAGAAAATGTTCTTTGAGCGTTTTTGAATATTTGAAATTTGAAGTTAAATTTCAAACAAATATTTTGAGTTTTCATCTTCATAAAAAAATCTTCGACACAGAGAAACTTCATAAGAAATCATTTAAATCACTCGTACTCACAAATGAAAAAATATAAAAATGTCCGTATTGCAAATATTAATGACGTGGGAGAAGTAGCAGAAAATACATTTGTGAAATTATTGAAAAATCAAAAGACAACATCAAAATGGCGTTCATGTTATTCAATACATTTACCACTATTCATAATTAAAGTTTAAATTAAAAAAATCGAGCTGTTTTTGAGAAAGTCTTCATTTCAATATTGCCCATACTTCACCCAAATCTGCGCAAAAAGTACTAATATTTTAAAAAATATACTTGACATTTGTTAAAGAATTAATTGTTAGAAAACTCATTTCATTTGAATAAAATGTCTATCTATCTGCAAAAACGTGATTATACAAGGGGGTTCAAAAAATTTCAAACTTTTGGAATTTTTGAAAATCAGGATAACCATGGAAATCGGATTTAAGCCATCTCTATTCTTACTAGAAATTTGAAGAAAAAAGTAACCCATTATTGAACAAATTTTGAAAATGTCGTTATGGCATGAAATTTACCTTTCGAAAATTCAAAAATCAAAATATTCGTTTTAAGAGGCCGCAAAATCGGTCAGATCAATCGAGGAATGTCAATTTTGGTGAAAATTCCGCCTTGGTTTTAGGCGCAAGTGTTGTTTGCAGACGGAAAGACGTTTGATCGTAAAACAGTTTTTTGGTATCAGAGAGGCAGAAACCGTAGATTCGTAAAGAACGTGTTAATAGAAATTATTTACTAGGTACAGGAACAACAGAAATAACTTTTTCGGTATCTGGGACCCACCATATTAGTTTTTCCGTCGAAAAATAACAGATTTTTGCAGCAGTATTACATTACTTTCTCTTTACTATGTAATTACGTAGTAAGTAGAGAAAGTGATAATACTAATTACTCTCCAAGGATACAAAATATATTACTTTAACAACATAAACCATAGCAGTATTATACTGTGATGACATTATAAACATTTAAGAAAATAATGTATCTTTAAATTTGCTCAAAATTTAAGGAAAAGGTAAAGAGACTGTCGTCAGCAATGTTTTCAATTGTCCAATAATTAAGGTTCGTGAAAAAAAAATTCTTGACATCCCTTTTCTGTAATTGTATGTGAATTTTCTGCAGGCCATCTGCTCTGTGGAACTTTTCTTAATTGACGATGAATTTCACTTCAAGCTTGTATGCTTTGCATACGTCATATAGTCACGTCTTCACCCACTGGTTTTAGGGCGACTCCCTTACTTTCGTATTCTTAGTACGCTTAAGGTTTAATGCTCTCCGTCGAATACTTCCTAGATTACTTTGTTGCGAAAGTCTGTATACATCCCAACATAATACGTCATATTCTAGCATTTACATTGACAATATTTCTAATTTCAAAAATTTACAACATTTTGCATTTAAAATATTTAAAAATATTGTAAAAGTTATTTACAGATAGTTGTACATTACCACCCAAAACTGCCAGCAAGATTCCAAAATAACTGCTTAGCTTCTTTCTCTACGAACTTACCTGAAACAAGGAAAGAACAAATTCTAAAAACCTTCATCAATAATTTCCAAAGTCACAGTAGGGGCAAGAGAAATTACAGATCAAAATAGTTTTGTTTAATTTTTTCCCTCGAGTCTAGGTACGAAAGTGTTCCAAATACACGCAAACATCATTATCGACACACCACGCAGGGAAAGTACGAATTCTCAAAATCAAACCATGAGAAGGCAAATTCCGTCAGGCGAACATTCATCAACCACGCGCGGAACACCCACTTCGTGCGAACCCGAGAAAGTAAACGCGAGGGAAACAAAGAGTAGGCGAGAAACGCGAAGTCTCAATCAATTCTCTCCTCTCGCTGAGCGAAGCAAAAAGGGAAGTCAGGCGGCACGAGGCCCATTGCCAGACGCCCAGGCGTCACGAGCGACTGGGAACAGCTGGGCGGGAACTGCTTCCGGACCGAACAGATCTTTCCTGGAGCGAATTCAGCGCATTGAACACGGGTAATGGCGTGGCAGGAGGGAAGACAAGGTAGACACGGTCTACCCACTGACAGCAAATACAGGCTTACATTTAGTCGTCGGGTAACCTGTGTGTCAGCGTGGCCGTGTGTCTCATTTAGACCTTCTATGGCCCACCACTCGAGGCAAATGAGGCCTCGTCATTTGAGTCATTTGATGCGTCCCGGGAGACCAGTCGACGACTTAGAACTTATCCCGGTTGGGGCGGTGCCATGCTAGTGGGATGAACTGGTTGGTGAAAAATTCAGCAAGTTGACGTGTACGTCGGCGCTCGATCTCGTCATCCAGCGGCGGAAGATCACCACCACATCCCGCAATACAAAACATGCACTGCAGTTACGGAACCAATGACCGTAGCAGTTGACGCGCCCGGAAACACAAATCAATGAACAGACGTGTCCCTGTTTATTGGCGGGGAACTTAACAGTTTTTCGGATCCTTGCAGAACATTCTTAGAGAATTTTAGGGAAAAAACTTTTTTAAAAAATTTTGTGTGTGTGTGGGAGAGTACCTCTAAAGGGTATCTCTATTCTTCTCGACAAGATTCGATTAGCGCTATTTTCACCAAGTGTTTTCCAGTTTTCTCTCTTTTTAAATTGAGAGTCTATGGATTCCAAATAAAGCTCCAAAACATTTACCGCCATGAAAATGGTTTTAAATATTTCAACATGAAATATATATTTGACTACAAAGCTCTAACGGTAACGTAAATTCAGAAATCATGAGGCGCAGTAGTAATATTTGGCATCTCTGAGATCTGCACATTAGACGAGTAACTTCAGGTGCTTTAGAGGACCGCTTCCTTCTGCCCGAGTACATATAGAAAGCACATTTTTGATATGAAAAACAATAATTATGTAATCTGTGTTATGATTTGTCAGTGTTTTTAAGATTTTCCTGTTTTTCCAGAAACTGTTCACACTGTTAAGGAATATTCTCACCCAAAATTATCTCACCGACATTTTCTTAGTCTCAACAAGAAATCTGTGAAGTTCGGCAACATTTATCGAGCGAATGTAAACCACATTTTCACTCAATCAAGAATATTTATGCAATAATTTTACACAACTTCCAAGTCTTACAACTTATGCCGCAATTCGCAACGTCTTTCGTGATGTTTATCTCAGCCGTCACTGATATCTAAGAAAATTCCTCTTTTAAGATACGAAATGCAGTGCGGAGAGTCTTCAACAGGAAGGTAATAAAGAATTCGGGACATGACGCAACAGCCTCCCAGAAATGAAGTGGTAAGAGGGCGGATTGCGACACCCTCCGGACGCCCACCCCACTTCGCCCCAAAACAGCCGACAAACGCTTCGGGCATTTCCCTCTGCGGGAGAGAGTGCCTGATAGACGCGGGATAAGATAAACGCCTCAGAGAGCGCTTGCCAAATAGCCCTCATGCATGCGAGAGATGCTTGACTCTCCAAACACAGGCTAATAGCGGAGAACAAATAGCTTCGTTAACATGCCGACTCAACACCCTAATGAGACTTTCCACGTTTATTCCACTACTGCTGGAGAAATTTTGGCAATAAATTCGTCCGAAAATGATCGTATGCAGATATCGCTGAAGATTCTAGGGTGACGATGATAGAAAGGCGGAGTAAGTTAACAATTAGCTGGATGAATTCAGATTGGGGAATTGTTGAAGTGTTGGGAAACCACCCTCTTCTTACCCTTTTGACAATTTTGGAAATTATCATTAATCTTCCTACTGAACTGTCGCTAGCAGGACTTCCTAAATCGAGAAAACTTCTCAAATGCTGTTGAAAGTTATAAGTTGACTTTAAAAAAAATGGGTGAATATCGATCTCGAGAACCTAATTCCTTTTCAGGTATTTTCACCCATTTGAGTCAATATTTGTCTCTTAATGTCGTTCGACACTGTTCCCATTCGTGTCGACACAAAGATCGAAAATGAAGACTCGTTTTCGTTTACGTTTACACAAATCCCTTTTCTTGGCTCTATTAGAGTAAATGATCAATAGTTTTTAGGAATATAGTTTCAACGATATAATGATAATTACTTTTCCACATTAATCAACATATCCGTACAAATTCGTAATTACGTATCCGTTCGAATTAACGGTTTGAATCGCACATTTTTATTTACTATCTATCTCATATTATCTATTTTTAACTTACTATCTATCTCATTTTGGAGAGAAGAATTTCAATGGCCCTACCTGAATTGATTTCTTCCACTTATTTTTGCACTCGAGGACAAAGCAATTTAGGCTCTCTGTTATCTCTCTGTTATATGCATTCAGATACAAGAGCATGATAAAAATTGTGACCGGTCTATCTACTTGAACTGCTTAATGCAACAATATCACTCTAATCTAATAATTAGTTTTACTTTTCAATTCGTTACTATTTTTTTCTATAAGTAACGTAATAGCAGGAACGTTGATATTTGGGTACCTGGATGACGAAAATATTCATGTCAAGAAAGCGAAGATGTACTGCTCTCGAGGCTCTGAAGGAATTACACAAAGAAGAATCAAGAAACTATTTAAAATAAGACTAGTGATTGAGAATTTCGTGTATCCAGAAGCGCTAACTACTTAGGCAAATAGTCCTTTGAGTGAAGGGCAAGTTATAGTCGGTAGGTGGAAGTCGGCTTAAGGGTGTTTTCTCCCCTACACCAGGTATCTCCACCAGTGGGGCTCCGTCTCAGTTGAGACATGCTCGAAGTTCCCGACTGGTTTCCTGACATGTGTGATAGCGTAGGGCATGTACATAATAAGAGTGTATGAGCACGTGTAAGGAGAGAGAAGAGCGAAAGACGAGGAACAAAACATCACGAACAGTTTGTGGTCTGCTTGTTAGGGTACTGTCTCAGCATTTGCCTACACTTGTTCGGAGAAACCTCGAAAATTCCGTCTTTTTCGTAAATGAAATAGTAACCGGCGAGGAAAGCAGTAAAACACCTAGTGCAATCAATTATTTGTCGGATGTTCCACACAATTTGTGACCTGACCGCCAACGCCATTCCGAATGATCCAGCTTTCGACGAGTCGGGATGGCTGTAGTTCGCTTGCGGTGCAGCAGGTTTGGCAAGCATTGCGTAGGCTACGCATGCCACTGGTGAATTAAGAACTAGTGAAACGCCACCGGTTTAAGTCGGCACATTATCTTCTCAAGGCGGAGTTAGTGGCTTAGATGGAGTTTTACCAGGTAATTTTTCTTCTCAAGATACTTAATATTTTTTTCACGATATTCTCGATTCATCGATACCAATGTCGCAACATAAAAACACATATGGTAGCAGAACACATGTGAAACACCAAATATGGAAACGAAACTTATGTACAGAGCAGTATACATAATTCTAGTGCTTCATGCCCCACAAACATGACAGAAGGAAAGTGAAACCCAGCTTACCTCCCAGGAGAGCAATTCATGACAATATGACGTGCGATTATTGAGAGATAAGATCGAAAGGGATCGGAGAGGTCTTTTGATTGTAAGCTGCCACTGCAGTAAATATTTTGGTACACCTGGGTTCGCAAGGCAATTCACTGCTTCTTTTAAGGGCCCGTATTCCCCTTGATTCAACTATATTGCCGTATACCCATGACCAGAAATTGAAGTTCTTATTTGAGCAGTCGTATCTGCCCCTGAGCGATGAGTGTTTGGGAGCCGCCTCCAGTGGCGAGGCAACGCCCCCTGCCCTGCCCCAGGTCAGCCAACCCGCGCGGAGGCCGGGGCGTCGCTCCCTGGCGGCGCGCCCGCGCCCACCGCCCGGCGCGTACGCGCGCGTGCCCCACCGCGCCGCGCCTGGCTGCGTGGGCGGGGAGAGCCACAGCCCCGGGGAAGACCGGCCCGCTTCCCACGGCCGCGCCACGCCCACACGCGCGCGCTGCCTCCCCGCCCCGCCCCGCCCCGTATACCTCACCTCAACCTCCTCCCCACCCCAACACAAGTTCCTCCCCGTCCCACCCAGCTCCTCCGCAACCCGAACTCGACCTCCCTGCCCCGACCTCCTCCCCTCACCGAACTCCATCCCGCCCGTATTGACCTCCTCTCCACCCCGCGCCGTCCTGATCTCCTCGCTGCCTCGCCCTCCTCCTCACTTCGCCATCTCCTTCCTCCCCAAACTCCTTCCCGTTCCACCCAGACCTCCTCTTATTCCTCCTCCTCCTCACCCTTACCTCGACCTCCTCCTCTCACCGACCTCCAACCCACCCTCATCGATCTTCTCTTCTCCTCGCCCCATCTCCGTCTCACGGTCCTTGATCTCTCCATCCGCTCTCAGCCATTCTGCGTCTCATCCCTTTCCCGCCCTAAGCCAACACCCCGCCATCCGCCGTCCTGCGACAATTTGTTCATTTTTTAAATTTAAGATGACATTGTGAGGAGAGCAAACGTTTATTTTTAAATTGCACGCACACTCAGATTTGTAATGTTAGATGTATTATTATTATTATTATTATTATTATTATTATTATTATTATTATTATTATTATTATTTTAACACTAAATTATTCTTACGATTATAATATTATCTCAAATTATCTATTACAAATATTAGCTCAAATTATAATAATCCAGTGACTTCGTGTACGTTGGGAACACCTCTTGCACTGCTTCTGGCTGTAAGTTAGGTCTTACCTTTCTGAGCATGTAAGGGTGATCTTCCGTTCGACGGGAGTGTTTGTGAGTATGGATTTTTAACACAGTCTTCGTGTTTTTAACACAGTCTAGCGCCCAGCGCCGGCCTCTTAGATCCAGAATTCATTGACAAAAACAGCTTCTCTAGACTCCGCCTCTACATGTTCTCGGCGTGTGTATACTTCCTTTTTTCTGAAACATCTTTGCATATTAATCCAGGTCGGACTGGACCCAACGCTTAATCGTCTGGATTTCCCACTCCGTTAAAAGTAGGCCTATATCTCCCTGCAGTTGACAGAAGCGTTGGAAGACCCCTGACCGTGGGCGCCGAGTACCCTAAATCGAGGCGACAGAGATCGGCTGAGTGTAACTCCATGTCATCATTGCCACTGTCTCTGCAGCAACTCTGATCGTGAAGCCTGAGGTTCAAATCCCGACGGTGACGGATTTTATACATAGCTAGGTCGACTTGAACCGCTGCCTGTAGGACAATTCTAGCGGCCGGTTACATTGGTCGGTAACCGTTTCTCCGATCAACACCAGGCGAATGTCGGAGCAGTAACCCATCAATCGGTTCATAGACTGTGCGCCATCCTTCCCTCCGCTTTTGTTCTATCCTCACCTCTTACTTGCACACATACACATGCACATGCACATGCACGACAGTACTACACCCAGAAGGGAGCTTACAACTTGCCCCGGCGGGATCGGTGCCCCAATGGGGGAGATACCTACAGTAGGGAATATCCCGCAAGCCGACATGCAGTACGGTGCTGTATCTCATCATCCACTAGCGATAAAACATTCACCACACCGACGGGAGTAATGACCACAGCAGTTGACGTGCGCGGTAACATGAATCAAGTCTCAGCGGCGCTGGAAGAGCCGGGGCCCCGGGCGCCGAGTAGCCTATATCAAGTGGGGCGGGCGCGTTGGGGCCGCTCCGTCCGCCCACGCGCGCGGCGAGGCGCCCGGCCGCGCCCCTGCGTGCGTCCGCCCCAGGGCGGAGCGTCGCTCTCTCCGCCCGCCCGGCCAGCGGCCCACGCGCACCGCAATTCGGATACGCGACCGGCGCCGCGCGGCGCGGCGTCCTCGTCGGAAGGACTTTCCCCGCTCGCCCGCCATGGCCCCCGGGTGTTCCCAGCCTGCTTTGGGGTGGCGGCTGTTGACGCAGCTTAAAATCATTAACGAGTTTGGGAATCGCTGTTCACCATTTCGCTGTCACTTCGTCTGCGAGTGTCCGCAAGTTGCCGACATTTGAGAACTAGTAATAAATAGCGAAGTAAACTTTGTGATTTCAGATATTAGGTGCAATTATTTTTTATTTTATTTTGAATATTCACAAAAGAAAAAAATGAACAGTGTATATCTGCCGAAGAGAAAGAATTTAGATCCGTATAGTGATTATAATTATTGTTAGAAATCGGCAATTGTCAGAATCTGCTTGTAGATGGAACACAGATTTCATTTTGTTTCACAAAAGTTTCCTCCACATCAGTTTGATGCGGAGGAAATCCTACCAGATGTAGCCAGTCCGCGATGTATGGAAATACTTTCTTCAAGAAATGTTCCGAATGAAATAAACGGAGTAGTAAACTAATAATCAGAATGAAATAATGAATGAATGAAATAAACTTCAGAATGAAATAAACTAGTAATCATTGACGAGAGATAGGCTGTTAATAAATGATATCGAAAAGCTTCTGTCAATGTGCCAAAAAGAGAAACAACAAGCATTCAGAAGCACGAACAATGACATCGAAATATCGCTTTCTAAAGCAGTGAAAACGATTTCGTGTACCCGTCAAACAGCAACGCATAATGAGTTGCCTACCTAAAAGGGGAAAATATCACATTGATTTTTTCGTGTTTCATGGAGCGTTAACTGATTTGGTCATTAGTCCCGTAAGTGTAATGCATGTTTTCCTCGGGAGGTGGTTGTGATCTTCCCCTGTTGGATGGTGAGATGCGGCGCCGACCACCGTCGGCTAGTGGGGTTTCCCCCTAACCAAGACTCTCCCACCAGCGGGGCACCGCCCCAGCCGGGACAAGCTCTAAGCTCCCGACCGGTCTCCCGGAATATGTGGTAGTGTAGGGCATGTTAGTGTAAGTGTGAGTGTGAAAAGGGAGAGGATAGGAAATGCCACATTTGTAACTTACCAAAACTAACAAGCACGAGTAGATTGAAATATTATTGTAGAGTTATCTCAAGAAGAACGTTATGGTATTAGCTTAGAACAAACCATTTTTTGGAGGTGTGATTCCTCCATATAGAGTACGATAAGCAATAACGGACCTTGTTTGACTTTCAAAATTAGTTTCGGAAGCCCTTCGAGTACAGCTTTTGCCACTGGCAAGCGCGCACTGTCTCAGCGGGCCTGTCTCGCGTTTGGGAGCGTTTGATGCTTGGGAGGGGAGGCTTGGGTGGGGAGGGGTGGAACGGATGGCGCTGGGCTGGTGGCGTGGGGTGGGGCAGGGGGAGCGTGGGCAGAGCGTTCGACGGCGAGCGCTTTTCACCGGCGCCCAACCGCGCCGCGCCCTCCGAACCGCCTCGCCCGCGCGCCGCTGCCCCTTCCCCTCCCATCCACGGCCACGCCCACCGCGCCGGACGGCGCCTCCGTGGGCGACGCGTCGCTGTGGGGCGGCGGAGGACCCGTCGGGCAGCCACTTCGCTTCTGCGCTTCGGCATTACCTCCAATCGCTGGTCGGGGAGAGGTGGCTCGGGCCATCAACTGATATCACTGCAGTGCCTCTGACCGGGAGGTCCTTGCGTTCGAGTCACGTGGTTGAAGGATTTTTGACACTCGATAAACACCTAGCTCAAGTTTGACGCTGTCTAAAGGAGAATTCTAGCGGCCGGCTGCTCTATTTTGTAGTTCTCCATGGTTTCTCCGATCAGTACCATACGAATGCCGGAGCAGTGTCCTAACAATCGGGCTACGGACCGCGCGCGATCTTTCCTTGTTCAGTCCTCACCCCTTACATACACACATACACATACACACACACACACACACACACACATTTTCTTGCACTACACAAGACGGGGGAACGGTCGGGAGTTTAGACCTTGTCCCGGCCGAACCGGTACCCCGCTGGTGGATGATATCTGGTTGAGGAAGTCCAGGCAATTGTTACTGCAATTGCAACAAGAATAACTAAACTCCGTAATTTAATAGGTTTAGTACTGAAAATTTGCAATAATTTTTCAATGAATATTGACAATTTTGAACTAGCATGTTCTCGCTCTGACTTTTTCAGTTGGTGTTTCTATCAGTGTTTTAAGGAGTGTGTTGTGTTAGAGATATTCGTTAGCCAAGTCAATGCCGTGCTAAAAGGCTTTCTATTGCATGAATGTGTCGAAACCATAAAGACACATATTGAGTATCAAATATCATAATAATATTAATTATAAAACATGAAAAAAAATAATTTGTAAGCGAAATTACTTTTCCCACGAAAGTTTGTAAATGAGCATCGTCAATTCAAACACCAACAGTACAACGCCACTTGCATTACGATAGATCAACCGTGCGATTAAGACGTTTCATTTAGAAGAGAAAAAAACAGCGCTTATCCACTCCGGCAATTGCTGGCGAGCAAAACGGCCCCGTCATTTACCAACATGTTCCTCTCCCGGGCGACGCAACAACGCGAGATTAATTGGTTATCCCAGCCTGATAAGGCATCACTTGGGGAGGGACGGGGTGCGCACGCGAAGACAGGCCACGCGAGCCGCGTACCACTCACCCGTCAGCACCCCCCCCCCCGATACCACCCGCTCTGATATCTCCAGAGGCCCTGCGGTGAAAGTCCTCGTGTTTGGTGGGGCCATAGTCTGCCGTACGTATAACGAAAATGCTGGTGTAAATAAAGACACTGGAGGTTTTGACTGGTAAGGAAGAAATTTTTCTCTATCTCAGTTCAACTAATCAGTAGAAAGCACGTCGCAGATTTGTTGCGATAGTGGAGTAAAGATGTTTTTTTTTTAAATTTTTGACAAAATGCATGGATGATGTGCATCCAGAAATGTGGTGTGATGTGAAAACTCGGAAAGGTAAGAGATGGAACAGCAGGTGGATAGGGGTAAAGATCATATCAACACCAAAATAAATAAATAAAATTCATGGTATACTTTGTATGAGCGGTAAATGATGAAAACTGTCATAAATTTAAACTTTACTCGAAATGGCATCAATCCTCAATCTGTCGCTAACAAGAATTCGACTATAATTAAAAGTTCACTACAATTTTTAAATCACATCAATTCACAATAATGTTTAATTTTTCTAACACTTACGAATATTACTTTACATACTGAAAATTTTGTTAGGAAAGAATAGTCTATAATGAAGAATGGCTCTTAAATTCAAATCTTGATTTTGTATTTCATGATTACGAATGATAAAGAGAGATGTGCTCAAAAAGACGCACTGGTCTCGGGCAGTTTTATTGTTGTGATATTATTTGCAGTTGATAACGGGATTTCAAAACCTACATCTCTTTTTACGAGGTAAAAGCCAAGTATTTAGTTCAAAAGAAGAAAAAAACATGCCCATTATTTCGCCAAGTTCAGGGGAAATAGAGCTTCCTGACCTGCTGCCTGACACTTTCTACACGTTTTGCAGCAAAAGAGATAATTTTGAGCTTTCTCGTTATAATTTCTCATAATGTAATATTAGTCTTTTTGTGAGGTTAAGAAAGAAATGCTGGTCACTGTTTACTCAAGCAGGTCAGATGCCAAATTATGTGACCTATTTGTCTCCTTCGGTAACAATGGAAAGTATTCTAAGAAGCACACGTAGGCCTAGGAAAGTATTCTTGGAAATTACGTAGAGTAATTTTCAAGATGTTTCCTAGGCCCGCATTCTACGTCGAACAGTTCTCTCCTCCCCCACCCTTTATGCAAACACCTGCATGAAACTACTGACCCTCAGCCAGCAGGAATATTTTGTTGGCAACAGTGACACAGCAACAAATGCTCACAAAACGGTCGAAGTAACCTGCGGCATTGTACGGGTGTACAACCACTTCAGTTGCAAAAAAGACTCCATGAAAACGTGGGACACACACAACAAAGGGAATTCGGTTCATTGAGAATCTTAAGAATTCGCATAAAAATGAACGGAAAGAAGGTTTTTAACCGAAAGCAAAATGCCTTACAGTCGCCTTCTTTTTCCAGAAAACATTATATCACAATAAAGTATGCGACTTTAAAGGAAAAACTAGTTACAGTATATCATTTAGAGATATTACACTAATCCATTAAGATATGTTAGGTGTGTTATTCATTAAATTCGCTAACGTTTCCTTTAAAATTAATGTGAATCTTAAAAATTATTATACTTCGTTTTCCCAGAATGTTCATGAGTTCTTACCCTCATTTTTCAAGGATCGGATTTCAAGGATTTTTTAAAAAAATTGAATTTTAGATTCTTCGAGAATAGAAAAGGAAACACACAGGCGCCTTTAATTGTCAAATAAAACATCGGAAAATAGTAAATGATGTCGTAAATGATTATACACGTCGTGGCCCAATGTCATAAAAAAAATTAAAATGACTTATTCTCAACAAAAACGAATGAAACGCAAGTAATATTTACTGTTAAGCTGCAATCCTTTTGTTTCCTAATTCTGGAGACACTTCTTTAATGAGAGAAGCCACTGTTTCTACAATTTAGTACGAAATTGAGAACGTTTCAATTTCTTTCTTCTTTCGACTTCTTGGCAGTAATCTTATTAAAATAATGGAATACGTATCAATCTATATTACATAAATATTATATTAGCCTACTGAGTAGTCAAGAACATACCGCCTTACGATACGTCGAGAAATTTCGCACCTGTTTCTTCTGGTCGAGGAGTCACACCCGATACTAAATAGAACAGAATCGAATTTACGTAAAGAAGATACGATCAGTAGAGGCGTGTGCCACAAATTCCTTACCAACTCATTTCTTCTTTAATTTTTTTTAGAAAATTAGCTTTTTTTGCATTTTTGCTAACTTTAGGGGTCCTTCTTATGAGGACAGCACGATGAGATGTATTTCAAATCCAGCTCATTCACATCTATCACAAGGTACGGACGCGAAAAGACTTCCGTTTCCCTTGCAAACTCCTATCAAACGGAATACGTTCGTTTTGATAAGAAACGCCTCCTTTGAATTTGACCCGTTTTGAGGAGTGAATGCTCGTGGGCGGAGTGTTTTCGTCGGCCGCGGCGTGGGCTCCCAGTGCGAGGAGGGGCGCTCGCCCGCCCACTGGCCGCGTCACGGCGCCTCCTGAATTATGCATCGCGCTACCGGCGCCTCGCCCGCAGCCCACCAGACGCGACGCCCACGTGCTTCCGACTCACGGCCCCGGCCTCGTCCTCGGCCCCCGATCGCATCTCAAAACCCCGACCCACTCCCAGGTCTGTCCCCATCTACCTTACGCCTCAGCCCGTTTCGATTTGATTAATTATTAGTGACTCCGGGTGAACCAACGATGATGCTCCTTGGTCCCGTAAGTGTAGCGCATGCTTCTCTACGAGGTGGTGATGTTCTTTCCTCGTTGGATGGCGAGATCCGGCGTCAACGTCCCGTCGGCAAGCAGAGTTTCCCCAATCAGATATCTCCCACCAGCGGGGCACCGCCCCAGACGGGACAAGCTCTAAGCTCCCGACCGGTCTCCCGGCATATGTGGTAGTGCGTGTTAGTGTGTGTAAGGGGAGAGGATAAGACAAGGAAGAGGTAGGAAAGATCGTGCGCGGTCCGTGGCGTTTCTTAGGGTACTGCTCTAGCATTCATCTGATATTGATCAGAGAAACCATTGAAAACTACCGATCAAACTACCGCCGGTGCTAGAATTCTCAAGACAGCGACTGAATTCGATCTAGTTGACAAGCTAGTGTCCTGCCACCGTCGGCACTCGAACTTAGGACCTCCCGATCAGAGAGACTGCAGTGACAAACGACGCCCTGAGCCATGTCTTCCGTTTGTCCTCTTTCCTTTTCAAATTCCATTCCCCACCACCATCCTCGACGCCGACAAAATCCACCCCGTCACTGTTCCTGGCCATGACCGAGTCCGAGTCATCATCTCCCTTCCCCGACACCCTAGTCTCTCATGCCACATGCAGAGTCAGCGACCCCGGTCATCCTTCCCTTCCCAATATAATGCTCATCAACACCTCTCGTTCCTCTTCCCGCGTTCGTTATTAGTCTTTGTTTTCTTTTCTTTGTGATGATACCAATGTATGTACCAAAAAACTACGTTTAAAATTAAAACATTTATACAACTAATACATCGACCAAAATCTAAAAATGTTTTAAAAACTGCTTTAGCAACTTCTAACATTATCGTTCGAACGGGCATAAGGGTGGGAGGGAAATTAATGTGACAGTGACAATGATGAACCATTTATAATTACATATGAACAGACAACATCAAGTCAAAAAATTATACAAACAATTCAAACATTATTATTAGTAGCATAATACAAAATTAACGCATTATATTTATCGACGAAAGTTCGACTAACCTTTTTTTAAATAATTATTACAAATATTATGAGAGGTGTTTGTTATTATATACTTGTCGTTCGAAAATGGAATGGATGTTTAATTAAAAGCACTGTTGTTGCCAGCTGACGCGTGCGTCGGCGCCGGCCGCCTGCGGTCGCGGAGCGGCAGTAGGCCGCGCGGCGCGTCTTCGCCAGTGCGTACAAGGGAATGTGGGGAAGGAGCGCGACCGCTCCACGCGCTCCCCGCCAGTGGGCGCCACTCGCGCCTCTCGGGGCCCCGTTCGGCGCACTCCCGGCCGACATTGGCCAGCACGCGCCCGCCGCAGGAAGACTACAATGGGACCTGTCTTAAGCGGTCACCTTTTTGGCGAAAAAAAACGACGTTAGACGTAGGTGACCGCTTAATAATGGTTGTTAAGTTTTTAAATTGGTATGCTTTTAAGTATGCTTATGTTAACAGTTTTAATTTACTCTTAAACTACAAAAATAAGGTAAACTTCTTTTCATATTCGCACTGAAACAATACACACTCATTTAATTTCCTGCTTACGCACTCTTACTTTGCATGCCATTCTTATCTTTTTATTTGTAAAGTTGTTTCCAGCTTGGCTTACGGTTGCAATTCACACCTTGGAGGAACTTGAGAACTTGCATTAAACTAATCTACAGCAAAAACAACTCATCCTTCCGAGGGATAACCAAGTAAAAATCTCTGATCGAAGTAATCTTACAATATATTCCCTTATCCCCGGAGAAAAAATACTGAATACCGTATACCCATACCAGCTTCTGGTAGTACACTAATTTAATACTGGTGTTCAGTTTGAATAGCTAGTAATACTCTGTTGGTTATCGCGTAATAAACAACGTTTTATTTAGGTCGCAGGGAGTCTCGCAGTTTTCACATTGCTGCTTCAGAGAATAACAAAAAATTGGCACGCTTTTCCCAACTCATTTGCAAATTAATGAAATGGGGACAAATCAAATAAGACTGTACCATTAAATAAGCTGAATGAAAATGTAACTAAATGTATGAAATCGAAGAAAAAATTCCTTCAAGTAGAAAAAAGTAACACAAATATACCACCGCACCCTAACATTTAATAGCTCAAATCTAGAATTTTTAGACGCAGTAAAATGGAAGTTCCACATCCGTAGCACCTTCCGTAAGCAAGAATATTCATTAGAAGCTGTGTTAAACCAGAACATGCAGTGCTTTTTGCTGTTGAGCTCAATTTGAAAAGAAAGGAGATGTTATGAATTTAAAAATTGTTGTGGGTCACAGAAACTGGCGCGCCATTTGGCCCAAAAGAGAGAAAACAGGTGCGTTTCACGTTCGTATACAAGGTGTCGGAGCAGAATCAAGATCGCTCCTTCCTGTTGCGCGCTCCAGAAACGGGAAGCAGAGGTGCCCCTTGGACCGTCAAAACAACAATCCAGAGCAAAAGTTGTCAATTCGCTGGCAGCATTTAAAACATAACATACAAAATCTGTCATTGCCAACAACGTAACCGCTCGCTAAAATGTCTGCCTTTTTCTGTATCATTATTTATTAACAGTCAGGGATATCAAGGTTAAATAATCTACTCTCCATTCAGTTTTGCTTAATGAATATCAATAATTTTGGCGGAAAAAGTTAAACTATCAGAAAAACGAAGTTTTGACTACGCTTTTAGAATCCATTTGATTCACTAAAGTTTTCTAATTTGTCAATATTTCAACAATTGTATTTTCATAAAGGCCATAATTTATGGTCGCAGTGAAACAATAGAACAAAAAATCAAAAATGTACTGATGGATAGTGTTGCTGGCCTTGCAAAATAATGCTTTGTCATACTACCGGGTGTTAAAAATGTTCTCTTCCTCGTGATCTCGCAATCAGCTGACTTTGTGACCTTCAAGTGGCCTCGCTATACAAACACAAACAAGTGAAGAACTCTCAGCAGAGATGTGACCAGACGAAGTCTCTAAAGTATTAGTTGCTTGTCACCGAATACTCTTAAAGCTTTCGAAATTGAAGACTCGAAATTGGAAACGCTGAACATACCAAAATTACACACTTTCAGACTTTTCATAGAAACCGTTCCATGTCGCAAGGCAAATAATTTGAGCCATGTTTCCCTTTAGTTGAAAATTACTTCAATGGATGTAGAAGTATGTACGTTTCTTTGGTAGTGTTTCTTCGAAAGCTTAATATGTCGAGTGAGATTGGTTCTTTCAGCGTTTCCCACTTACAGTCTCCAATTGCAATTCACAGAAACCTCCGGAGTAAGTAATTAGTAAGCTCCCTTAATAGCTGCCATTGCAAGAGAATAGGAAAGTGATAGATAACAAATGCAGCATTCACATTTTCTTATTTTCTGACGTTTATGATACTTATCATAATATTAAAAATACATTATAACAGAATTCACCGTTTTAATATTACTATTTTTATGAATTTGAACATATCCGCTCCAAACATTTTTTTAAAAAATTAGCCCTTTTTTATTCTTGGAACACCTTGGTAAGAAAATTCCCTCTTATATGAACAAAACTAGAAACAGTTGAAATCGATAATGGCCTACCATTTTGAGACACACTACTTGGAAGTTCTTTGGAAGTACTCTGTAAGTTAAGAATGCACTTCCGACTCATCCTGAAGTGAAGAAAAGGTTCTTTAGGAATTTTAGATTTCCAACATTACACAGAAAATTATGGGTTCAATAACGAAATATATGTGATTGGAATAGAAACATAAAACTGGAAAAGGTTATTATCGCAGCTTTCAAGGATATTGTAATAAATAAAATTGCTCGTTCAATAACTGGACATTCTAAATACATCCATTAACATCTACTAAGGAAAGTATCCCTAAAATATTGTGATACTTATAAAGAATTTTCCTATGCCACTTTACCACATAGCTATGTATATCAGCGCCAAACTTACACCCCCAACTCTGTTGCAAAACTATTTAATAAAGTAGTGGCCATACAACTGAACATTCATACTCTTTTGAGCTCGAACTGTTTATCTGAGATATTAACACGAATGTGTAGCACTAGGAATGTAACGAGTTAATACCTGAACTCCAAATCGTCGGGGAGATCAGAGTTGCTTCTAGAAAAAACTAGATCTTTTAGAAAATTCAAAGTTTTAATATAATGGTACTTGTGCCATATAATTCATATTATTGCCTCCATTAACTTCACAAAACGTGTAAAAAAAGAAAATCTCGCTTACATGTTTCTAGAAAATTGTCACAATTTCACTCCAAATCACGCGAAAACTACACATATTGAATTGAATTGAATTTGCCTTATTTTACGTGGCGAGACTCAGGCCATGAGGCCTGCTCTTCCGGTCTGACCACGCAAATCTCCGCTACGCTCCTTTCACCAACCATGGAAGAAAGCAAAGGTATTACTAGGGCGACGAAACAGGGCGATTTTGAATTTAGCCAGAGGCGTCATTTAGGCTTGAGGATCTTTTACATGCAGTAAATCTTACTAACATGGGACAGCCGGCTTTTCTTCCTCCGAAGGAAGGCGTACGAAGGATTTTTCGCCCTTAAAAATCCACGGCTTCGATCGGGTTTGAACCTTCGCAAAACTTGGGTATAACAGTCCGATACTAACAGCTTACACCAGATCGCCGCCGCCGCCGCCACATATTCAGTGAAAATAGTTCTTAAGTTCATTTAAATTTGTAAATAAAGAGTAGTACCCCCCCAACAATTGCAACTTCAAAATATTCATATTGGCAGAGCCAAATCGATTGGAGTTCGGCCAAATCGATTGGAGAATGTCCATTTTTGGGAATCAAATGGTAAATGTTTCGTAGAGATATAATTTATGTAAGAAAGTTTTTATGTACTGGCGACTTACGACCTACAAAAGGTAAATGTTCATTCGGCTATAAAATAAACATAAACAAAAAAAAAATCAAAGAACACATTCTGCACTAATAAGAAAACTTAATACGTTAGAATGCGAACTCATCCTTCAGCCGCTGCTTATTTTGCAAAAGGAAATAGCAGAAGGGGCGTGCGTTGGCTGGAATCCAGGTTGATCGGATGGCGTGTCATTAAAGTGTCTGCGCTCTCATTACCCCGTCGCGTCGTCTCTTCGCGGGTGGAGCAGAAGAGGAAGCGGCGCGGAAGTGCTGCTCTGGGCGGGGAAACCGCGCACCGCGGAGGGGCCCCGCGGCGCGCTGGCGATGGGCGACGGGCAATGGACAGTGAGCGGGGAGAGGTGGGTGGTGAGCCTTGAGCGGAGAGCGATGGTCGGTGGGCGGTGAGCGGTGAGCAGTGGGCAGTGAGCAGTGGGCAGTGAGCAGTGGGCAGTGAGCAGTGGGCAGTGAGCAATGGGCAGTGAGCGATGGGCAGTGAGCGATGGGCAGTGAGCGATGGGCGAGGCGATGGGCGGCGGGCGGCGGGCGGCGGGCGGCGGGCGGCGGGCGGCGGGCGGCGGGCGGCGGGCGGCGGGCGGCGGGCGGCGGGCGGCGGGCGGCGGGCGGCCAGAGATGCCGAGAGAAAGGGGCGGGCGCGGGAGAGGTGAGCCAGACAGGCGCGGTCTCCTATGCCGTGACTCACGCCCCGACTGGGCTACACAGCGCCGACTTCAAGCCGCTACGGGTCGCGTCCAAAGAAGATTATTCCAATGAGAGCAATTGTTTGTTTAATCACAATTGACTGCTCCTAAAGCTATCCCTGAATGTAAATTCAATTCAAACATACGTATATGTTTAACATACGTTTCTGTATATTTATATTGCATCAGGGACAACTCCTGGAGCTGCGAATTATGATTAAACTATCTCACTGATTCGAATAAACTTATTATATTTCTTTTTCGTCTTTTTCGTGTATACTTTTACATAATGTCCCATGAAATTGTAAATAATTCTTTCTACTTCAACACTTTTAATTTCATATATTTGTGCTAATATTTTCTACGACGACAATTGTTCAATGGCATATTTTTTACTTTCTCGTATTCGTACGTATACACGAAGTAATATACGTAATATAGAGAAGTTATGTAATGCTATGGAAAATCGATTTCGAGACTTCAACGGAAATACACCGTTTTGGGGTCCGCTGATACCGAAAAAATGTTTGTTTTTTGTTTGTTTTTGTTTTTTATCCGTCCGTCCGTCTGTCTGGCGCCTAAATCATACGCGGGATTTTTTCCAAATTGAAGAAACCACTGTCTATCTAGTTTAGTTTGCTTTTTATCTCACCCACACACAAATTAATTAAAATGTTCTCTAAACCGAAGAATTCTAGGAACAGGGACAATTTATTCGGTCATGAACACAAAATACAAAGAAGAGTAAACACATACTAACTCTTAAACATGTTATTCGCTGCTTAAAGAACACTTCTATTTTCACAGAGTGTATTCCAGTTGAATGTTTTGCTAAGATTTCCTCCGAAATACAACTACACCCAAGGAATTTTAATAATTCCAAAGGTACGGAACAACCACGAGCGCACGAGCTGCTTTTTCGCAGAACCACTTCCAACGCGAGCCCTCAGCCGTCAAACAGTCTCCCTGTTCTCCTGCCACGCAACAAAAAGAGACCCGTCGGCGCTGGGACGCAGAAGGACCTTTACGCGAACCCGCGCCGCAGCTGCTTTCTGCCTATTTAAATGCAAAGGAAGACAATGCCGCGGAAGAATACGGCTGCCCCGCAGCACAGTGCCTTCAAAGACGCAACGCGCGGACACATTTTTTTCTTCTTCTAAAACTGTGGAATTTACGAGCTTCAAGCACATAAATGAAAAAAAATGTATCCAGTGCTTCTTTCCAGGACTATTTTTTCGTATTTAATGTGCCTGTTGTTCGTATCCATGCGACTTGAGGATCCCAACTTCTCACAACTTTTTAAGTTAATAAATGCACTTTTCTCACGTTACTCCTCATTAACTCGATACTAGAATATTTCTTAAAAAACATATCTATAATCTTAAGTTTTATGTTTACTACAAAATTAAATACACCGTATTTTAAATCAAGCCTAATAGGAGCAACATTTCAAAGACGTTTCTTGACATGTTAAATCTGTTACTTGTTTATATCTGTTTAAAGTTTGACTAAT
Source organism: Teleogryllus occipitalis (assembly GCA_011170035.1). Lineage (NCBI taxonomy): Eukaryota > Metazoa > Arthropoda > Insecta > Orthoptera > Gryllidae > Teleogryllus > Teleogryllus occipitalis. The sequence continues at coordinate 278,615 of BLKR01000393.1, read as the reverse complement.
CGTACTGGCACACGATTAAGGTTTACATTTGTAAAAACTTCTGTTTGAACTCCTGCCAACTGTGTAGCTTAAAATGATCGTGTAAGATACAGTTCCAAATTGAAGCAATGGAGAAGGGAGGAATTGTGCGCAGTACATGGCAGTAATACTTCTCCGGCATTCGTGTGGAACTGATCGGAGGAAACGACCGATCAGAGCACGAGCGTCGCTGGCGGGGCGTGGATATTGTGCACAATACCACTTCTGATACTACTACAAATTCTACTTCAGTTCCAAATGTAATTGAGCGGTATGGTAAGAGTAAAGTGCTGTACGAATACAGCGTGTGTAAAAATTATGAGAAACAGCGTTGTGGTGGGTTGGTAAATACTTTGCAGGGCATATTTCAGAACATATTTTCGAAGTTATCATTGCTGAATTGTACACATATTTTATTATGTTTAGCGCGTATACATCCGATCCTTGCAGAAGACAAAGAGGATTTTGTGTTTGCCTTTTCCCCAATCCGGTCCACAGTGCGGCGGGTCGTATGTGCGCGCGGGCGAGTGGCGGTGAGTCACGTGGGAAGGGGCGTGTCTCGGGGAAGCACCCGGACGCGGCGCGGAGGTGGCGCCGTCTGCCGCCGCCCGTGATCGTGACTCCGCCGGAGAATCCAGCAAGAACTCGTGACCGACCCAACGATCTCCTAGCTCTGCCTCCGCCGACGAGGCCTACACGATGCAAAGCATTTCGCCGAATTGCGCATACGAAGAGGAAACGAATACAATAACTGAGAATTCTCTGCGACCGGGACCCTGCTAATCAGTGGGTGCCCTTTTCAAGAAGAATCTTTTTTTATTCTACGAGACGGTACAGAAATTATTTATTCAAGGAATCATAAGCAGCATGTTTCGAAATGTGAGGAGGATAAAAAATAACTACAAGTATCCTACAAGTTCTAATGCTGAACACACCTACAAAAATCATTTATATTTATTAAGATTAAAAAACAAATAAAAATTACGTGTTTGTTCTTCTTTCGGAAGAATCGTGAATACAAGAAGACAACCAAATAAATGTTATTACGCGTGTTCACAGCTTTCAGCAGTGTTAATCTTCTGAAGTTGTGTACGAGTTCGAATCAATGATTTTCCTCTTTCGTTTTTTGAACAACTATGGCTAATAAGTTTGATAATTAAAGATGCGTGTATTATTAAATTGTGCAAATCATAAGGTACCCGATCTGGTCTCAAAGCCGGGTGTCCTGGGTTACGCCCATCTACTGGTTTGCTCTCATCACTGAACCAGTTCTTGGACCGTATATAGCCCGTGAATTTGATATTCAATTGTCACCAGAATACTCTTTAAAAAAATTACTCATTTAACATGGTAACACAGTAACAAGGTCACAGCACAGACATCATTCACTTGACCGGAACCAAATTCCCGTCGTACATAGCTGACAGGTGACAACGAAACAACTTGTACTGCACGCACGACAGTTGCCCTCGGGAAGACGCACGAGGTGAGCACACCGCACCACGTGCTGCCAGCCAAACCGGACCTTTCCCGCGGCCGCGGCGGCTTCCAAGAATCCAGGAAGGTCACGTGAGCAGAGACGCTTCTCTCGGTCGGGTCCTCCTCGGCTTCCCCCATCCACCCAGCAGCAGACGCCCTGCCATAAAGCACCTGGCGGAACTGCGCGAGCCACGCGGCGGGACGAGGAGACGCGATGCCACGCGGTGACGCGACGGGTCAAGGCAACCGAGACGCCGCGCCGGAGCGGCGAGAAATGACAGGGCGGCGCGGCGCGCAGACGTCTGCCGAACGCGCCTTTTCTTTCTTTTTTATTATATTTTTTGAGTTTGTAAGTTTGTTGTTGTTTTTTTTCTCGCTGGACGACTGCGTGAATTAAGGCGACGAAAATGCCCATGCTCGGGCTGCTACAAAATGAATACGAGTCTGAGGCGTTGCTTGTGTTTTTTCAAACGAAAGTAAAAATGATGCAACAAGGACGAGAACACAAAGACGCATGAAAGCGAACATAAAAACCGGACCCCAAATTAACGGGTTAGAAGGAAGGTTGGGGTCCCCTTCTCATCGTTTAAAAACAACACCAGTGCGTAACCGAAGGATCTGTTTGTTGTCTAAGAGTTTCTATAGTTTCGTCAGTGTAAAGAATCTGAGATTTCAATTTAATAGCAGTATAATTCTTATAAACAAAACCAGGTGATGAAGCTTCTGCCACCATGGGCCATCATCCCACAATAACGCATTTTAACTCCCGTTTATTGGCAACATTAATATTAATAATTTTGTTCTTACTTTATGATAGAATTGCAAATATAATACACGATTATAATGTGCCTATTACGTGTGCTAATTTTCAAGTAAATTATAATCGAAGGTGACTGAAACCATCATAAAAATGAAATGGAAGTAAAGAGAAAGCAGTGTCACGAAAGAAAGAAAGAAAGAACCGAAATAAAAAAGAAAGAAACAAAGAGAAAATACAGACTATCAGGATCATAGAGGTGACATTACGAAAAACTGAAGATAAATAAAATATCTTAAACGATGAGTCGACGTTAGTTCATAAAGAAGAAAATCAGAGACGGGAATATAAAATGCTTTTAACACAATACACAATATTCACGACGATAGAAAGTGATTCAATGACATCAATCTACGTCCTCGGTTCAATGAAAAGCATACAGCGCTTTAAAGGCTATCATAACTCACAAGGATCGATCACAAACTCCGACCCCACGAACTGACTTTCACTGAGCGAAACATCATGAAGTGTCGCAAGCCGTCCCTTTCAAGAGGAGCCAGAGATTAAATCAATCACGGAAGTCGCGCAGGAACGACAACTTTCTTGAGGCACAGCTACGTAAAACACTGCGGCCGAGTGAGGCCCAACAAATGCAAACGCCGCGTCACTACTAAGAGAGGACAATGCAGCCAGGGAAAAGACATATGCGCGTTTTCTCTCGCCTGTGGTGACACGTTGGTGAGGAAGTCAGATTACTGCAACACGATTCAGAATGTGAAGAGGGTACACTCTTTGCAGTGTAAGTGACAGATGGTCTTCAACTAAAGAGTAGTAATGAAATCGAAGGAGAAATCCCTTTTATTTTCGCAGGAAACTGCAACCAGTTTTGCTTTGTTTCTGAATTACTCGGATGACGAAACAAATTTTCTCACGTGATTAAAATAAACGCTGAAAATGTGCAACGGTAAGATAGGTATTTTGGAATTGCATATGTCTACTGTAGACAGACATTTTACAGATCTTATCAAGAAGATGCACATTAATAATGAACATGGTAAAAGATTACAAAATATATTATTAGATAATGAATTACACTATCATAACTAATCAAAGAAAACTGTTGGCAATATAATAATTGGGTCAAGTCATTCGATCGTATTAAGAGAAAACAAATTACAGAGGCACGGCACCTTTATTGTAACATTACATTCTCAAAAGACTGATGTTATACACTTAACTGTGACCACGAAACCCTATTTGGTATGTATTTTTACGAGAACAATTCGTTTAGCAGATAGGCAGTCAAGAGTAACCATACAGCGCCTGAGGATTAAATATTCGTTCACGAGGAATTTACAGAGATCTTTGTGGAGTGCTGAAAGAGCATTGGCATGGGCTTGCCAAATTTTTTCCTTTAATTTTATATAGCACAAAGAATCCATGGGACAAAGTGACATTACAATGAATGAATACAAAAAGTTATATTACTCTGAGGATGCATTTAGTTACTTCATGTAAATAACCAATATTTATTAACTTCAACATTATCAAGACACACTTTTTCGGCTTTTTGCCCTTGCATAATTGGATTATCATAAACAATCTCTGTCGCAATGACAGAATATTTTCCATCACTGATAGGCTGTGACTTTTGGGGACCTAGTGACCCTCCGTCCTACAATAAAAAGCAACAACAAAGGATGTCAGATGAGGCGTCCAGCTCAGCTTTGCCGCTGACCTTCCGGCTCATCGTTAGGAGGAAACGGTACCTAGAGGACAGGAGTTTCTCTCCGCGTCCTCCTGTGGCGCCGTCAAATGCAGCTCACAACAGTTTTCACCTCATACCATTCTTATATTGAAACTAAAAACTGATGTTTAATCTAAATAGTGATTTTGTTTTCATACTATAAGACAAAAAAGAAATTAAAACATACACGTAAAAAAATTTGAAATGAGAGAGTGTATTTATTTCGTAGTAATTATTAAAAATAGACGGCCAAATCCATAATTTCCTGATTAGTGGTGTCCGTAACGTATTTTTGTAACAATTATCCCACGAAGGAAATTGAAAAAAATCACATGTTATATTTATATGAGTAAAGAGATCACGAAAGCTTTATTTTCTTTTGGGGTACACTTAATTCTTCACCCAGCGTATTTCATGACACGAAACTTATTTTCCGTCGGGCTAAAGAGGTTTCAAATGTGTCCTATCGAAATCACCTGGGATCAATATAAGATCTACTCATGGAGGACTTTGCGATAAATTAAGTTGTTACTAATATGCTTAGACAGACTTAGTGACAATGCAAATCACTGGAAAGCATCCTCGTTAGAAAACACCATACGAAACGTTATTTACAAAACAAGGAGTTATGTAACGTTTTGTCGTTTATTGCAAAATGTACGCTAAAGCAAGAAAGAATTATCCTCGGTCGCAACTAAACAAACAGGTTGCAGTGAATATCTCAAGACGGCATAAATGGCACAGAGGGGCACGATGCAAGAGCTCTCTGCTGCAAATGTGAGTGCGGATCAATTGAACCTTTCATCTCCCGAGCTTGGCTTAGAAAGGAAACACAATCCACTACATGCGAATACCTATCATTCATCTGAATGTGAAAAATCGCTCATCATTTGCAATCGTCCGGAAAACTAAGAACTGTGAATTTTGGTTGCGATCAGCCCACCGAGAATAAGACACAAGGAAAATATGTAAAAGAAGAAGATAAGCAAAAAATGAAAAACTACGAAGAAAAGAAAGAAGATAGATTTGAAAACTAGAAAAGAAGAACACGAAGAAGTAGAAGAACGATATCGATACACTGCAGTAAATCTATTCGTCACAAAGGGATAGCGCCAAAATTCCAAGCAGACGCCCACTAATCGTTAAAGAAAAGTGAGAATGCACTGAACCAGGTGCGGTTCCACGAGGAGGGAAATGAGGGATATCCCCCCTACGATTTTTCAACAACTATTAATTTTAACTTGTCACGAAACTTTAAAAACAAAAATATTTTCGTATAATCATTAAAACAAATAAAATCGTATCGCAGCATGAGCTGAGTGTAGCCTGCGACATTTTACAAAATCTGTAATGACAAATTAGACGGAAACATTTTTAATTTCCCCTCTAGACGGATTTTTAATTTCCCCAAATTAGACGGAAACATTTGGCTTTGGATCCGCCCCTGATTGATCAATGCCACTTTCATTCGTGTTCCTTTCATTTATCACTAGTTTTTGTCCTGTTGACTGTTTTTTAAACCGCCCCCGGCGCCACGTGCTGGGGGGAGGGGGAGCGGCGGCAGGAAGCCCTGGCAGGCGCGCCGTGGAGGTCGCGCGCCTAATTCGCGTCGTCCGCTTCCTCGTGCGCGAGTCGCGGGGAAACCGAGCGCAGGAAGCAGAACAAGCGGCGCCTCGCGTCTGTCACCTCGCCCCGGGCGACGCGGAAGCCTCGCTCAGGGCGCGCGGCGCGCGACCGGACGCACATGGCCATCCAAATCTCTCGACCAAATCTTTACAATATGTGAACCGTGGCACGTATATTTGGGCAATATTTATGCAACAACGCGTCAACGTTGGTGCTTCCAAAATTAAGGAGCACACTCGTGCCCGTTTTATTGTACACGTGGTCCATCCTTGCATGACACGTCTAATAAAATAACCTGCGGAATTACACCTTCTCAGTGGACAAAAATTACTAGTGCAGGAAAAGTGAGTTCTGCGAGCAATGATACCAGTCTTCTGCATGAATGAGCAGGATGTCCTGTAAATTACTGATTTCAATCGAACGTCTTACGTCTTTCCCTTCGTATCCCCTTCCCCAGGTTGATTGGTTATTTCGAGTTTCCAGTCGCGACGACAACTTGATACGGTCATTAGTCCCATACGTGTAGTGCAGGATTTTGTCACGGGAGGTGGCGGTGTTTTCCCCCGCTTGTATGGTAGGGGTCCATGTAATTGTAATGTGTATTTAAGTAAGGGGTGAGGTTAGGAGAAGGAAGCTGAAGTAAAGAGCGAGCTCGGACAGTGATCCGTTTGCTAGGGTACTGCCCCGGCAATCGTCAGATACCAATCGTAGAAACGACGGAAAACTCCCGATTAGAGCATCCGGTCGCAAAAAATTTTGCCCAGACAGCTGCTGAATTTGACCTAGCGATCTAGTGTTGAAAATCCTCCCACCGCCAGGACTTCAACTCTTAAGACCTCACGGACACAGGCACTGCAGCGACATCAGTTCATGCTCTGAGCCACCTCAACTGGTCCCCCCTCCCCCGGAAATCGTACGTTCTGGGCCCCGCCGCTGGGCTCGTGGATAAATAAGTCCGTGCCGCTGTCAGAGCGCGCGCCAGAGCTACGGAAGCCAACGGTACACGCGACGAGGCGGAGCACAAAGAGAACAAGAAGCCAATCGCCTCAGTCGGATGTATGTTTCCGACCAAACGGGTTGTTCCATCGCTTAGCAGCAACGCGAGGGTCGTCCTGCTCATTCATCTGCAGAAGACTGGTATCATTGCTCACAGAACTCACTTTTCCTCTACTAGTAATTTTTGTCCATTGAGGAGGTGTATTTCCGCAGGATATTTTGTCGAGTGTGTAATGCAAGGACTGGCCACACAGACAAGGAAGGAAGAAACGTGTCTGCCCGCCTCCACAAGACATTTTTCATAGACTAGTAACTTTCGTAGTAATTAAATTAACCTGTTACTCGTTCTTTGAATGTCTGGTATAAATTATACAAATCGACAGAGTTAAATACTCCAAATAAAAATGGTATTGGCTTAATGACGGCACTCTCCAGATTTGAAGCTTCAATCCCATTACTTAGCTGCAAAAATATTAACACTAAGTAATTTTTCAAAAATTATCAGGGATCACCATTCAGTTTAAAAAACTCAGCACATTGGTAGAATCCCAAAACTGCTAATTTATCGTACCTATAAACTCACAAAATCAAGAAGAATTTCCTCAATGTATTTGAGTGCATTTTTGTCTCTAAGACAGAAGTGAAATTAAATTCTAGAAACTGGTTCAGTACTCACAAGAAAGGCACATCTGGATCACATCACAGAAGGGCACACAGGCAACTTACCTGAAACAAAATAAATAATCATTAAAATAAAGCTCATAAAAATATAATTAAGGAGCACACAATGAATTTATCTGGCCAGTAAATACAAATTTGAAGAAACGCAAAAGGTTAATTACTCCAGTATCAGGTAACCACACGTTTATTCAATTTATGAAGTCATATCGTTCAAATATACGCGCGTCATGGTATGCTCATAACATTGGTTTGCAGTGAGATTTCTGGAATTTCAAAACAATCTTGATTCTTGAACAATTTATATATTACATTAAAACATTAATCTCGATATGATTGTTATATATGGGATAACAAATTGTTATCCGACAATAATTATGATTTTAAAGATCAACACAGATACCTAAATTGTAGCAGCAAAGGTGAGCCTTTGCGCAAGTAATACAGTGTAACAGAATCATCTCGTGTACGCTTAAATCTAGAATTCACTTTCATTCTGCGAACTTCCGTTATGTCTGCGTGCCGCAAACCAGATCGTGTCGACGTCCGCAACTGAAACGCAACCAAAACTTTATACTTTTAAATCTTGATAATTTAAAAGAAATATATACACCAGGCAAATTATTTCTTTTACAAATTAGAAAAGACGATTTTCGGTTTTCCTTTATGCAACCTACCAATTTAGGATTGCTTTTAAACGACACGTTTTATCCAAAGAAACAAAATTCAAGTGTTTTGGATATTAACCACTGGCATATTTCACCGCAAGCGAGACGAGGAACAGTTTTTTAGACAGACCAATCAGTATGTAAACAGAAGTATCAGAGCAACATAATTTTCTGAACAAGCAACATTTTTTATAAGAGGTCGATCTGTTAGTAACTATGAACACTTTCAAATGTATTCTAGGTATATATGAGAAATAAAAATATCATAAATACGTATCGCGAAAAAAAGCAATTTATAACAAATCTGTATTCTGAACAACAACGTTACGATTAGGAGAGTAATTTCTTTGAGCAAAAAGACAACGGAAGTTAAAAGCTGCCTGTCTGGATAGTCGACGTCGTTAAGGCTGAGAGGCCTGCCACGTCTCGAAGGGTCTCGAGTTTGAATCCCGCATCGGGTATGATGTTTCTGTGTCTTCGTGTTGTTCTTATCTGTTCTTCCTAGAGTTCCTCCTACAACTAAAACAATCACAGTGGCCACTTTATGACCAAGTTGTTAAGTTACCTAAAATAATTAAATAAAAATAATAAATAAAAAAATAAGTGCACGTTAGAAGCTCCTCGCGGCAGCACGCGGGGTCGTGCAATACTCGGGCGAGCGGTGCTCCACATTCCAGGAGGCCGTAACGGAATCCCGGAGAATTTCCTCGTCCTTTCAGCTAAAACGCTGTCTCTCGAGTCATTGTAATTTTATTTCTTTTCTTTTCCTGAAGTACGACGAGATTACAATTCCCACAGAAGATCATAGTTCAACTATAAAACACGAACAGACTGCTCCTAAAATAACTGTTTGCCGCCAGGCATACAGTTGTATGCCTCGCCGAAGTTCAGTCAAGTGGACACTTTGATAAACTTGATTTTAAGCGTACAGTTTGATAAACTTGATTTTTAAGTACGATCAAATGTGTTCCGCAGCAAATTTCCCGTGACAACTATCGTCCTGCTGGAAATAGACAGATCATTAACATTCGTCGTCAAAGTTTATAATGCAAACATAACCTCCATTCAACGCAGACTCAGCTTTACGCATCTACAGCGGAAGCCAGATTTAGACGTCCGCATTTTACGCAATAAATACTCGCACAATGCAATCAGAGATTCAAACCCGTCTGCGGACGGTGGAGTTTTGAAGAGCAGAAAATCCTCACAATGTCTTGCTAAAGAAACCTTGTCTAATGGCGCAGCAAAATTCTATAATCACTCTCCCAGAGAATGGCTAAGTAACGGATAAAATTCACTGAGATTGTTGTTGAGTCGGTTCCTGGTGGTCAATATGGAAGTTAACATATTGTTGGAGCGTCCATTTGATCCCAAATCCGACAAGGCCCAATAAGACTGGCAAAGTTCGCGGTTGAACAATGAAGAGAGCCCAGGTATTAGACAACAACAACGTCGACAACAATACTAAGATCAATGGCAACAAAGCGCACATCTGTTCTAAGGCACAATTAAACTCTTCGAGATGAACCAGTTAAGGCGCGCATAAATCCCGGCCTTCGAACACGCCCACCAGAGTCCGTCGGCGGCGCCAGCGGCGCTCGGCTGTGCAGCCCTGGTCCAGCGTTCCGCTAGAAGTCGAGGGCGAGAAAACTCAGAAAGTGTACGATGAAAAACCCAATCCTCTGTCATTGTGCAGTCCGTAACGACTGCAAGAGAACATTTTCGGTCAACTGTAACGCCGTGTTTATTTCAATCAATCAAAAAAAACAATAAAAAAACCTATGTTGACCAAGGACATAGAAGTACCAAGGCCCGAATGAAATGGGAGATGAACCATTTGGATGGATTCTTAATTTTCGTTAGTTCCTGCTCCTAGGTGTTTACGGACGTCCTCATCCCTGCTGAGCCGTAAGTCCTAGCGCAACGACTTTGTTACAACCCAGTCTCACAAACCTTTGCGCAGATAGGCTAATAAGTCCGTAAGTACCTACTTTTACTGTTTCCAACGTATGCCGTGAGCCCGTCGGAGATTGAACCGGTTCAGTGGTAGGAAGTCAGCTTGCACCTAGACTGTGCTAGTTTTGCCTCACGCTAGTTACCGTTGTAGGAGGTCGGAATTAAAGGAAGGATTTGGGTTCAGATGTGGTACATGATATATACTTGGAATGCACATCATGCCATAAAACTTGAAACAACCCTTGTTTACGCCGCATTCGAACCCACAGCCTCGTAATTCATGATTTGGCGCAGTTCCTAAGCCACCAGGCCGAATGTACTTACATTTTTTTATAGTGGCCGCTGACATTAGGTCATTGTTACATCTCCTGCCTTATAAAATGAATCATTTTAATTAATTCGCGAACGTCCTTCTCAACAGGTCTCGTGGTCTCAGAAACGCGCTTATCACTGTTAAAAAGATCCATTTTATAAGGCAGGAGGTGAAACAATGTCCTAATGTCATCGGCTATTATAGAAAAAATCAAAGTATAGAGAGATGAACCAGTTGGCGCGCGCACAGCACGCGGCCTTCAACCACGCCCACCGGCCGGCGCGAGCGCGGCTGGGCAGCCCTGGTCCAGCGTCCCGCTAGGCGGCGGCTGCGGCGGCGGCGCCGCGGGCGGCAGAGGCGCGGGGCCGGGAGGCGGCGGGGGCGTGGCGGGGCGGGCGCAGCGGCTCCGCGAGGCTGGGCGACGTGGGCGAGGGAGGGGGGAGGCGCCCGCCCGCGGGCTCTGGGCCAGTGGCGGCGGCGGCGGCGGCCAGCCGGCCACGCGGACACGGCGCGGCGCGGAGCGGAGCGGCCACTGACACAGCCGCCACCGCCAGCGCGGCTCCGCGGGGCTGAGTCACCCGCGCCCGGCGCGCCGCCGCCGCCGCCGCCGCCGCCTCCTGAACGCCCACGCCCGCGCGCGCCCAACGCGCCACCGCGAGCGAGGCCGTAACAATCGACCACTGGGAAAAGGACAAGACCATCTATTATCCGCGCACGTTTTCTTGAGCCCTCGCTTCGCTAGTTGCGAGAGGAGTGGAAAGTTTCGGTATTTTCACAAAAGGAATTTAATATCAAATTTGTAGTTCATTTTCTGATGCAAAATTATCTATTGCACGGGAAAGAACATTTCTGGTTACCAGATTTTGTATACAACGCTTGTTGCTATCATTTATTCTTAATTCAACTAATGTTGGCAAAGGAGTGGGGCACTTATTACGGGGCTCGAGAAAACGTAATAATATGTTAGTATCAGGGGGAGCTCTTGCGCATCGTATCAGACTTCAGCCAATGAGCTTAAGACACCAGTTTGCGTCACAATATTAGCGGGAATTTTAAATCCAGCCAGACACCAAATTTATTACCTCGTTACAAAACATTGAAACAGATTTATGAAGCATTTCTTTTAAATATTGCATCGTGTACACCTACGTGTGTGTTTTGGTTAGTTGCTGTTGAAAACTTTGTACCACTTGCAAAATGTTTCTCTAAACTTCTCGTTCTCCATGCAAGATGGCAGCAAGCGTCTGGTCTGGCGTATCAAACAAAGTGCCCGTGCTGTGGTCACGTGGTTCGTGACGCAAACTGGTGATGCGCAGAACCAGCTAAAAGCGGTGCACCGGAGGAACCCACCCATGTATTTCCACCATGGTTCGTATAATGCAAGGGTTCCCAAACGGTCGGTAACAACCCCCTGAGGATCGATCAAATTTTGAAGGGGGTTAATAATGATCAACGGGTCGATTGGGGGTATATAGCCGAATATGAACCGCCGGTTGATAGGTATAATTAAGATTCTATTGATTACAACATATTAAATGAACTTTATAATTAATTGTTTTCTGATATAGAGCAACAAAATATATATTAATAAATTCGCTCCTCTTCCTTAGGAGCTAGGCTGGTGCCACAGATGCATAGCACCGGCTCGCTAAAGTGGTCTTTTAAGAGACCCCACCACGGACGACTATCAGCAAAGATTAAAACAAATTACACCCCACGCTTATTTTATCCATTACACCAGCTATAGCAATTAGATTTAAAATAACTAATTTCACATTTATTATACAGACGGGTCCCATTTCGCGTTTCTGCTCCGAGCATGCGAAAACCCAGCTAGGCAACTGCTTAGGATGTTTATAGACTAAGGGCTTACGACGATGTATTCAAAACTGGCATTCTATCGCGGAAGAAAATTACTCTGCAATGTGCACTGGAGAAATGTTATAGTCTGTTAAAAACGCTCCAAATTTTGTAACTATTGCACAACAATCAAGATTAGAAACTACTCACAAGCGGAAGCGTCATCGGTTATTAAAAATCGAGATAATTACTAACATATTGGAGTACAAAATCGTTATCTTTAAGACATTTATGTGCTATTATTTGTTATGATTACGTATGATATATGATAGAGGATAACGTCGGTCGGGGGTCGTTGAGACCAACAATTTAAAATCTCTTCCAAACATAGAACATCAAAATTTGCAAACTACATCATAATTTGAATTATGTCACACAATTATGAATTAAATAATTAAATAAAACCGGGAGGGAGTGTAGAAGGAAGAATTAGATTATCATCAAATAATACTTTCACTTCCTTAAAAGGACACCATAACTCAGAGCTCAAGACTATTTTTCATCGTAGATGATTAGAAATTCTTCAACTTTCCACAGTTATTACGCCACCCCAGTAATAGGAGAATGTCCTCGTAAGTGGCGGAGCGGCCTACATACGTTCGAGCCCTCATCTTCACGGGTGACCGCGCTCCATCAGGAGGGAGAAAGGGATTTGCCTTGCGCACCGATCTGGGATCGTATCAACATAGGCCTCCACATCTGGGGAAGTAAGGCTGAAAACTACGGCAGTCACGAGTCTACCGAGATGTAAATAGAAACCACAATTATGCTCTATGAATTTTTGCGTTCAAACCGATTTAACATTGATAAGAGTGTACCGAAACAAAGTGGTTATTGATAATATTTATTCTGGTAAAATGCTTGGAGAGAATGGGAATTCAATAATTCACATGCAACAACATCAAAGGTCAACAAGAGAGTTCATTTATATTACTTGTGTAATTATATATTTATACAATTCATTTTTTATTTTTAACATTTTCATCACAAAATTTATACTAATTTAATTATTTTGTTGAAGAAATCAACTTTTCTATGATTGTATCCCTAGTACATAGACTGGGTGCATCGACCATGAACGCGAATCTGAGGGCTGCGAGTTCTAGCTCCGTTTCAGGCAGGGATGTTTTTGCAATGTGCTTGTGGCGTGGTAGACTTCTCATATTCCAGCCACATATCCATTATGAACAACATCGCACCCATATCCATTCATCTATGATCAGCATTCACCCCTGATTATCCGATCAATCTCCATAAAATGATAGTCAAAGCCAAACCACCACTCTATCTGCCCCGGAAAGGATACGAAATAAAGGAATAAACCTCCTTTATGCACATGCTAGCTTCTCTATGGGTGTGGAAATGCTAAATTCAAGGCGTCATATATGAAGAAATACAACCACGCTGCATGAACTTCCAGGCGCGCCGAAACAATCACCTAAACATTGTAAGTCATCAATCTGCTAAACAATAGTGCACACCTTTGCTCAAGAGACAGCATAACCCAGACTTGCCTTCGCGATTCGATTAATTTTGTATGTAACACTCCATATAATGTTTATACAATGTGCTTACAACTTACCACTAAAAAGCAATTTACTGAATGCTTAATTAAAAACAGCCCGTAAATTAACAGAAAACAAAGTGTAAAAATTTGTTTTCAATTTAGATCACGGTGTCATGGCTACCTAGTTATCCTCTGATTCTGAGTATTTCTCACGGGAAGGCCTGTTTACAAGAACCAATAGAGGATGGCGGCGAAGCTGCCTTTGCAACCAACGGCCTCGCGACCTGTGCACGGTCCAACGAAAATGAGGGTTTTATTGGCGGTCCCATTTTGCATTTTACGGCCGCGGGCAAATCGCAATAGAGTTATTGCTCGTCGTAAACGATCTCGTGAGCTCTTGGAAGAAATACAAATTGACAAGCAATTTGCATGAGCAAGGACGAAGAGAAAATGAGAGCAAATTCAGGTATACACAAGACGAGAAAAGGGAGAAAACTTATCGCCGTCTGAAAATGCTTGTATGGCAAAATATTATTATTATTATTTGCTTTAGTCTTGGAGATTCAACATCCGGTTTTCTTAGGTGTGTGAAGCTAACTTTGGAAGACAACATACTTGATTACAGCTCATCATAAACTCTGGACGGTGCGAAATATTCGACGTTTCCAAGATGATAATAATGATAATAATAATAATAATAATAATAATAATAATAATAATTATTATTATTATTATTATTATTATTATTATTATTATTATTATTATTATTATTATTATTATTGGTACGTGCCGAGATATATCGTGAGTCAGATACAACATTGACTTGTAAGTTGTACTTTTCTTTACTGCAGATTTGTTCCCTCTGATATTATCCGATCCATCAAGCTTCAGAAACCTATTAGCCGATGTTTTCCGTAGTGGCGCCGAGGAAAATATTCTACCAGGAAAAAGAATCTGTCAATGTTTATAAAAACATTAAGAAAAGTCGTTATCGCTCTTAGGTAACAGATACAAAACATTTGTTCTGCCTACTCAACACACCAAACAAACAAATATTTAACCATTCGCCAGATTGAAAGTTAAACACTTCGTATTATAGCAGAACTATAAATAGAAAGTTTACCTGAGGTGTCTGTCACGTTACATATCACACTCACGATATAACTTTCGAAAACCAACACACATCATGTATTTTAATGTTGACTCAGAAAAAATCACCAAAAGACGCTGCAACACGAAACCTTTGTGATATTACAATTCTAACAAACAGCAAGCTTAAACCATTGTAGCATCGAATAAAATCAATTTTGAATCAGCATACTACAAAAGGCTAGGGTGAAAGTGGTCTCTTACAAGACACCCAACGCCCAGAGGGTGTAAGACAGTTCTAAAGAAACGCCATGAAATAATGAATTATATTCGGTTACATAAAAGCACTTCTGCAGTGTGTTGTCCTGACCAACGTAAACAACTACCCGAAGTCTAAATATTTCCGCGTCACGTATGAACAACGAGTCAGTCACGTTTGACAATCAGTACAATCTACTTACGAGAAGTATTGCTGACCCTTTTGCGCACATGTACACACACGTCCAGACTATCTGCATTTGAATAACAAACGTCTTTTGTTTTTTTCCAATGGATAAACAACCTCCTTCCAAAATCTGTTTATCACGCAAAAATATTTTACAATTATTTGAATTTTCAAATTTCCAACTTAAAAAACTGCATGCACACTAATAACAGCCCAAATATTGCGTTTTTTCGAACTGTTTCTTACGTTCGTCTGATTTTTTTCCAACACAATCAGATGATTGCGCAAGAGGCTGGAATTCGAACACACACACATACACACACTTTCCAAGTAGAGCCGACTGTTTAAAGACAAGCCACTAAACACGTGGCTAAGAACCATGTTGGTAGAAAATAGCCTTGAATGTTGTTCCTGGATAACATGTCATTGAGCAGGTGCAAAGGCCGAATAAATCACCGTTTCGTTTGAATGATTTATCTCTCTCCTTCGTTCTCTATATTTGGCTCGATCTGGCAAACATAATAGATGACAAACATTCCATAAGAAATTGAAAATTGATTAATGCAACATTCTACAATAATCTACTAACAATGTTAATTAATACATATAAAATATTCTTGGTTTTCATAGATGATTTTGTTCATGGAAAAAGTATAATTCCACGTACCGACAAATCGATAATTACATATACGGACGATATTTCTCAATATTAATAGACACACTCTTTCAAGCAAGCAAGTGAACAATAGACAACCTTACGTTTTTGATTAATGTTAAAGTAGTATACAGTTGTTTACATGCTATTAAATATCGCCATTTCAACTTACATCAACATCAGAATGTAAGCAGTATAACTCGATAAAAATGCTGTCATACCATTCTTCTTTATGGCTTCATTACATTTGTATTTTTAATGGCTTAGTCACACAGACAGTTTATTTTGTCAAAAAAATAACGAACAAATAAAATATCTGGCGAGCTTGAAGACTTGAATTTCAAGTGGAACGATATTTCAAGCGAATGCTACCGACAAAGTATAACGGACAGCACAGTGCACAATACTAAGAGCATTCCACTTAGTTGAAATTCCAGTTTATTAGTGTGAGGAACGTGAAGTGGCTGCACTGCTTCAGGAATTCCAAACGACTCGTAAGAGCATGAGTAGAACATCACGCAATTTAGAGAAGAAGGTCGAAATTACCATTTTTATCACTATATGGTAGAGAGGAAATGCAATGTGTGTAAAAGCGTAAACGCTAATGGCATGACGTTGAATACGTTGACTTACATTCGGATTTTTAAAATCTACAAATAGTTGTCGCTTCTTGAGAGACTATTTTCTTTTACTAACGTAAGGATATTGATAGGGAGAGTGAATAACTAAACTCTTCATCTATCGTCACTATTATCAGGAGAGAAGATGCTTTGTAAATAGACATATCTGGATCCAAAATTTTTTTGTTCATTGGCTTAAAAAATTATACAAATTAGAGTTTTCATTACGCTGTTCTGCTCCCTTTCGTTACAAAACTGCATAGTTCGTCCAATTGCCATCTCTTCTTACACATGAGAAAGGAATAGAATGTAACAGGAAATTTAAAGATATGTAACGTACCTTACAAATCTTGAATTTACAACCTCGTAACTAAGCACAAAAGAATAAAGAAAAATATTCTACACGAAAGAGTATGATCACGTAATGCAGTTAGTGGAGAAACTTATCTGGAGAGAAACTAATTCGTATGTTTCGTCCCTAATAATTGTGAATAATGTGAAACAATTTTCATTTCATGGTTAAAAACGGTACCATATCTGAGTTCAGCATTGACCATATCTCTGAAAAGGGTTCAATAAAACTCAAGAACCTTGACAATTTAAGCAAAAAGTGAATACTCTATGATCTTACCACGCAATTCACATAGAATATGACAAAGGCAAATACAAACAAGACAATGTGCATACAAAAAGAAGCCTCTGCAAAGCGACGGAATAGGCTCAGGTTCAATACAGGAGTTTCAGGTTCAAAGGAGCATTAAGTACCATCCAGACCCGTTGCAATTACACATAAGTCAAAATAATACTATATCAATTCGCAAATCGCATGCCTCATGACATGGTGTTGATAAAATGGTTACTAGTGCCGTACGCGGACCCGATTGTGGGTAAACAAGGAAGAGGATTACGTCATTATGCCCATTCTTTTCTAAGAAACCGATGAATGGGAATTTTAATTGTGACGAGAGATCACAATGCCTGATCAGGGAATATCGATTTTGGAGAAAATTCTTCCAATCGTTTAGGCGCTAGCGTTGTTCACGGACGAACGGAGGGACAGACGAACGGAGGGACAGACGAACGGAGGGACATACGAACGGAGGGACAGACGAACGGAGGGACAGACGAACGGAGGGACAGACGAACGGAGGGACAGACGAACGGAAGGACAGACGAACGGAGGGACAGACGAAAGGACGGACAGACGGACAGACAGACGGATGGATAGACAGACGGACGGACAGATGAACGGATGGACGGATTGACAGGGTTGCAATTGATATAGGGATAGACGGACAGAAAGAAGGTTCGACAGACGGACGAATGTTGTACTGTAAACCAATTTTTCGATACCAAGGACGAACAAAATGTGAATTTTGAATACACAACATGTAAGAGGAAGTAATGCACTACATACAGGAGCACGAATTATCTATTTTTCGGAACCAGGGACCACCTATGCGAATTTTCCTGCCGAAATATCGCCGTTCTTCGCTCAAGCATTACATAAGTATCTCTACTCCAAGTAATAGTACGCATACTACGTTAGTAGTATACGAGAAAGTATACCCGATTCAAAAGGGAGTAAACAACAAAAGAACGCCACCCTAAACACACGGAAACGACGACGGCGGCGGCGGCGGTGAGCGGTGCGGCGTCCGAGAGCGGGAGACAGTGGCCATGTGGAGCGTGCAGGTTCCGCGTGTGCGCGCGCGTGCGCCACTTGGGCGGCGCGTGAGTTCTGTCACTCCTCCTCCGCCCCCGCCGCTCATGCCCCGCCCTGCCCCGCCCCTCCCCGCCCCGTCGGGAGAAAGCGCCCGGCCAACCACGCCACCGCCGCCGCACGAGCTGGACGCGGCCCGATACGAGCAGCCCCCAGTCAGCTCCGACACGTTGGCATTCCCACCAAGGCAGAATCAAATACTAGTCTAGTCAGAATTTTAATTACGTTTGTGCTAAATAATTACCGAAATTGATGTATTTTTACATACATGAACAAAAGGTTTCAGTGAAAGATGGTTTCGTAGAGCTGTGCCGTCGTAGGAAATTATGTGATTTATTATGAGTGGTAAATAATTAGTCTATTATGGGTGGTAACAATATATCATAATTCATTTCATTGAAGTCAACCATTCACCTTTGTACAAAAATGCATTCAATTCGATTTACGAGGTGGACATATCTCTTCTGGTGTGATAATCATGGCCGCCATAGCAACTGAATTTGAATATCGTATTTTTATTATTAAAAATCAACGTGAAAAAGAAGCATTAACTGGCCAAAATCAGAATTTCGCTGCGGGCTCGCCCTGGTGACGTCAGAAGGATAACATCTGTATGAAGCATTGGTGTCTAAGAACAGAACTAAAAGAAATGTACATTTATATTTAATATTTTTAAGAAGAAATTGTTGAGAACCCGAAAGTGTCGCTCACTATTTGAATGCAGGGGAGTGAGTTGTAAGGCGTCTCGTAAAACTAAGAGCGAAAATTTTATCTCTATTATGGGTGGTAAGAAATATATATGTAATTTAAATATATATTTTTTCATTTAATTGAATTCAACAATTCAACCATAATTAATTAACGTTTTCTCGCTAATTAAATATCGCAAATATAAATATTCTTACAATTCACTTAAAAAAGACTTGGTTGTGTCAGCTTGGTACCAGTATGGAACTACGGTCTTTTTTAAACATAAAGAATGAGAAATATTTTTGCGGTAATTCATTGGCAAAAAACAGTTTAACTTTTGACACTTTTTATTGTCTCTTAGGTAAAACTGATTACGCTGCTCCACACAAATGAGCTTCTACAACTTCAAGGTACATCCAGGCCCGACAGGAGTGTTGTGACGACCACATCCTCATATACGCAGCGATATTGCTTACTAGTATTGCATAATACCATGAAGATCTCGTGGAGATTTTTTTCCACCGGTGTGCCGTAAAAAATGGGGGAAAAATGAAACTGAAAACTAATGTTGATACTAAGCTAGATTACTAAACTAGATAATCTTGAGTCTTATTACTAATCTTTCAATAAAAAATTAAGGATAAGAATAATTTCCATTTGTGCCCAAATATAACAAATAATACACAATTATTATGAACAAATATTGCTTACATTAGATTGCCATAGTTGTATTAAATTAAATATTATTTCTGACCCAACATCACTTTTTTTTAAATGTGTTTTTAGTTTTCCATGTGTTACAAGATTTGAAATTACCAATTAATTGCAAAACGACAAATGAGAGACTACAATAGAGGATTTTGCAAACGCATATCACTGACCATATATTGAATTTTATTGATTTACGATTCAGTGTTACGTCCAGACCCAAATTAAAACGTAAGCTATGCAAATATATACAAAACACTTTCTGCTAATGATTTCTGATACTAACATTAACAATCGTAATTATGAACTTATAAATCCCAAAATCTTGTTTCTAAAGGGTCATTTCCCTTCCGCTTTCCAAGATTTATTATAGGATTTCCTTTCGAAAATTGTATTTATTTCCACATCAATTAAAATGTTCCATTAGTTTTCAATTAATAAACATCCTTAAGTCTCGCAATAATAATTTTCGAGATCACTGTGGAGATTAAATATAAAGTAAATTACTAAATTTAATAGGATGTTTTTTCTTCCTCCGCATGATAAACACAACGCAGGAAACAGGAAAGCTAAAAAATAAATGTAATAACACTGAAAAAATTAAATTTTTAGTGTTCAACAGGTTTAAGTTAAATCACAAGAAAAGCAATTAAAACGATTATAAAATACGCAAATGTTGAAATCACTGTTTAATGTTATATACAACTCTTATTATTTCAAAAACTCGCATATTAAAAAAAATCTGTTAGCCAATATTATTTAATAAAACAGAAAATACATTATTTTCAAATTTAATGTTATTTCATTACTCATTATTACATTCATTATTTCATACATTTTACGTTGTTGATGTTGACGATCGAAGTAAAATACGAAATGAAATTGATTAATCTTCGAAATCTCAGTTAACCCAACTGGCATACCAAAATGTGTTATGCTACTGCTGGTCATATTTGACGTCAAAAGTTTTTGTTACAGTTTCTTAATCAAATTACAAAAGGTGAGTCTACAAATTTGTTTTTTAATTTGTAATATAGTTGAAAGTAACTATTTAAGTATAAAACCCAGTTGTTACCTGTGGGTTAAAAGGGTTGTATTTCTTGTGGTGCATGAATATTTAATAACATCTGCAAAGTACACAGTGGGATAACAAGTAAAGGTACACAGTAGGACTGTCCCACTATGTACTGCTGTATTTGTAATAAATGATGTCACATTAAATGTTCTGAGACAACCATTAATGAAATAATCATTGTTGTAGATGCCACCAAAGTTAAAAAATGCGAAATCTAGCCAAATTTACAGAAGAAGACATAAAACTGGCAGTAGCTTTTGTATTAAAAGGTGGATCTCTTAGATGAGGAACACGGTGTTTTGGTGTTTTAAAATCAACCCTTCAGCGTTGTTTTAAAAAAGTCTTTCGGCGAAGAAACTGACATGTGTACCACTGTGTACTACCCGCGGGATGCAGCGGGACACACAGCTTTTCCTAAAAATGCTTAAATTCATTGAATTTACAAACTTGCAGGCAACTTAACTTTTTGCCTGGTGTCTAAATAAATGCTTTATACCTTAAAATTAAAATCAGTCAGCATTTATGCTAATTGAACTCGAAAAACATTCCATCCTTTTCTCGTGCCACTGTGTACCACCTTTCCCTACGTCCATGCCTTACGAGGGTTTCGAACCCATGGCAGTAGTGTCCGCATACCTGGTCGCACCTGCCCTAACTCGTACAACACAACGTCTTCGGTAGTCCTCAGGGGGAAAGAAAAGATTAGCCGCCCCTTCACACACAGCGGCCGCTCCGTGGGTGGAGAGCGCGAGCGCCGAGGGACGGGCTTCGAATCTGGGGCGCGGAGGCGGCCCGCATCTTCTTTTTGCCCGCTGCTATCGATAGAATCGCGCTGCACCAAAGCAGCACTTCCCTCTTTAGGAAGGCGAGAGCGACGGCTGAAAAGTCTCTTGCAACCTCATTATACGGTGAATTCGCACCTAACCCAGGGACTAAAATACAAAACATTTTAAGTATTTCACGACAGATTCTGTGTGGTCGTCAGAGAAAGATTTCTACTGCAGTGATATGATGAATTATTATATTCTTAGTGACCACCTCGATGTGAAAATGAACAAT
Organism: Teleogryllus occipitalis; assembly: GCA_011170035.1. Classification (NCBI taxonomy): domain Eukaryota; kingdom Metazoa; phylum Arthropoda; class Insecta; order Orthoptera; family Gryllidae; genus Teleogryllus; species Teleogryllus occipitalis. Next base: position 256,946 of record BLKR01000393.1, on the reverse strand, counting down.
CTCGCTTTTCCTGTTTGCTTTATTTTTTTTTTAAATGTGAGAAATGGACCTACAAATGGTATGATACAAACCGGATAGACGCATTCCGCGCGCGCGCGCGCGCGCGCGCGCGCGCGCGTGCGTGTGTGTGTGTGTGTGTGTGTGTGTGTGTGTGTTACTGGTACGTGGTATGAGAAACACGCAAAAGAGACTCGATTTAGAATGAAATAAAAAGATGTCGCCTGGGTACCACTCTAATCTTGCGTGAATCAGAATTCTCAGTTACTTTGGTTACGTCGTAATGGAAGTAGGAGAAAACCTTGAGAAGTCCATTTTGAAAGGAAAAGTGTAAGGTAAGATGCTAAGAGCACGGAAAGAGGGACTGATCAAATGAAGATCACTTGTTTGCAAGTCGCACAGTGCATGAGAAAACCAAAGATCGACAACAATGGCATTCCTGCATTGCGAATGTTACAGAAAGTGGGGTCACGTCACTCAGATGAATCTAACAATTAGTGATGCTAATGAGGGAATAACACTGTGCCAACGAGTTTCTTAACTCCCAGGCAACTATAAAATATTCACAGTTGCTCGAGTATTTCTTTACAGTTTATTTTAACTTAAGAGTAGAATTAGTTAAATCTACGTATGGATTTCTTAGAATAATGATTAATATCAATGTCCTTCGATTTTATCTTCAATGAGCAATGTATCAGGACAATCAGAGACAAACTTTTTGGATGAAAAATAAATAAATACATTGAAATGGAAGAAAAACAGACGAGATATATAACTCATGGAGAATGTAAGAGCATTTCAGAACAATTGAAAGAAAATATCCAGGTAGAGGAGATATTTACTTAAACATATCCAATAATTACCACTGTAAACAGCTCAGAAGCTAATTAGTAGTTCAGATCCTATAGATCAACTTTTAAACACCAAGTCATGTTAGTACTCACCATAACATAAAATCCTCTGCAAAAAACAATGATTTGTAGTAATACCAATTATTATTTTATAGAACGACACGATTGCTTCCCCAATAGAAATGAGGTTGAACCTTAATACTTTTGCAATCAATTATAAATACGGTCACGAATTTTACCACTGCTCCCCTGCACCAACTTCAGAGAACAAGAATACAAACACGATACTCTTCAAAATCGAATTTACATTGACTGACATTGAATTTACATCTCTGACATTAAAATTAAATGAAAGAGACAGATTGTGGCCTAATCAGAACGCATACTAAACTAACGAGTTTACAACGTTCTGGCATAATTTTACCTACACTTTTTGGTTATTTTGCGTTGCTTTCACTAAGATTTCCATATCGCCGATGGCCTGCAACTTCAAGCAAATGTTACTTTCACTCAAGCAAAACTTCACTCAGCACACAGAATCTAGCGAGCATAAAATACTACCTACACATATCTCATGCCGATAATTTTTGTACGTATTAACATTCCGCGTGGCCTTTTGCTTCTTTTGAAAGGCGAACACCAAACCAACATGGTTCCTTTTCATTTCGAGCACAAAACTCCATTGAATCCACGGCATTTCAAATACATCTCTTTCATACGAAAGCGTTTGAAGGAATGCAATATTAGCGTCTGGCATCAACACATTTGCCTAAGCCAGGCCCACCCGCGAGAGGCAAACAGTTTCCAGGATCCTGCAAAGCGGCTTGTTTACGACGCGAGGCGCCGTCACGGCCTTCGACGACGGAGACGGTGACGACGATGCGACGAGGCGGTCGTGGGAGGGCCACGCTTGTTCCTCAGAAAGGCCAGGGACGACTTCTTTCCGCAGCTTTGGAGCCTACGGCTGCGCCTCGCGCGCGAAACTTCGCGGCGCCCGCAAGTGCAGAGCGCCCACGCTCCGTGCGAATGCTGGGCTGCGACTAGTGATAGCGAATTTCACCAAAATCGATCGATACATACGCTAAAGGGTTTTCGATGTCGATGAAAATCTCGAAAAAAAAAACATCGATGTTTATAGAGTAATAAACATGCTATTTTCCTATCCATTTTTAATTACAGTACTAAAAGGGATATATTTGTTTGGGTACCAGCATTTTAGTAGTATGCGAATAAAATTATTATTGAATGTAAAGAATAAAATTAACAATAAAAACACCGTGTTTTGCTACTTTAGCCTTTTGTCACTTCCATTCATACACCTTCAAAGTAAAACCACCTAAAATTCCCTCAGATTGCAAAGGCGAAAAATGCAGGTTGATGAAGGAGGTGACGCAAAACAACAATATTGCTGTGAATTGCTGCTACTCTACAACGTGCCCAAACCCATTCATTAAAATAAATTAAAAATTAAAAACATCTGTGTTTTTGCAACGCAATATCGATGTGAAAAAAACTTGAAAGCAAATTATCGATGTTAATATATCTATGTTTCTGGTGGAAAACATCCATGATTTTTGCCATCCCTAGCTGCGACGGCCGTCGATAGAACCGGTCGCACCTCCAAAGAAGGAACCCACATCCCCAGTGCGTATCATCTTCCTCCATATTCGCTAAGACTAGAGGAAGTTTTGTTACGATTCATGAGACGCCTTTGACATAAAAAAGGGATGTGTGCTCCACCTGAAGAGGAAATTAGCTACCCTCCTATTTTTGTGATATCTATGGGTATAAATTAAGTATATTTGACCCTAATTCACTACAGAAAATCTTTTAGAATCTTCTATTACATTTTTGGCGACCTTCCGAGACCCCTCACTCTGCATTCGGTAGCTAATCCCACGCAAGGCTTTCTGGTGGTTAATAACACTAGAATACCTGAATTTTTACCCACGCACAGTACCGGACCTGCGTAATGTAACGCGTTGCACAGACTTGGTCATTCGACGTTATTTTGAATTACAAGCAATTTTCAAAAAAAAAAAAAGTTAACCAAGCGTGGAATATTTCCACGAGTCCCATAGTACTCTCAATATCTAAAACTCAAAGAATAGTACGTTTCAAAATGTTGCCATTAAATTTATCTTCAAAAAATTTCGTTTAATGCAACCCCTCCATGCAAATGCGTATTTAGGGGTTGCGTTGCAGCAGTGCAAGCAGGGGCATGGACGGTTGGGAGCCGGGCGAAATAGGGAAAAGCGGGATCATTTTTTCTTATAAAAGTCAAAACATTACATGAAACAATTCATTCCGTTAACATCCTCAAGTGACAATACTCTAGAACTCCTACAATTTTGCAATTAGTGCATGTAAGAGTAGGCGTATTGTAAGAAAAAATAATGTTAAATCTCTGATATTTTAAAAATATCATTATGATTATTCTTTTTTAAGAACAAAAGCAGAATGAACTAGCGTTACGCATAATGTAATTCCAGAAAGAGACATTTCGCCAGATACATGATCTTCCTTGTTTCGAACGAGACGGGCATACACACTTCAGATGGGTCACCGCTTGGAACTACACCCAGCATTCAGGCACACGACCGCAACTCGTTTTCCTAACACGTCATAATATCACCTCACGATGTAACTCGACGCTGCATCACCCGACTTAATTGGCGCCTGACGCTCTTCCTCTCCGCCAGCAGCCACCTCGAGTCAGCCCCGCCACTACCTGTTCCTTGAACACCCAGCCGGCGAGCGTGAATCGCCTAAAAGAGAATGCTCCTCGGGTCAGAGCATTCGACAGTCAGCAGCTGTGAAACAACAGCGTAGGATTCCTGGAATAAACATGAAACCTTTAAGTGAATCACTTACAGAAGAATGCGCCAGAAGGCGGGATATGCAACACACGGCTGAAACTTCTGTGAATTGCACCGCAGAAAAAGGTTTATGAGAGCAATAGAAATTTTTTATTTTATTATATTTATCATAATAAATTAAATTATTACATATTTATTATTTTTATGAGAGCAATATAAATAATCTTGAGAGAACGGATTTTTTGGAATGTGATAGTATTTAAGAAGAATAACTCACCTTCTAGACTATGGCCTGCCATAAGTGAATACGAGAAAAATAAAAAAAATAAAGAGAACAGATTTAGAGAAAGCGAGGATTCTTAAGAAAAATGTCCAAAGCCCATGTTTAATACTTGTGTAATTTTGAAATACCACGTTTTTTTTATTTATTTAAGGAGACAAGCCTTTGCGACAGAGAGTTGATAGACTTAGAACCGACCTTGGGAGATGCCAGCGAGGAGAGAATGCCAACATCGCATTCTGTCAAGCAGAAAGGTGACTTACAGTGCACCTTCCACTGCCTGCCTGGATAAATATTTATTTGTATACTTCTTTTCATTGCACGATGACCAGTAAGCCGTGGCATATGTTATTAACTACTTACGGTATGCAAAATTGTTTTTGGATTCAACTGCACATTCATACAGCACAGAAATAAAGAGGACATTATAAAGTTAGTTTCACGGAGAACTTCAAAATATGCAAAATTATAAGTAACCTTCACATGTCCGTGTGTCAACTGAATTTCAAAAAATCTTCGACTCGCGCACGACCAATCATTGATGAATAACACACTATGGTGGTAGGAATGTAACGGTGCTTGTGAGCAAAGAGTCGGTGAGTAAAATAGTTTGAATGAGTATCAAGGATCATAAGTAAATAACAAAAAATAGCTATAAAAACAGTAATGTCCGAAAAATGTTACAATTATAAACAGAATACCAGTCTGACCACTGCTCCTTCGCCCGCACGGCCAATACATAAGTTACGAGGCTATTGGCTACACTGCTGACAGATGCACAATGTTGCAGTTTTTTTCCTGAAAATACCTCGATGCCATGAAAGTGCCACGCACGGATGCGTCGGACAGAGTGGCGTAAAAAGCGCGCGACGAAAGCAGCGTTTGTGTAACGGTAGTGGAGGCCGCCCGTTGGCCGGAAGGGGACCCAGATGGTGATGGCAAATTTTACCCAACACTGGTACATCGATATTTCGAAACACTACTAATAAGTTTTCGATGTTGATGAAAACGTTGACAAAAATCATCCATATTTAAAATATCTGTGTTTTCAATATGATAAAACAAAAGGTATTTTCCTATCCTATTTCCATTTTAATTACAGTACTAAAACGAGTTACATTTCATTGTTTGATCGCATATAAATAAAAATAATCTTTTATGTAAAGAAGGAAATAAAAAATTAAAAACATGTAAAGAAATTTCTCCCCCCCCCCAACTTACCTATAAAAGAGAATAAACTTCCTAATTAAACCCGGCAACACTAGAGAAATGTTGCAAATAGTAATCGATTTCGCGCCGTCTAGTATCGATAACAGTCAGTGGATGTTGGTTTGGAGTAATTCACAAAAAAAATAAATACTGAAAATTGTATTTATCTCATGAGAATTATTTTTTAAAACATCAATGCTTCTGAAAAAATGTATCGATATAAAGAAAACATCGAACACAAAACTTCGATGTTAATATATCCATGTTTCTGGTCGCAAGTATCGATGCTTTAAAAACCTGGATGTTTGCTAGCCATCCGTAGAACCAGATGCCACCCCGCACTCTGCGGCGCGAGGGAGACCACCTCTCCGCACTTCACCCGGAGCCTTGCGGAGGCTACGGAGATTCTCCGAGTTGCTTATGTTAATGTCTAATGTCCAAATGTAGCTAATTGGCAGATATTTTTATCTTTATTCAAAACGGGTGGATCTCCAGGCGACTAAGGAGAACCCCCAGCTCCGAATTACTTATGTCACGGCTAATGTCCAATTCTGGACTATTCGCGAAAAAGCCAGGTAGTGTTATCCAAAACTGGAGGATCAAGCTAGAAATAGAAAAATTGTCTCGAAGCTTTTATTTCATACTTACGCTCCCTCAAACAACCAAATCTAATCAAATTGTCGCCCTACACGCCGGCGGCGACGGTGCATGGAGGAACGGAGGATGGAAGATTCAAATATGCACGAGCTCCAGTGCCTCACGTTCCGAGCTATGTTTTCGTATTCTTTTTTGCATAATCTTATATAGAGGAACTGACGAAATTAATATTTTTTAAGAACCCGCCAACGGACATAAATTCTTGCGATTTTAATCACAATTTGTCTTTAAATGAATACATCGTTCGAAAGCGGGAACACAGGACATCTCGGAAAATACACATTTATGTTAAAGAGCTATTTTACATTTTCTAATAAATATTACCAGCACTCCTACGAATATTTTTAACAATGATTTCTTCATAATCCATCAATTATTACGTTTGTGACACCTGCACTTCAATCGCCGACGAAAACATAAAGCACGTCTGTCTGTGCACTTTCTTTTTCGAGTTGCGCTCGTTATGTGATAAACTTCAATTTTTCGCTCTTAGGGAGATATTTTGGTCCGCTGCCGAGCGCTGTGCTGTGGCGGTGGCGATGGCGATGGTGGCGAGAGAGTGGGATGTGGTGATGTGGTGGCCTGGCGTGCGCGCGCGTTGCGAGATCGGAATGCCCCGTACGGCACTGCGCCGCCTTGCCCAACCGCTCGCCGCACGACCTCGCGCGTCCGCCATACGACGCGACACGACACGACTCGGTGCGACAGGTCGGCCGGACCTGGCATAGCGGCGGCGACGGGAGCAAAGGCCACACGCACCCGCTGCAGATGGATGATGGGAGTGAGATGTCTCCATCGATCGAAAAAAGGCCTACTTTCCTTTTTCGAATCCGAACTCTAAGTCGATCTTCAAACTCACATATCCTGGAACTTTCGATTGTTTATATATTCCGTCATATAGCCTCGTATGATAATTCACATGAGGGACGAAATAAAAATACATTTTCTTTCTTCAGTGTTAATTGCGACTACATTCATTTCCCTGGCTCTTATTACAAGTAAGTGCTCTTCACGCATAAAAACTGATGTGTAACGAATGCGAAATTTTCATGAGAAAACCTGTATTGGTACAGCAACGAAGACCAGAGCCCCCTATTCCAGGTCCTGGTCGTCATTTGTGCTGACCATCACCAAAGAGGATCTTAGTGAAAGGGAAGATAAATTACTTGGCATGAACACCAAACACAGGAAGAGAAACCATGACCAGTCATGTACTAGTCATATTGTTATTAAAATCTAAGATTTAATAGTGAATATTAAAATGAATAGAAATGTTTAAGATACGGAAGTCAATAAGGCAGAAAAAAACAAAGTGAAGAATATAATATTGAAGAGCACAATAAAGAAATTATAAGGTAATTTCCAATATTCAATAGTTTCAATTCTTGAATTATTACACGATCTGATCGTTAAAGGAAACTTCTGGCACTGCATATTCCTGAAGTTGACAACAAGCCAAAATGGATCGTCTGATTGGCTTTGCATCATTCGACTTCATCCTTCAACATTGAAAGGAGAAGGCCGCCTACTGCAGTAGGGTTCACTAAGGCTCGAAATTCCGTAATTTGTAAAGGTAGTTCCTCATTCATACAATTAATAAAAAAACCTATACCAAATAACTATTAAAGATATTACCGGATTAAAAACAATATTTTTATTGAAAGACTTAAATCAAAATAATTATAACTCTCTCTTTAAACATCCAAAATGAAGATATTAGAATCTCCCCCAAAGAAATAAAAACTATACAATAAAAGTTATATAAATACTTCAAAAAAACCAAAAAGAAGTATTTAGAAAGCTGCAGAACGATTATACACAAACTGATAAATATGCGGACTTATTTAAACTTTGCTTTTCCTCTGGATTTTTATCAGTGCGAAATTCATTTCAAAGATAAGTTCAGCTTATCACCAAAAATATTTGATAGTTTGTGCTTTTAGTTCTTATTATCTTGATTACACATTAATTTACTGCCGGTAATCAAAGGTAATAATTACCCATTACTGCAGCATTACCAATTTTTGCAGCATAAATACGGGTAGTTTTGAACCCTAGAGCAGACGAAGGTGAATGTGGCAGTGGCTGCGACGGAGACGTAAACAACAGACAAACGCGGGCCGCCGCTTTCTACGTGCGTCCTCGGCTCGCTGGCGCCACAGACGCCAAGTGCAGCTTCTGCAAGGCCGGCGGTCGCCGTCAGCGCACGCGAGAGGGACAACTCGCTAATGTGCGACTCATCTCTCAGAGGTTGCAACACAGACAATGCTAAATCCCAACAACGCATGCTTAGAAGTTTTACATTTTATTTGTTTAGCCCATTACATCCCATTAAGGGCAAAGGAAACCTGATACAGAGAAAAAGAATTAACATTTATTGCTAAGGAATGATTAGGTTGTCCAATTAACATGCACACAGCACAATTCTTTGTCATAATTCTCATAAACACTCGTTATTTCAGGTGTAATAGGTTACCGAGTTATAACCTTAAATATAAAGTCAAATTAATTGTGTTGTATGGAACCTCTGTATCCAACAAAAATACACACTTCTCAAAATTTCTGTTTGGGGTCGTAGAGAAATTCTTTGGTTAACATGCATATTTGAAACTTTAACTTCATTTTTGGAACTGTATATTATTTTCTTTCTTAAATCAACGAACTCAGTTTATGAGGTGTTACCAACACATTACAGTTGATTGTTAGTAATTAGTGTGAATGATAAAATGTGGAAGATAATATTTCTCCCCTATACTTCACAAACAGATTTTCCTGTTCTTTGACGAAAGTAAAATAAAACAAAAAATAAATGGGAGAAGGTGGGTTGTGTGGGGTGACTTACTCCAAGATGATGGCACGCAGAGTAATACAAATATTGTCTATCACAAGAACTATCTATGAAGGTCTCTTCACGATCTGAAGAGGCGAAGACATGGGAGAAAAGAAATGGAGATAACGATGTAGCCAGATAACTGAGTAACATGTGTTTCTTATTACACAATTTTGTAACAAGAAATATGTTACAAAATTGTGTAATCAAGCAAAATACGATGCCTCATTTCGGTTTCAAGATTTTGTAAGCGTTTCAGCAGTTAAACAACCTGCGGTGATGTTTCTCTCCATAAGAAAAATTTGGAGACAATTCTTGTAATAAAGCAAAACCGCAAGCTACTTTCCCTTCCAACATCTCACCCAACGAAACTTCACCTTACTCATGCGAGTTAAAAATTACCTACCACAGCTGACAGTTATCAGACGAAATACCCTACCACGTACGTCAAGAACATTAACAGATTTTGCAAATAAACTTGAATAAAACCAAAATGGAATAAGTATCTCAGATTTCAAGAAACATTTTGCTAAGAAGGAAAAAGGGCATTGTTACACAGTGGAAAGAACGAGGAAAACCTTCAACAAGGAACTTCGTCATCCAGAAATTCCAATCCCAATGAATAATGGGTCGTAAGTATTCAATACATTAAGATAATTCTAGACCAGCAGTGATGTTTATCGGACATCAAATTTACTATTAATTTATTTCTAGAAATACCCTGACAACAAAATATCACGAAATGGTTATTTTGAAATAGAAGCAAAGCCTCTGCTCAAATTAAATAGAAGTAAACCTGTAGGCTTAATAGTCAAGCAGTCGATTATCGATGAATGAGTAAAGAGGGAGGTCCTAGTGCCCTTTCCCCGCCTAGTGTTGCTCACAGATGCTCGCCACATCCAGTCATGCTTCTCTCTTCCTACGTGATCTAACCACAACCTTCAGCTGCTCCACCGGTATGACGCCACACGCTTCCACAGATTGCATTACTCACTACCTTTCGCTTTGCGGACACGTAATTAAAAATTTCTGCGAAAGTAATGAGTGGGAGAAAACGGCGAACTGATACTTTGACAAGCTAAGACAATACAAATCTCTATGCTTTTATCAGACAAATTTTTTAAACTTCCTTAGAAATGGGTCTTTTTTCTCCTTTTCAAACTCCTGATACGACCACGCTCAACACGATTTGCCCATTTGATGTTGCTTACCTTGACCACTCCCTGCAGCATCCTTCACGCAAGACAATCAAGCGACCGGCTTTCTTACGCAACTACGCTTACGAAGACTTCCGTTTTGTGTCATTTACCCTCCAAGATGGCAGAATTTACATTCCAAACATGCACACGTGATATTATAATTTCATTTCATGATTTACACTGTACTATACTTCCACAATCTTAAATTTCACAGGCGATATGAATCTAAAGAATATCAATACATAAAGGTACGTAATTCATTTGAAAACGGTTTAACATTTCACTAAAGCAAAAAAAGTAGAAATAGTTTATGAGGAACAATTTTACAAGTCATAAACATTTATTCTATAACATACGCTTTATACAAACTACTTTATCGATGGAATAAAGACACATTCTTTTCGAGAATAGAATTTATGGTAGTGTTAAATTTTCAATCTCACTGAAAATATTCTAATGCAGATCTAATAAAAACCAGCTTTCAAATACTTTGTTTTCAGCTACGAGTATTTCAAAGTATAGCTGACAATTTTATTCATAAACTGAGAACACACTTCTGGCCTTTCATTCGATTCGATCAGTGAGTTCTCAAAGTTGAATCAAAAAGCTCTGAACTTTCGATGCACGCTAGTTCTATTGTCATGAAATACAAGAAAATTCTCTTTAGCAATATCAGAAAGAAAAATATTACTTTGCTGATCATAGATGTGCGTGATTGTGTGAACTGATAACACAATTATCAGTTCCACTGGAAGTAGGCAATGGGACCATGTACAAATGGCGCGTTCTAATAGTTTTGAAAGAAAATGGAATGAAAAACAGCAAACTGAAGAATGGATTGAAAGTTAAAAATAAATAAATAAATAAATAAATAAAAACGTACGGAAAAAATGCATCCAAAAGGATATTAGCCTATTCCCCACACAATCATCATTTCCTGTTTTTTTAAACGACCACAAGTGAACACAATTTACTTGTAGTTCTTTGGTAAAACGTATTGAGCACATTCGCAAATTAATCACTTCACATGATGATACCGATATTGCGTCAAAAATTAGGCGCTTTTACAAACTAAATTATTTATTTTTAGTCGTTTTGAATGATTCTTTTATAAACTCGGATCACTAACTTCAATTCACTTAAGTTTTAAGACAAAGAAAGGTGAATACCCAGATGTTTTAATATCAAATATCCGAATTTCTCCACATCTAACCGAGTTATCTCCGGAATGCGCAGTGAGTCAACGCAGACAGAGTCCAGTACAACGGTGCTTTCCCGCACTTCACAATTCAAAAGAGATCACATAATGACCGTTGCACAACAGTCTTCAGAGAAATATTTTTCTTCATTTGCCTTCTAAGAATTAACTGTCCGTTATCGCTACAATCTACCGAACGTAAAGTTCCAGCAGATTGAAACTCAAAGAAGAAAACATGCTGTAGAATTCCTCCAGAAGAGAAACGCCCATATTTTCTCCAATACAGTCTCGAGAATGGCATCTCTGCATCTCAAGATAAATATCTACGTTTTCTTAACAAGTCTGTTTTTGCTCGACCGTACTACGCGATGTAGTGTAGCATGGCACCGCGCCAAGGTCGGACAAGTTTGCTCACCTCCCACTTGCAGCTTGTCCTCATTTAAATGGAAAAAGGAGCAGTCATTATCCGCTAATCAAAGTGGTCTAGAAATCGAATCCGATTCTATACCTGCAGAACTAAACATATAAATTCAGATAAGAAGGACGATGAACTCTGCCACAGAAAGAATGTGAAAAATGTTCTTGTCATCGTTCTGAGATGAAAAATATTTCGCTTCTTAATCGCAAGAGTGATGCACATGTCGAGAAGTGAAATTAAACCATGAAAGTAATAGTGCATTCATGTAAAACAGATCATTAATCTTCTATACAGAGATGAAGCGTAGACGATTTTTTTGGAGAATAATTTATTTTGTTGTGTGCAGTTGCAATGGTAAGAGAAACATTCGTCATATTCATTTTTTCAGATCTACATTACTTCTGTTTGCGCATTAGGGAAATTCATAGAACAAAGTTAATTTATTTGGTAAGACGCCTCTTGATGCCCCTGTAGAACATTCAATGTTTAAAAGATTAAATATTGCATACTACGACATGGATAACATCAAGCTAGAAATGGCATGATAACGGACATTCACTCTCAGTTTCAAATGAAATTTCGAAATGATAATTTTAAAATCTCACTCGCTCGCAACTTATTACACCATACATTAATTTCTAAAAGTCAGTTAAAATTAATAATATATTTTCGCAATACCAAACCTGCGTAAAGCAAATGCCGACCACACCCTGAACAAATTGCAGCTTTTCCGTTTCTTAGAAGGAAACCGCGTGAGAACTCTCCGTTAGCCCGCTTCCACTTCTCCCAATCGCGTGCCCTGCACTCTCGGTCAGATCACTTACACTGAACTTTTTTACGCGCAGGCGCCGCGCGAGGTCAGCTGGCTTCTACTCGCGCTCCCTCCACAACTGCCCGAGCGGCGGGGGCGGTGGAAGCGGGCAGAGGCGGAGGAGAAGACGGGCTAGTAGGGTTGGGCAAAATACTTTAAATTTAGTGTTTCAGTACTTCGCAAAAATACTTTATAGATAAATATTTAAATACACACACACAAAATACATTAGGACTTGATGTGGTAATTACATATTTTAAATACTTCAAATACACAAAAAACTGTAAATATATAATAATTTTGTATTGTATAATAATAAATTAGTAATTGACAGTCATACAAATTTCTGAACAATAACTATTGTAATGTATTGTAAGAATCTCTGTAAAAACATTTTCAAATATACAATGATATCAAATATTTGTGTAAGACCAAGAAATGGAATTTCCTTTTAAAACGACTAATTTTTCAAACAAATCGTCAGACGTTAAACCCCTAGTTGGCGGTTGTATAAAACATGTAAAGGAAAACAGACATTGAACTGGTATAGATGAACGTTAACTAGTGTTATAGCGAATAAACGCTTTTTTTATTGCCGGATAATTGTCCATCATTTTAATGTTTTAGATTTATCATTTAAAACTGAAGAGAATCCAAATTCAACAGATGGAAGGAGCTTTTATTTTTGTTTCAGTAAGTTGCATTCACTAGCGGAATCAAACAAAAAGAAACTATCATCGTTCTAAACTATCTTCTTCTTCATCTGTACTTGAACGATTTTTTTTAATACACCTACTTTATGTATTTAAACACATCTCTAAAATACATGTCCAAAAATAATTTAAATACTGCCCAACCTTGCGGGCTAGTGGGCGGCGGTTGCAGATCGGCAGCGCAGAGGGGCAAGGCGGGGACAGGGCGACGTCGGGGCGCAGCGGTGGCGGGAAGAACGTGGTGTGGAGACACTGGAGGCGGAGCGGAGGCAAATGCAAGGAGGAAGACGGAGAAAGGCAGTGGTGGGTTGGGGGGTAAAGATGCCAATGCCTGGATGAGAATACGATGAAAGTGGGAATATAAGTTTCAATTTTTAGAAAAACGTATACGTAGGGTCTTTCGAAAAGTAAAGAACTTTTTTTCCAACAGAAATTTTTATTTGATGTAATTAAACCAAACTATTTTACATCCAATTTGATACCCAAGCTACTTTTCAAATTTGGTACTTGTATCGTTTTACCAATTGTTGATTCACTAAATAACGGTTTCTTTAAGTTCATCATGCTTCCTTAGCGATATCCTCCCAAAAAATTTATCAATTTGGGGAATAAGTAATAATCACTTCGGGCTAAGTCCGGACTCTACGGCAGATGTTGAAACATTTCTCACTGAAACTGTCCTATATCACTCCCGCCGCATGCAGACGTGCATTATCGTCAAGAAGGTTAGCATTCCGCGACGCTTTTTTTTTAAGTCGTGGAAGAGTTCTTTTAATTCGCCCGGCGATGTCGTTGAAGCGTCTGACAATAGGCTGCCGCAATCACCTCAGTTACCTGTCTATACATTTCGTTGGGTCGGACGTTTTGCGTGTTTAAAAAGAGGATCGTCAATTTTGTCACACATTTTAAAGCCGCAAAGCTAAACAGTAATCAACCGTATTGGATCGTAGCTGCAGCCAAACTGAAGCGGATGAGTACCGAGATCGGTCGTGTGTAGTGGTGGGGGTTGCGGTCATATGTCAAAACAAAACGTTCTTTACTTTCCGAATGACTTACGTATTAAAGCCGAAATATAAGTTTGTAGAGGTGTGCTATTTCGATAAATCCTTTCTGTGGCTTCCACCTTTTATTTCCGTGCAGATGGCGCATAAGTACTTAAACGAATATCCTAGCGGCAACGTTATGATTAGGAGGACGATTTTGATGACCTAAAACATCGTCAAAAATGATCAATAAAATGCTCTTAAAATGTTTTAAAATGCCCTAAAAGCAAAGAAAAATGATGTACAAAATGTGATCAAAACCAGTTCAATGAGCAACTTAATCTGCTCGACATGTTACTGATGTATTCGAGGCTTCTTCTATTCGTTCAAGTGAACACAGCTTTCAAACATTTGGTTTGAACGATTCTTTACCAGAAAAAGCACTGTCTTTAGTTATCCCGAAATCGGTTGAACCGCCAATGACCCTGACAGGCGTCACAGGTACCTTAGATTAGACTCACAATGGTTGACTTTACAACTTCTGGGCGAAGATATCGAATAGGCTACCAGGTATAGGTACTCAGGAATTCTGTGGAGAAAATTTGTTGCATCTCGTAAATAGTATTTGAAGCAAGTACCATTAAAATGACATTAAAATAAATAAAATCATGGAAAATGCATTAAAAATTACAGAGAGAGTTAAAAAATGACTTATTAGCCGAAATCGATAAAAACTGCAAAAACGACGTATAAAAATGGGTCATTTATTTTTGTCAACATAAAATGAATTTCTATACCAAACGGCATTGTTCTAAAGGGAAAAGAAAAAACAATGACATTTCATACAAATACGCCCCTTAGTCATGAGTGATATAATGTGATCCTAAGCGCTGGGTTCATCGCTCATTGTCATTATCCAAAAACCGAGAAGGTGCAATTGCAATTTAAACGATTTCCAAAGCTTATTGGGAATTATTTATAAATACCAAATAAAACCGTACAAATTAATAATTAAAAATAAATATTTATACAAATCGATAAACGATCTTATCGAAATCGATTTTAATTTCAATTCCGAAATTTTCATAAACAGCCCATCAAACTGAAAAATTCTCAAGAACAGAGCTCGATATTTCCCCACCTGCCTTCCGCCAGCCCTGGAGGCGGTGGCGTGCGGCAGCATGCCCGTGGGCGGGCGGCGATAGTGCCTTTCACCAACCGAAGGGAAAAAGTGCAATTGGCTCGGGCGGAAACAACCGCAGACTGTTAGCCTGCGCGCGGCGAGTGGCCTCACTGTCACACGTTACTCTTGATTGCGGTTGCATTACGGTTCCTGCTGGCCGACACTGTGCGAGCGCGGGTCTAGTCGCAGCGAGGTGACAAAAATGCTCATTTGGTTCGCTCTTGCTATAAAAAAGAGACATTAGTGAAAAACTTGCTTTCCTTCAGGCGTCCATGTGCACGTTCTTTGTTAAGGAAACTGTTGTCGATTTCTGGTACGGCCAAAAAGCCTTCCTCATTCATTGAATAAAAATGTATTTTACTGGTGAATAATACTGTATGGGTAATTCACTACTGTGAATTTAATTTTATTTTATTTTATTAGCATTAATAACGAAACAGGGAAACGAAAAGTCACTCTTAACGGTCGGCGTTCGTTAAGAACAAACAAAACGAATGAGCTGCAGCTAAATGATTGATTCATTAGTGATTCCGGGTGCGCCAACGGCTACGGTCATTATTCCCGGGTGTGTAATACACGTTGCGGGAGGCGACATTGGCCTTCCCCCACTAGATGGCGAGATCTGACGCCGACCTATTCGTCGATTTGAGGGGGTTTCCCCAACCAGGTATCTCTCATCAGCTGGGCACAGCCCAAATCTAAGGGCAAGGACGAGGAAAGAAAGATCGCGCGCGGTCGGTGGCCCCTTCGTGAGGATACTGCTCTGGAATTGCCCTGATATTGATCGGAGAAACCACAGAAAACTACCAATCAGAGCAACCGGCCGCTAGAATTTTCCTCCAGACAACGGCAGAATTCGGCCTAACTATTATTCTAGATTATTTAGACACTTGCATGTTTTCCACGCTACGCAAAACATTGCTTTAAATGTGAAAATAGCCTCATACTCTAACCCAATTTCGAACAGTAGTCTCTGAACTGTGCATTATATCATTACTTTAAGGATACTTTTTAATTACGCCAACATTCAAATCATAGCGTTGTTTGAGAAATTGCGCTGCAGGGACATGTGCGTTGTAGCTGCGTTGCGTTGCGTGATTGAAGAGGGATGAGTTCGGGAGCGGTCAGGCTGGCACAGCGGCGAAGATTTTCCTGCCGAGATTCCTTCGAGTTCACCCCTCCCCTTGCATGTCGGGACCAATGTACCGGACTTACTATTTCCTTCTCTTCTTCCCCTCAAATTAGCGCATTAGCAAATTAGCTCGATGCTACGCAGATTATTAAGACTGCGCGCTGTGAGACAACATAGAAACCCAGAATTCTTGAAAATGACAATTTTCTACGGAAAACGTACTGCACCAAATTCACTCAAAAAACAATTAAACTTTACATTTTTTCCCTGAATAATTGGTTGAAGGGTCACCTATATGTACAAGGGGTAATAAGAGCAGCTATCTCAATCATAAGTTGAATTCCCTGCAGACTGAGAAGGCTCAAAGCCATATATTTCTCAGATCAATACCGGAGAAAATGCCGGAGCAGTACCCTAATAAACGGGCCATACCCGGTACGCTAGTTTTCTTTGCTCTTCCCCGACCTATCCTCCCCCCTTACATACAAACATACCTCGATGCAGTGCACTAACACCCTTCGGGAGCTTGTCTCGGCTAGGGCGGTGCTCCGCTGGAGGGAGATACCTCGCCAACTGACGTATTGGTGGGCTCCGGATCTCGCCATCCAACATCCTCTGATACCCAGACCATCGCCATATCCCACGATAAATATGCACTACCCTTACGGGATTAAAGACTAAAGCAGTTGACGCGACCCGCTTGACCGGGAGAGTGCACTGGGGTTTCCGGCGCCGCCGCCCTCCGCTCCGTGGCCGGCGCACATCCGCCGCTGGACCGGCCCGTGCTACGCCGCACCGCTTCCCGGAAGGCCCGTGCCCAGGGCGGGGCGGGGGGGGCAGAGGGAGGGGGAGCGGGACAGAGCGGGGCGGAGCGCCGCGGGGCGAGGCGGGACGGAGCGGGGTGGAGCGGCGCGGGGATGGGGGGAGGGCGGGGCAGGTCGGGGCAGACGGGATGAGCGGCGGGCGGCGGGTGGCGGGTGGCGGCCAGGTGGCTGCGCAGGCGCTAATTGCTGCTGCGCAAACGAGTTCCCGAGTGCGTCGGCGCACGCGCAGAAAAAGCGAACGCTGAATGGAGGCGGGCCCCGCGGATGGGCAGAGCCGCCGACCCCGCAGCCAGATGCACTCGGCGAAACTTCTTCCGGAATAAAAGAATGAAACGACCAGCTAAGCAGCCCGGGAGACGGCTACGTCGGCAAACACGAAATGAAAGGTTGTGCGTTCAAATCCCGCATGCGGCACCGATAATAATAATATCTTTATGTCTTTATTAATGGCGAGGCAGCCGATGTCATCTTAAGCTGTGGATAGAACGTAATTGTCAACTACAAGTTATTCCACATCATCGGCATTAAAAGTCCACTAACAATGTGATGTAAGGCTTCAATCCCACCGCAAAGAGTGAAACAAAGACCAAATAGAAAGGGTACTCTTAAGGAGTGCAAAATTTTCTCGCAAGGTATCTTCCTGCTGTCTAATAGATTCAACAAACCACATGTCGATCAGCCGTGTTACTTTCCCAGAAGAGACTCGAACCTGGTCCAAACCTTATGTTTTTTTGGATACATCCACCCGATTTCCTGAGTTTCTCTGAAATACCCACGTCGTTAGTGCCAAGGGCGGCGCAACGAGGAGGTGGATGGAGACCTCTGGCTCACCGAATTACTTCGGGCGCTCGCCAGTTGGGTTCTGGTTCCGCCGTAGAGGTGACTTCCGACTCAAGCAAAATGGAAAATGTTTCCCCACCGGGGCGTGACAAGAATAGTTTACCCTTGGCCAGCACTAGTCCTGGTAGCCCGAAGCATCCAAGATGGAGGAGTTGGAAAGCAAAGAACGGCCACAGACTCGGTAAATTTAGAATCCAATACGAAAGGATCTTACACCTTGAGGGGTGCGTGTGAGGATACATCGAAAAGCCTAAGACCATCGACCTAAGGCCTTAAAATCTGATGTGGGTAAGCGGTATGTGATGAAGCCACGGAACACAAAATAAGTCCTTTGATAAAGTAAGTGAATGACACGTTTCCTCGAGGGTTCTTTTGTTTACCTCTCTAATCATTCCACAATTCATAAAATCTAATCATTCATTCATCATCCACAGAATCATTACAGTAATTTGCTCATTTGTATCGCAGCGATGATAACGCCAGAACAAAGCGTTACGTCAATACGAATTGAGTTTTTCTAACAATGACTTGTGTCAAATATGAAATGTAAAAAAATTGGACGAATGCACCAATATAAACAGTGAAATTTCAAATATGATTTGGAGCAAAACATAGACATTTACAATAAAGCTGTTTTCGTGTATGATTATACTCTACACCGTATTTAATATTAAACTATTGAATTCCGGAAGAACGTTCAATTGCTTCAAGATGCTTCAAGATGTACATTTGAAATAGTAAGTACTATATTCACGGAACTTCATTAAAGGAATCTTGAATTTAATCTCGAAATAATTAGGCCACGCCTCTCCGCTTCCCAATTTTTATTTCCTTTCATTTGCAAAGAGAACAAATTAACAAATTGCGTAGTGGCCGGCAATCGCGGTCTACTTAACACAGCACGGACGACGCCTTGAGTTCGGGGCGGGTCAATCAGCGTACGGTAAACACGGCGGCTGGGGCGGAGGAAAACGAGGCAAAAAGCGGCACAGGCAAATCTGTAGCTTCCTGGCAGCGGCGCCCAGGGCGCGGCGCGGGCGGGGAACGCCCGCTTGGAGGCGCCACCGTCAGCAGCCTCCGCTTCCAGACAAACATCCGCCCTCGCAGACTCGCTCTGGCCACAGCCGCCTTTAGTGCGACTTAAGCCACGAGTGCCACTCTCTTCACAGACGTAGGCTTCGCTACACGATCATCGCCCTCGCCTTCATTTACTCCACCTATCGCCTATGCCCCATGCTGCAATAGGGTTGCCCAACTGGCGGCCCGCGGCACCATTTATTTTGGCCCGCGACAGGTCATTAGTCAAAAGTGGAAGTCTCCTCCATCGATGTCGGGCGAGAATATTGTGCGCCAAACGCACGCCCGTTATAACGTCAACATCTAAATATAAAAATAGATTAAGTTTAGATTTAACAATTTTTGTTTGTAAATTCAGAAATTCAAAATCATCCCAATGTGTTTCCCCGCGTTATTGAACGGCCTGATATCACGTAGGGTTCCATTCTCCCCCCCCCCATTTCGGTGCAGTCGGGCAAATTGTCGAGATCAACAATAAGTGGAAGTCAGATGTGGATCAACCGAGTAATGAACATATGGCCGGCAACCATATTAAGGGTTTTAGTTGTGGCCCTTGAGATCTTGCAAGTTGGACATCCCTGTCCTACAACTTCGCTATAGAGGGCGTTGTCGCTTCAACAGTTAGTCCCGTCTCCATTGCTAAGGGCGTCTCCTTCACCCTAGCCATTCCCTACGCTACTTCCTAGGCCACATACCCCGCCATCCACATATTATTTCTACAGTTAGTACTATTTCCGAAAGTGTGCAAATATCTCTCCACCATTTTACCACCGATATCACCATACCAGCCGCCTACGCTCTCGTCATTGCCTGAGATCTCGTTTTCGGCCACTGCTGCTATCGTGATCATCCCAAGCCGCCACCACCACTGCCTTTATATTTACCGTCACCTCCACCATACCTGCTCCCGATTGTCAATGTATCACATACATTACAACACACACAACCTACATACATCACAATGTATTACATACCAAGATGAAATTTTGAACATTTGTAAATTTTGAGCATAATTTGTTATTTAGGAATGTTATTATATTCCATGTTATTTGTTTGATTGCTGAGAAAGGAAGAAAAGGAATGTTGTTGACAGTGGGAGACTTGATTGGGTCTTTGACACTAGATTGTGAAGAATTGCAACATTTTTGAGATATAAATTGATATGAATTTTAACTTTAGAAAATTGAAACGCTAAGTTTTTATTAGGATTAATCAAAACATTGATTTGGTGGGTTCTGTATTTGAAACTGAATAGTTCTCCGATGCGTAAAACTGGAAACCTTTTATTAAAACAATCTGATAACATCTGATGTTTAAAGTCTATAATTGACTTATTTAAAAAATAATTGTGAAGACAAGTCATGCTACCCATGGTGCGAGAAAAGCCAACAGTTAATGTAGTTTACTAGTGAAAAGCTATTACTTTGCAGCAGCAAAAATGCCAAAAAAAAAAAAAAACACACACAAAATTGTTTACCAAAATGTAGCTTGTCTACTGCTTAGAAATAAAATATTATCGTATAATAATGCAACAAATTAAATACATTTATCAAAAACAGTCTTCACTAAAATTGCAATAACATTGAATAGACAGCATGTATTTGGCATTTTGGGTGGACTGACCGACTTTGCCGGCCAGCTAACGGTATCTGCCCATCTAAAAGACTACACGTAAATATATTCAATGGCGGGCGGCCTCTGCCTCGGAGCCTTGACGTACCAAGGCGTCAGTTATGAAGGAAGTCGTGGCACGCTGAGGATGAGAATTGAGACAATACGCCCAGAAGAAGAACAAGCAAAATTACACAATCAAATATTAGCATTTTTCAGTCAAAAAGGAAACTGTTTCATTATTTTTGGATTTTTTCTGAGTTAATGGATGTGGAATGAAACTATATAACTCCCCTCATATTGCCGAAGGCAGTATAGATTTCTTCCACTTCTGGCGCGTATTTGAAATTAGTAATGTAGACTAATTTTTACTGATACGTTATTGCTTGTTATAACTGCTCTGGATCGAGAGGATCGTGGTTACGAGGGAAATACGAAATCAGCTGAATGATGTTCTCCTAGGGAGGGAATTATGAATGGGAATTACGGGAGGGAAATATGAAAAAACAAACCGAGTCAAGTTAACATGTAGTTAATTAAATAAGTAAATATAAATCAATAAAATTTGGAAACAATAAAATCTTGTTTCTACCACGGGCGTTAACTGGTTCTAATGATCTCGCTGCTCCATCACAACCCTTGTAAGTCCTTTGGTGCATAAATAACTATTTCTGCCCCGCACGTGGATGGTTAAGCGGCGTTTTGCGACGGACCCGGGGGGACGTCACCCCTCTTCCCCCCTTGGTGAGATGTGAGATTTGGCTCGACCCCACCCCCTTCGAATCTCACGTGAGATTTTTCAAAATGCATATTTTTAATTTAAATACGTTAATTTGTGATTGATTGCATTGGGATTTATTTTACAAACATAATTTGCTTAATTATATGTTTTTAAGACTAGATATGACTAGTATTTAGAAAATAGAGTGACTGAATTGCAATGAATATAATTGAACATGTAAAAACGATCGGTAATTTTTCTTTATATTTTCTGTAAAAATACATCTCATTAATGATGAAAAGTTCGGTAATTTTTGCTAGATAATTTTTCTCAGTATACTATGTTACTTATTGTAGCATTCAAGTAACCGCGATACAAATTATTGTGCAAGATTTAGCCATATTTTAGAACAGAAACGTGTTTTACTTAGATTATCTCAATTTTCTCGCAATTTAGCGCTGTTTTTAGCGAAAAAATATCACGTGATATTTGCCGAGACCCCCCTCCCCCACGTGTGATTAGGGGGGAGGGGGTCAAGCGAATCTCACCTAAAGACCTCACGTCATTTGTGGATGGCCCCTGAGCGGCGTTTCGCGACGGCCCCGGGAGGACGTCACCCCGCGCGCCGCCAGTGAAGCGTGGCGCGGCCGTTGCGCGGCGCTTCCGCAGCGGCGCGGCGCCGCGGGTCAGCGGGCCGCAGGATGCCGCAACAGGTTGCGACGCGCGGCCGCCCCGGCCCGCCACACACGCCAGCACATCCACCGCTGCTTTCTGCGCCGACTCCTCCAGCTACAGCTCTCCTTAAGAATCTAAGGTGCCCATTCCTTGACCGTGCAAATGGTCCAACCTCTGGCCTTGCTAAGCTGCTGTGGCACTTAAGTGCTGCCTTGCGGGTTGCGTTCGGGGAGTAGGGCTGAAAACGTTCCCCCCCCCCCTATTTCTTGCAGCGAATATTGTAACGCCGATCCGGTGGCCGAGATCGCTAAGGTAGTAGTGTCGTAGCGATCTCGGACCGAAGGATCGCGGGTTCGAGTCCCGCCTCAGGCATGGTTGTATTTGTGTTCGTCTTTTCACTCCTTATCATCACCATATCGTTTCATCTCCACAGTTACCATAACGTTAACTCCCAATAGTGGTCACTATTGACCTGGATGATGCGACCTTAAAAACAATATTGTAAAGTTCAACATTTCTACATGAAGATAAAGACGTCACTCCTTATTTCTGGAAATAAACTATTCGTGAGAAAACGTAGCTTAGCATCACTTATAGATGAATATTTTGGGTCTCTGCTGTAGAATTCTCATCCTGTCAAAGAAGCTTTAATTTTTCAAAGAATACATACCTCCCCAGGAAAGGAGTGTGCACGAATTTTTTTTCACGAAATTGGGAAAAAGAAGCACATATAAAGCATTATTTTCCACACTATTACTAATTATTTAAGATTAAGAGAGAGTCAATTTGTTCGTTGGAAATCACTGTACTATAGTTCATGAAAATTCATAAGGAAGGTAGTCAGTGCTGTTTGAAATGTGGGTTACTGTTAGCAAATGTTGGAGCGAAGCATCGCAAAGCTTACCGCAAAGGAAACTGCTCACGACATGCCAGCGATTGGAGTCTTATTAAGACTTACATTTTACACACTCGTCTCCTTGGTAGTGAAAATGTTGACATACTTCAGTGCGCCACTTGTACGTTGGAACTCCGACTGCCTAATTGGACTTCCATTCCCATCCGTTGACATACCACAGCAATCAACGTTCTACCCTTCACTTCTTTAGTAAATCATACTAATAACACAGAGTTCCATCACAGCCATTTACACTTGTTTTATGTGTTACAGCTTGTCACTCATTACTTTTTCACATGTCTTGTTTATTTCTAAATGTTCTTATAGCAATAAAAAGCAAATGTACGCTAATAAAATGTCAAACAATTTTGTTCATCTCCTTTTTGATAGGAAATAAATTATCTGATTCATTTCCTCATAGTAGAACTAATATAATATATTTAACAAAGCTTTGAAGTTAATACACATCGTTTCAGAGATACATGTTCATTAAAATATGTAGTTTCGTATTGAAGTTATAATAAAAAGTGATAATTTAAGAATATATTGTCCCAAAGTCATTATACTCCATTCCTGTTCAGTTGTTTGTGAGAAAACCATGACCTTTCATGGCAAAACCTTTCATTTTCGTAAAAGTTGGTCAGTAATTAAAAGAAAGTAAGCTTACAAATTGCATATAATTAAAATGAAATAATTTGAGTTTTAAAGATTATGACTAAATGCCATTTATAATAACCCAAATACGGCATTCCAGTAAGAATAACCCAATTCAACACTCAGCCCTTATGAGTTCATAGACATTAATGAAGGAAGGAGTGACCAATCCCATTTAACACGGGATGTACAAGATACATTTCCTACGTCCATATGAAACACATACGTCAAATATTTAGACATCCCTAATATATCACAATTCAGAATTTTACTCTAGATAAGTCTTTCAATATTTCCATCCAATGTACAATACGTACTACTTTCACGTACATTAGTTTTATTGAACAACAATATTACTCTCAATGAAACAAAAGAAACCATATAGTTTACAGCTTTAAATATAAATGCATCATGCCTTCTATCGGTTCTTAACATAACCTATAAAGATTATCCATTATTCAACAAGGAAGCAACTGACGTAAACACACTTCATTTTCCACAAACAGCGAACTACACAAAAAACATCCGTCGGGATCATTTTCGCGTGAAGTACGCCTTCCGCACTTGACCGCCGCGAACCCCAACACAAAATCGTTAAACGCGAAGTACAGTTGTACCGCAGTCCCTTTCTCGCTAATCACGCTGACTGGCGAACGTCGGAGACGCGTTGCGCAAGTATTCGCACGCACACGCGCTTCCAGGGAAGCGGGCGCGCGCATCCGCGACGACGCTCGAAACAAAGGAATCGCGGAGGGCGCGCCGAGGGAGGGCACGGTCCTCGAGGGCGCGCACGTGGCGCTTTCGAGCAATTGATCGATTGATTAGTGATTCCGGGCACGTCAGCTATGGAGGTCGTTGCTCCCGAAAGAGTAGTTGATGTTTTCAGCGGAATGAGGCGGTGATCTTTCCTCACGGGATGGCGAAAGTCGTCGTCGACCTACCGACAGCTAGCGGGGTTTTCCCGTACCAAGGTATCTCTCACCAGCGGGGCACCGTCCCAACCGGGACAAGTTCTAAGTCCCCGGCCGGTCTCCCGCCACGGGTGGTAGTGTAGTGCATGTTAGAGTAAGTGTGTGCGTAAGGGGTGAGTCTAGGACAAGGAAGAGGAAGGAAAGATCGCGCCCGGTCCGTGGCCCGTTGCTAAGGGTACTGCTCCGGCATTCGCCTGGGGTTGATCGGAGAAACCACGGAAAACTAGCGATCAGAGCAGCCGGCCGCTAAAATTCTCCTCCAGACAGCGACTGAATTCGGCGACTGAAACTCGGAAATGGATAAAACAATTTGAATGAAATAAATGAGAATCAAAACAAAAACTTTAATTTTTATTGGAGTAAAAATAATAATTTTCTGGAAATCATAAATCGTTTTTCTTCGTCGTTTTGATAGTTTTCTGAGGTTTAAGAAACTGTTTCATAGGCTCACTATTTTTAAATTATTGAATGGGGTAGAACACATACGCTCTATCCAAACATTCTCTGAATACGAGGAGCAGAGAAAATAATTGGGTTGATCGCGACCAAAAATATTTCTCCAAATTCGGTTACTCCTCGAAAGTTGTTACCCGAAACCCGCAAAGCGGAACATTGTTGCCACGTGGGGACGGGCGACGCGGGAGAAGAACAGGGCTGGGCAGGGTTGAGCGGAAGGAGAGAGCAGAGCGAGGAGGGGGAGGCAAACGGTGCATGCTTGATAGACAACGGGAATGTCTGGTAGATAACTGTGATAAAAAAAAATACCCAAGCCAGGTCAGGTAATCAGATACTACGAGCATACATCGCGAAGATCTTCAATGCATGCGTCTGTTGACTGACGGCACATAGTAGGAATTCATACATCCACTGAGGTAGACCGATGCGATTGAAATGGCTCGTAAATAAAACTCACTTCTTACTATGAGCATGGTTTTACTATTACTTTCTCAACTAATGAAAACAGCATTAATGTCACTCTACTTTCCACGACTAACTAAATTGTGACACCATCCCTAGCAAAACAACTCAATAACGTGTGTGCCTACTGACTAGGTTGCCCTTGCATGTTGCTGATGTGGGTAATCCAGCCTGAGCGCATAGATTTTCTTCAACCAGTCCTCCATTTTCGGAATCTACGACTACGCCTCGTTAAAGTAGCACCTCAATGTTTACTTATGAGACTGTGTGTACCCGTTTCAGATTTAACACTAAGGAGAAAGTTTCCTAGGGCTACTATGGAATCCGACACCGGCGTCTGAACCGGAACCAACAAACCATCTCTTTTATCACGCAGTGGATATCTAATAGGAGAAAAAATCCTTGCTGGGATAAACAGAACCTTTTAAATTTGACTAGATAGTAATATATTTCAAGATAATAAAGCCTAAAGAAACATAAAAACCATCAATTCCATTGCCACAGGTCCTATTATTTCAGACATTCACTTTCCTTGCTAGATGTAATTGAAAAAATATTTTTATTTTATTTTTCAAAAGATTTCGTATATTTTGATAAGCAAACGAATTGAATCAAAAAGGGCTCAGTATCTTCTCGTTCACAATGTTAATTTCGTAAAAAATCCTTTTTAAAATTACCAATGTGTCGTTATTCTTTTCTATTCCTTTCCTCCGCATGTCGCGTTGGGCAATGAATGTGTGTAATAGTGAGAGGATAGTGGACACACGTGGATACATGAATATACGTATGAATATAGAGCTAAGCGTGTTCTCAATGCGCAAAATGTACGTTATCAGGGTTGGGTAGTGCTTCTTAAGTATGCGTGTGTGTTTGTAAATGACAAGTTGCTAAATGCAATTCCTTGCAAGTATGAACGCAGGTTCTCAGTGTATCATGTGCATATGCTTCGTGCCAAGAGGATCCTCCAGCTGGTACAAGTATCTGCTCCTTCTGTGCCCCCAAAAGCGGCGCTCGTTTCGAGGTGGCACGCACTTTCCTTTTCCCCGCCGCCCCCTTTCGGCCCCGTGCGTTGGTGGCCCCTTATTCAGGCCGCGTGCACGCACACGCACGCACGCACGCGCTGACGCGTGTTGTATCACGGGCGCGCGTGTGCGTGCGTGGCACAGAGACGTCGGCCTTCGCTTCTTCTCCCTCCTCCCTCTCTGGAGACTCGCTCACCCGCTCGCTCTGTGGCCTGTTTGGTAGATCCACGTTCTTTCAGGCTTTTCTGAAATGCTATGCTAAAAATCTATCAAATATTCTTCATAAAGCCTGTCAATGCGATTTGATGTGTTTCATGTGATTTATAACCTCAGTATGAAGATAAACTTGCATGATCATCGTCGATTAAACTTCCTATAGACAATTTTCAATCGACACATTTTTCATTTACATTTTCATCAAGAGGAATTGTTTAAGAGATCAAAATACATTCATTAAAATACTAATATATCAATTTTCTTTTTATTTATACATGTCTTTCAGTGGCATTAGTCATAGCGCATCCTGAAACGTCAATTCATTGCCTTAGTTTTTATAGTTGTTAAGATATAATTTTCATAATAATTGAGATATGCTGGTAAATCTTGGGGAGGTGATAGTCCAATGAATTAACTCTAATTCGTCACTGATTCCAACAAGAATACATTACTTTTTTCTTCACTGATGGGGCAAAGTGTGAATAAGAGCCCTCCAGCCCCCTAAACGCACCCGTTCTCAACGCACTCCCGCGTTCGCTTCCCGTGGCCCAGTCTGCGTGTGGCGGCCGCGGCCGACCTGCATCCTCCGCCTGCGCGTCCGCTAGAGGTCGGCGCTGCGTGGCGTCGGCCGCATACAGACGAGCGCTTCCCGACCTCACAGAGGCCGCTGCAGACGACCGCCTCGCTCGCGCGGCGCCTCCGCGGATGCCGACACGGGGGCGCACCCCTCCAACGGACGAGGCCCCACCGCAAAGCCCAAGCCTGCTGACTAGAATTGTTAAATGATCGTCTTCTATACTTTGGGTTTTTTAATGCGGCATCTGTGGATAGTATCTCCAAGATGGAATTCGGCACGACTTCTTGCGTCTTTCTTGGTCCTGCCACACGATGTCGCATGATCGCGACCGTATCAAACCGTGCAGATCAAGCGACTCTAGCGGCAGGACTGTTAATGACGCAAAAAGTCGTGCCGAATTCCCTCTTGGAGATACTACCCACAGATGCCACGTTAGAAAAACCCAAGTATAATTGTGTAAGGGTTCGGGTGCCACCGTTTCGCACATCGTTTCATCCCACTCCTCAAGACAGAAATAATGTAACGATGAAATGCACTTTAGTCCTGAGGTAGAGCATGGTCCGATGGTCAAAACGTCGGCTAGTCAATAGTCTCTGGCTCAACGCGGCCTACCGCTTCGGATTATTGGACGATAGTTTTCTAATGCTCTGGACTGATAGGATGACTTCGTTTCGGCCATTGTTTTATCCTATTCCTCAGGACAGAAATGTAAAGTTGAAAAGCAGTTCAGCCCTAAGGAAGGTCATTATGCGATGATTAAATGGATTCACAACCTTCAATGTGACCCGCCCTGACTGCCAGGAGCCGTTCAATCTCACCAGTCGCTTACTTCACAATACTGATCTTATCTCCACATCATATAGTGTGCTCGTGTTCCTCACTGTTCTGCTTCTAATTATATTCCGCAATTCTTCCGAATTTCATAAACATGTTTGCCCCATTGTACATTTTGGAATGATCACATTTTTTCGTAGATATTTCGGCAACTTCAAAAAAAAGTTTGCGTTTTGGAGTCATTGCGCCTGAAAAAAGTTGTTTTAAATATTTTCTCTTTTTTGCATTTCGAGAATTTATGTGCACAATAATACGGACAATGACCTACATTTATTTTCCAAACTTGTTGTAAATTCGACATTGTTTTAGTTCGTTTTCTTTTATTTTACTTCCGTTCCTTCTCTTGTGTACTTTGGATTCGTAGTATTTTGCACCTCATGTACAGTTATCTTATTTTTCTCTTTCTGGTCTACTCTCAAGTTGAGAACCTAACCCAGTCACGCAAATATCCACTTGCAGTAATCCTACGTGCCTCATACAGCCCTCATACGTGCCTACGAGCTTCAAAGGCGCACTTCAAAAGAAACCATTGGCAACGTATTGTCTTTTGTCGGGCGCAAGTCATTGCCAGACAATACACAGAGGTTACTCGCATACCACCGCGCGGCGCGACAGGTCGCGATCGATCAGCTACGAAGCGAATCTGCGCATCCGCCATCGCCGAAGCCATCGCTGCACGTGGTGGAAGGAGGCAAGCAGGGAGCCAGCCGCCAAGGCCCTGGCGGACACTGTATTCACGGTAGCCTAAAGGTGCCTTCTTATAATTGTATTAAAAAAGTAAATAGTATGTACAATTTAAACATTGTATATTAACAATATACAAGAAAACCAATACAAAGTATAATTAACTGAATTATAACGTAGAATTATTTAGTCAAATTACAAATAAAACATCCTACGAAAAGCAATATCTTATACAGTAATTTCATTAGTTCACAAATTAGACGAAAGTGTATGGCTTGGATGTATGGATGATAAGTTAGGTGAGATTTAAGTACAGACATTTGCTTTTAAGGAGGGATCTACACCTCACAAAACCGAACGATTAGGTGGGGATAGGGGTTGATGAACGAAATGATATCACACATTTTTGCAATAATTATTGCCTCAATAACTTTGAAATATAAAATTCATACAAAATGCATCACGTGTTAGAACTTTAAAAATGTATTGCAAAATAATGACATAAAACACCGATTTTTTAAGTAAAACTTTTGACTAAGGGACATCGAAAAGGAACGTTCACCCCAGAGAACCGGGGGGGAGGGGATTACATGCATATAACTTTCACCGAAGTATTTAAAAATCCTTTTGCACTCCGTAAAACATGAATCCAACCGCTCCACCGACCGCCGCCGTGAGCCTTGACGTCGGGGGCCGTCCCGGCTGCGTGCGGCGAGCGGAGAGATTTCCACCCAAGAGCAGGGGACTCCCGCCGCCGCGCTGGCCGGACGCTGGGCCGCCGCGACACAACATCCTCATCCTGCCACGCGCCTCTGAGACCGATGCGGTTTCCTTGGCCGGGGACCACTCACCACTTCGCGGTTACTCTCATGATGACGCATTCTATGGATCAGACATCACACGCGCCCAATTCACCGATTCCTCATAGCCGCGTGAATCGCTATTCGCTAAATTCAATCTTTCCGGATTTTCCTTCAATGGAAGGCATCTATTCCTAACAAACCCAAGCAATTTCTAATAAACTAGTCATTCGGTTTGTATACTTCAAAAATCACTTTAAATATGTATCCGTAAACGCAGCAAATATTCAACGAGCTTGAGGACCAATCTACTAAATATTTGAAATACTGAAGACTTAATAAGAAAGATAGATACGCCAAAACGGATTCTTATTCTTTC
The DNA here is from genome assembly GCA_011170035.1 of Teleogryllus occipitalis. Classification (NCBI taxonomy): domain Eukaryota; kingdom Metazoa; phylum Arthropoda; class Insecta; order Orthoptera; family Gryllidae; genus Teleogryllus; species Teleogryllus occipitalis. Next base: position 226,968 of record BLKR01000393.1, on the reverse strand, counting down.
CCTCATTCCTTACATGTTCGTTTCTCAACTGCATTCCTTGTATCTTACTTTTCCTCGGTTTCCTTCCGACATTCAACACATAAGTCCGCTCACTTTGAGAAAAACAACGTGTTGACCACAAGAGGATCCGGGTCTTGCAGCTGCACCGTCTAGGCGACAGTGCCAGGGCTGCGCGCGTGGCGGCGGAAGTAGCGGCGGCAGTGACGATGGACCCACACATATTAGGTACAGACGAAACGCAATACTGATTTGATTTCATTACCAATATTATTTAAATTTGCTTTTGAAGTCTGATGGGTTTCATTGGTTCATGTTTTACAGGTTTACGAGATTCCGATTCGACTTTGATGCCAAAATTTCAAAAACATTGAAGGATATCCAATAATGTGGTTACAACTATGGAAATAGTAATAAAATCGGAAATGATTGATGTTATTTCATTCATTTCTAAGCGCTGAATTTGGATATATTCCCAAAATTAATTAAAAAGCACGATTCAACATAGCTCTTTGATATTGCTGTTGCTACTGCTCTCTCACAATCGTTCCAACTATCACAGTTTGTGGTGGTGTTTGCAAACAAACCGTAGGACAAATTCCCATTCTTTTCCGTGCGCGCGCAGTGCTGATTCCGGTCAGAGCAAGAAGTAAACCCTTCGTTTAGAATAAGGTTAGCTAATATTACTACTGTTATCGTCGTCTATATCATGGGTACTAATTTGATTTATGTAAGTTTGGGTTCAGTTTGTTTTATCTGGTCTGGGACATATTAGTACATCCATTTTATACAACCACCTATACCGCAAACTGTCACTGTTAGAAAACACTTAATTATTTGACCAACAAATTTAATTTTCTTCATCAAAATGGAAAGATGGCGTGGTAACGGTCTTGGAGGCCGTCTCGGAGGCGCAGCGGCGCCTGCTAGACGGGCGGCTGGATGGGTTTGCGACAAAGCAGCGCCGCCTAGTCGCCTCGTCGCGTCCCGTCACGGACGAGTCTCTCCGCCGCGCCACCCCGGCACCACGGCCGCCCAGACGTCGATCTATTGCCCCACTCACCGGCTCCTCCGCGCAACTGCAAGCACGCACACGGCGCCCTCGGCTTTTTCTGCCTCCCTCCGATCCACCACAGGCGCTTGTTCTATTCTCTCCCTTCCATTTAGTGCATCTCTCCCATCACTTATTTCTTGCCTCTGATTCTCGTCTTGTTGGATCGATCTTTACGATCCTCATTATACCTTCTTGCGGCAGGGCAGATAGGGAGACAATCCCTACGACGACTCTTAGAACACACTGGCAAAGGTGTGTGATCATCGAGTGTTCGAAACGTATCACCCGGTTTAGTAAGAGTGCAAGTCGAAGGAAACAGGAAGTCCTTTTCTTGCAACAGGAAACCTCCTCCCATATACGATCTCAGTGCGGTCGGAGACGACACCGTTCATGGACAGTGTCAAGGATATTCATTGTCCTTGATGTCGACAAGGAATTAACATATTTGGAAATTAAGGTAGGCCAATTATCGCCCATGAGCTCCTGAGAAGGTCAAATCCAAGAATCATGAACGACGTTTCACACTAGAGACGTGAATCTGAAGTTTACGAATGTCCTTGGGTAATTCAGCCAGTCCACTTGTCCTCCATACGTTCCAACGGACGCAACGACTTCCGAAGCGCGGTCCGAGGCGGAAGGCAAGCAGTCTAAGCAGTGCGCATTGAGTTTATCAGAGCAGCACAACGTACGTGGATACCATCTCGCAGACGCAAGACAAAATAGTGGGTAGTGACCGTCACAACCGCCTCAAGCACCGCACAACCACCAAAGCCGCACAAGCCGCACAACCACCAAAGCCGTCGTGTTGCCGTCGCTCACGCTAGGCCTTCCATCCTATATCCCCTCGCCATCACCACCCTCACCGCCCCTGCTTCCTTCACATCCACCGCCGTCCCTAAAACGACCACCACAGTTGCTGCCACCGACGCCTCCACGGTTCCTGCCGTCACCACAGCTTTCGCCCCCCCCCTCCGTCCTCGCCTAAACCGTCCCTTCCTTCTCCGTCACCAACCCGTCAAAAACGGCCACCACCACCGCTGCTCGCACGGTTTCTACCGTCTCCACTGCATGCGCTGCCCCCGTCGCCACCATTCCGTCTGCCATCGCCCCCGCCCTCGCCGCCGCCGCCACCGCCGGCACCCGTTGTCTTCGCCGCCTCCAACGCCGCGGCCAGCAGCGGGACATATAAAGGTGCGCGCGGGACAAAGCGGCGGCGGGGGCGTCCGGTCACGGCGACGCAGGCGGCGGCGCCCCGCCGAGCGCGCACGTGCGCCGCCAGGCCCCGCCACTCGCCTCCCCCGCGCCTCCTCGCCGCCGGAGCCCAGCCCCTACAGCGGGCGGGAACATCCGAAACTCCTACACCCGCCACCGAATACATGTATTCCCTTCTATTAATAATGATATTTTATAACAAAAATCTCGATTAGTCGGAATAATCTTGAATTACATGGATCTACATCTTTACATATCCTCCTCTCTTTGAAAATACAGAGGTTTCACTGCGCTAACATTAGGAATAACACATTAAGAGTTAATTGTGGAAAGGAACAGCTGATTGGAAGAGCATTGTACCATGTAGACATATCAATTAGCATAAAGGAATTATTACATCATTCACATGTTTAGTGGTTGAAACCTTTAGACTACTGTCATTAGGGTCTATTTGGATTGGACTTCTATTTTATTTTTAAACCCAGATAAAGAAGGAATTAATCGTTTCTGTCAAGGCAGTCCCACTAAAACACGTTTACTGTAAAAACGAGAATATGAATGATAACTCATATTTTGTGCTATCAAGAAAGAAAATACTCTGTCCCTGCTCTTGCACTTTTACATCCCGGAATTACCTGTCTTTCCATTTACGAATGACTTCTCACATCCAGGAAATTAATCATTTTCGCAAGTTATTCGCAAACTTCGCGCGACCCGCAAAATGCCCAGCATCGTTTGCGGATCAAGTAAAACTGTCCGGTCTTCTAATGTCCACACGCGGCGAGTTCCTCGCCCCCCCCCCCGCGCACTCGCGCCGCCCTCTTCCCCCCCCCCCGCGCGTCGCTGCACGCGAGCGGCGACCCGTGCCCGCTGCCCGCACATCCGCCCAGCCGGCCTCGTCACCCGTGATGGATGCGGCGGGCGATGCGCGGATAAGGCGGGCGAGGGCCGGCAGGCGATGGGCGGATAAGGCGGGGTGGCGGCGGCGGCTGGGCGAAGGCGGCCAAAGACGGGTGGCGGGCGGCGGGTAGCGTTCCGGGGCGTCCCGTTGCCTCCGCGCGCGCACGGTACCGCTGCGGCCCTCGCCGTCCTCGGCCTCCCGGCGCCGCGCCGCGCCGCGCTCGCCGGCCAAGTATCTCGCCTCTCGCCTCTGCTCGCTTCCCTTCTTGGGCGCCCTTCCTTTACGCTCTTTCATTTCATTCCTCCCTTCCGTACATTTCTTCTTTCCTTCCTCCCTCCCCTTTAACTACTTACTCGCATCCTCTCTCTCTCTCTCTCTCTTCCGTATGTCTTTAACTCCTTCCTCCCTTCCTTCCTTTTCTCTTTCACTCCTTCCGCACTTCCTCCCATCCTTGATTTCTTTCTTTCTAATTTCATCTCTTCCTCCCTTCCCCGTTCCTTCTCTTCCTCTCTTCCATTTACTCCGTTCATATCTTCCTTCACTCCTTCGTTTAATCCTTACTATCTTCCTTTCTTCACGCCCACATTCCTTATTTCCCTTCAATTTCTCCTCACTTCTTCCGTTAATTCAATCCTTTTCCTTCTCTCCCACACCTCTCCTTATCCTTCCCTAACCTCAGGTCTCTCATTCTCATGCTTCATTTCTTTCTTTCATGTTCTTTCCTTTCTTTTCTTTCCTTACCCCTTACTTATGAAATTGTCCTTGGATGTTCTTTTTGTAGTCCATTTTGTTTTATTTTTATGTAAGTTTTTATCTTCTCTGTGCCTCCTTCTCCCTCTGCCTTCTTCATTCATGTCTGCTTCTCTCTTCTCTTTTTGCGTCTCCACAGTTGCTGACAGCGCCTGATTGGATGAGATAAAAAGACCCCCTTGTGCTGCCGTCTGTAGTTCCGAGAAGAGCTCGATTGAAGTAAAAGTGATTTGTTGTACTACAGTTACTTCGTGCAGTTAAGCCGGAGAGGAATGCCATAGGCAAGTTTACAACCGTTTCTTCCCAGTTCGTGTAAAACGTGTTCGACGTGCATCCTTGGATATTGGATTTACATTCAAGCGCAATCTAGAAGCATAATTGTCTTTCAAAAAAGAAAATGAATTTGTCATCTTTGGTGGTCTTAAAGAGAAAAGAAATTTGTCAACTAACGTGGTTCCTCATATTTCTGGCTGCGCGACTCTCACCCAGAGACCCTGGGCTTCGAGTTCCAGCGATAGCGCATTTTCGATACTAGCTGCATTTATAGGTCGAATTCGGTTGCTGTCCTCAGGGGAATTCTATCGACGAGCTGCTATGATCGGTAGTTTTCTGCGGTTTCTCCGTTCAATATAATATGTATGCCGGAGAAGTACTTTAACAAACGGGCCACGGATCGCGCGCGATTTTTTCTTCCTCTTCCTTATCCAATCGTTTCCTATTCCCATGCGTACACACTTACACGCACTACACTACCACACACGTCGGGAGAGCAGTCGAAACCTTAGGACTTGTCCCGACTGGGACGGCGCCACACTGGGGGAGACATTTGAATGTGGAAACGTCTCGCAAGCTAACGTGAACGCAGGTGCCGGATATCACCATCCATCATAGGACAAACACTGCCACCTCTCGGAATAAAATCATTCACCACACTAACAGACTAATGACTACAGCAGTTGTCAGGAAACATCAATATAAATGGCTGCGAAATTTCTAATATTCAGACAGCACTGCGTGACTAATTATACGCCACAAGAAATCACATTCAGAGTAAATTTCAACTTTCGACTTGCTACTACGTATTGGTGTAATTTAATAGAGTATCTTACGTAACGGTGTTTTACTACTTCCCTGCATTCCTTCACGTAATGCAGATGAGACAAAACAGGAAAATCGAGGGAAATCAGGAACAAGGAGGAAACATCTAGGCGCGTCGATTTACATTCCAAAATGACTTCAAAGAAATGCCCTCTTAATAACAGAAGACCAGATACGAGTGTGTTTTGACAGAATGAGAAGATTCCTGTTGTTCCACATACTAGACACCGATTTTCCCGATTCTATCCTCTAATACAATAAATTGCAGTTTACGTAATTTCCCTCCAATCCTCTATCAGACAAAGCTCCATGGAAATATGGATGGAAAAATATGCATGGAAATATAAATTATCCACAGATCTGCATGTCAAAAAGCACACAAATTAAGAATCAAGATAATGGAGTCCCAAGAGCCTAGAAGTAATATCGTGTGATATTTTCATGAAGTAAAACTATGAAAATACGCTGGAGCTGCTGTATTGCTTAAGACGCATTTGTCACGCAAATCAATTAATTACACAAACATCCGTTTATAGTACACCACAGTTATTCCGCAAATTATTAAAAATGATTCTTTATATTGGAGATAATAAAACGAACTTCAGGCTCCATCAGTCTTGGTGCAGAAGATAATCACCAGAGTTATCACCAGCTAAGATGGGTTCGAGCATCAATTGATGTCACTGCAGTGCCTCTGACCGCGAGATCCTGGGGTTCCAGCCTCAACGGTGGCAGGATTTTCGACACTAGCTTGATAGCTATGTCGAATTCTAAGAATCCTAGTGGCCGGGTGCTCTGTTCGGTAGTTTTCGGTCGTTTCTACGAAAACTACACCAGGCGAATGCCGGAGCAATGTTCTAACAATAGAACACGGACGTCGCGCTATCCTTCCTTCCTCCTTTTTGACCTCTTACTTACACACCCAATTACATACACTATACTACTACACATGTGAGCATACCCTTTACCACGATTAGGGCTGTGTCACGATGTTGGGAGACACCTGGTTGAGGGGAAAACCGTAAGGCAACGTTTAGGTGGGCGCCGGATCTCACCATCCTACGGGCGAAGAACGCCGCCATTTCCTGTGGTAAAAACTACACTACACTACGCATCTAATGACCGTAGTAGTTGACGGACTCGGAAACACGAAACAAATAATTCAATCAACCAATCAAAGATATAATTAAAAACTGTGGAAGAAATCGCTTCCCTGAGGCTCCCTCTACTGGCGGAAATAGAAAAGGAGGCAGGTGCGCTCTGCCGAAGCATGCGGTCAGCCACGAGCGCATCTCCCGCCGCGAAGCGAGCAGTCGAAAGTGCGACTTTCGCCGCCCGCGACGGGCAGGGGGCGGCGTTTTTTGGCCCCTCGCAGCCGCCCTCGGTCACTGGCGACCGCTCGCTGCACTACGCTTCTTCTGCCATTGCGCCAGGGCGTTTCGCAACGGCAATTAGTTTTTCGTAGGACTTTCACTCCGTTTGTAACACAAAAAGGGCTGTTAGCGTTAAAATAGACGCAAGCATGATGGATTGTGGACGAGACTGGAAGTTGTGTGCTGCTCTATTTCTCAAAGGGAACTATAAGAAATTGAAGAGTGACAGAGACAAAAACAAATTCAATTAGCTTTTTTTTCTCATTGGGAATGATCGCGTTTCTACATCGCACACAATAGATAATATTACAAATTGCCATAATTTGATTCTTTTTCCTTCAGTCTTTCATAACTTAATAACATGAATTTTTTCAACCAAAGGAAAGTAAGCTATTAGCTGAAGTAAGGTCAGTTTGATTTCTACTTAGTGAAAGACTTGAGTATACTATAGTAACAAGAACATCCCTCAGTGAATGCAACACACTTCAAAGATATGCAAGTTTTGAAGATTGTAATTTGAAATAATAAAAAAATATGTTTCTACTGCAATGTTCTTCCTATTTAACAAAGCTTTTAAAGGAAAGTTTGGTCACAACTATTGAAAGAATTTTGAAAGAATATAAGGGTGTTGCCGGCAAAAAGACGCGGTTCCTTGTTGACCGCATGATTAGTGTTTGCCGCTATATGACACCATTGTAATACACAAAATCACATGTAAAATGACACTTCACACGACGCTTACCTATTTTCCAGCGTGAAGTAAACGCAAAGGAAAGTACAAATCAAAAAGATTTTATTTTCAATCAAAAAGGTATTAAATGAATTACTAGATTCAGGAGAATTTACTTTAGGTTGTAGGACTTCGTTTCTGTTCTTTCTAACTTTCATCTGGACAGGGTTCTTTTTCTCAAAACATTTTTTTCTGAAATAGTGACTGTTAACTCTGTAATATCCCTGAAGTGCTAAAGGTCGCCTTCTGAAGCGGGAAGTGAGTAGATAACACTCAATTTCTTCGAACAAAGTTGAACCTTTACATTTTGAATAGTTTCAACCAGTCAAGTTACACTCCAACTTCACTCTTTACACTTTTGAAAAAATAAAGTTTATATTAAAACATTAATTTCGTTTTCACAGAAATATATAGAAGTGCATCTGTTTTTTCGGTTTGGGTATAATTTAAGTTTTGGACTACAAACACTTACGGTACGTTTTGACAGACATTGAGAATTTACGTTTGATACTTTTGAAAAACTGAGTATTCATTGGACTTTTGGAAAATAGATACCTTAAAAACACGAACTTGTGTCGATATTTCGAGAATGAATTTTAACCACATTACAATACTTTCCATTTAACACGAACTGGAAAAAGGATAAGAGAGCCTAGAAGAAATGAGGCAAGATGAACAAAAAATTCAGAATCGAAGAAATCAATGAATGAAATGGTATGCGTGTATGCATGAGAAAGAGAGATAATAAAGGAGAAAGATGAGATGAACAACATGTTTGTAGCGTATGAACGTAACAAACAAAAGGGTTAGAGGGAGGAGACAAAGAGAACACGCGTTGAACAACAGGCGGTGAAAGAAAGGGACGCACGCTGCCGCACATTCCAAGAGAACGATCGTTTGGCAGCGGCGACGGCGTCAACCGCTGAGGGGTCCTAACGAGAGCGCGATAAATCTCGGGCGTCGAATTCACGCGGCCGTGAACCAACGGCGCGGGCGGGGGTGGGAGCGGGGGCGGATCGCCCGGGGCGGGGCGGGCCGGGCCGGCGTCTACAGCGCTGTCTGGGCGCGGCGGCGGCGGGGGGCGCGGAAGTGGGCGAGCAGGCGCGCTGGCGGGCGGGCGGGCGGGCGTACGTCACCGCGCGTTGGCGCCAAGGCCGCGTGCGGACCTTGGCGCTGCCGCCGCAGCGAGAACCCCGCGCCGCGCAGCGCCAAGGCGAGGCGAGACGCGAGGCGAGAACACCGGCACGGCGCACCGCCCCCCCCCCCCGGCCACGCTCAGCACCGCACGCGCCGCCGCGCCAGCCAGCCGGCAGCCTGCCAGGCGCAGCCAGACTAGGGTCGCGACATCCACGTCCATGTTTTCAAAACATCGATTTTTTTTATAGAAACAGAATTTTAACATCTTTGTTTTTTTAACATTTATGTTGTCTTTTCTTTTTTTACTATTAGTTTTCAATTACTAGGTTATACCGCGACCACTGCAATTATTAGGGGGCGGATTTTGATGACCTAAAACATCGCCAAAAATGATCAATAAAATGCTCTTAAAATGTTTTTAAATTGTCCTAAAATCAAAGTAAAATGACGTAAAAAATGTGATCAAAATCAATTCAAATGAACAAATTAAGCTGTTCGATGAGTTACTGATGTATTCGAGGCTTCTTCGATTCGTTCAAGTTGTCAAGGAACCTTAGAACATATTCACAATGGCTGACATTACAACTTCTGAGCGAATAAATCGAATAGGCTACCACGTGAAGGTACTCAGGAATTCTATGAAAAACATTTCTTCAATCTCGTAAATATTATTGGAAGAAAGTACCATTAAAAGGAAATTAAAGTAGATGAAATAGGCGAAAATGCATTAAAAATGACGGGAAACTGTAAAAAATGACTCATTAGACGAAATAGTAGAAAAATGCAAAAAATGACGTATAAAAATGGGTCATTTGCTTTTGTCATAACATAAAATGAATTTCTATAATAAAAGGATTTTTTCTAAACTGAAAAGAAAAAAATTACATTTCATTAAAATCCGACCCTTAGTAATTACCACGGGTTTTTGAAGTTAGGGAATAATGATAGAGGAACTCGCATACTATATACGGACACACACACACACAAACATCCATGTCCCGGGCGGGACTCGAACCCGCGAACCTTCAAGCACAAGGCAGCCCACGGACCTTGGGTATCCAGGCCGGCTGATGTTTTCTTTGAGAATGAAAAATATCCAATATAAAATTCCAATATAAAATAATAATCGATGTTATCGTTTTAAGTTTATATGTTCCAAGCAAAGGAACACTGTTTAACTACCTTCATTGAGCAGACTATCTCTCGTCCGAGATGACCTCGATGCCTCCTAGTATTTCCTACGTATTTCCTCATATTTCGCAGCTGGAGAGGCACTCAATGCATGGGCCATTGACGCATTGCCTCTCTCCTTCCTTCACCCGAACCGTCTTTCAGCGAACTGAGGACTACAAATTAAACACTGTCACTATCAAATTAAATGTTTGTTGAGCACGAATTTAACGTTAGCAATTAATAAACCTGTTTAAAGCATTAATGTTTAAAAACGTAGATTAGCTTTTGTCGCGGTATTAATAACAAGAATATTTTAATATTGAAAATTGTTGTTTGGTAACTTCGATAGTTTGCTATCGACATCGTATCACTAAGCAAGACAATCCAGGTACTCATACATAAACCCAAACCATGCAACAGAAGTTGAACCTCAACGTACATAAATTAAGCAATATCTTTATTATACTTTATTTTTCACGACACAAATACGGATATATAGTTGATATGTAGTGCCTCACGTGAATGAATTATTCGCATACAATTAATCACTCATTTATCAATTGTCTGTAAATGAAATCTCTTTTAATATATGCAACTGTTTAAAAGGCCATACCAATAGTAGCAGAACAAAAACAAAGCCTTCTGGCCAGAAACGACGTTTCAGGAGCACTGTAAAGCTCGTCATATACTCCCGAAAGTCAAGGTAGGAGACTGTTGAGCAGATGCGTGGAATCGAAGGCTCGAAGCTTCGACTGACAGCTCGGTCTGCAGACGTGAATACAAACCTCGTCGGCGAGAACGAAAGAGCAGAAAGTTTAAAACGAATTGATTCTCGGCATAAGCATGCATACCCAGAAGGTGTGGGGGCTAGAAATGTAGGTGCCCCCCCCCTTGTTTCAGGCTGCGGACGCCTATACGCCTAGGATGCACGAATACTACAAATACTATAGGAAAAATAATAATTCACTCTCTGTTCATTGATTGATTACTGATTCCGGGCGCGTCAACTACCGATGTCATTAGTCCCGTAAGTGTAGTACATGTTTTCATCGGGAGTTGACGGTGATCTTCCCCTACTTGATGGCGAGATCCGGCGCCGACCTACCGTCTAGCGGGGTTTTCCCAGCCAGGCATCTCCCACCAGCGGGGCACCGCACCAGTCGGGACAAGTTCTAAACCCCCGACTGGTCTCCCGGCATGTGTGGTAGTGAAGTACATGTTAGTGTAAGTATGTATGTAAGGGGTGAGGATAGGACAAGGAAGAGGGAGATCGTGCGCTGTCCGTGACCCGTTTGTTAGGGTACTGCTCCAGTATTCGCCTGGTGTTGATCGGAGAAACCACGGAAAAATAACGATCAGAGCCGCCGGCCGCTAGAATTCGCCTCCAGACAGCGACTGAATTCGACCTAGCTGAAAATCTAGGGTCGAAAATCCTGCTGCCATCGGTACTCGAACCTAGGACCTCCCGGTCAGAGGCACTGTATCCGTTGACACACTAAGCCACCGCTCCCGATCTCTCTGTTCATTTAAAGTTGCCTGAAAATCAATTTATTAAATAAAAGCGGTTGCACAAACTAAGCCAACAACTCCCTGTAGTTCTGATCCGGAGTACAGTAGATTTTCTCGCGGTTATCATGGTTCCCTGCCTCTCATTTCATAATTGCTCCATCATCATTAATATCATATCGTCATCTTGAAATTATATATCTATCCAATTATCTCCATACGCGTAAGTATTGTCATCCATCATTAAGAATATGCGACCATCACCAAGCGTGCGTCAACCAGATTTAATTGCGATCTCGAACACTACAACAAGAGCGTTTCGTCCAAGTTAAGCTGAACTTCACAGTTTCGATTTTTAAGACGTAATTTCAGAATATTCTTGTGTTTTTCACTTCGTGTCCTTAATGGTGCAACCACAAATAACATTTTCTTACTGGCAAAATTTTAGTTCGACACGTCGACAAAGGCTGAAGAGAGAAAATCAATTTTGTATTAAGTTTTTGGAATTATTTTACTCACATGAGCGAAGAAAGTCGAGGTACTTTGCAGTCTGAGAAACTTACCTGTAAAAGGAAAAAAACAACCAATCAGTTAAGAAATTCAAGAAACAGTGAACAAAGACATAATAACTAAATTTAGATTCAGAATTTTTTTAAATCCTGTCGCACTACTCTCAGAGATATTACTTACGCAGTAGCACTTTAGAAATCCTGTTCGAAAAGGGCACATTTGATACATTTTATCTTCTTATTCTTATTCTCTATTTTCATACTTATTTATTTTCGATATCCATTCCAATGCATGAACAAAACTAACAGGTTCAACTCGATTTAAAACTAGTCGTACCTCTGAATTATTAGATCTGTTAAGAAAACCCACGCACCCCATTTAAATGGAATATGGGATTTACCAACTAGTTGTAAAGTTACATTTAGTATATAACTATAAACCTGCAAAAACCTAGCCCGGAGTCAATTAACGGAGAGCGTAATAAACATGATCTTTCCCCTCCGCATGACTTTCGTTGTTCAACTGAAACATAACTCCAACTGAAGATTATAATGCGTTTTTGCAATGTCCTTCAACCGCAGCTCGAAGACAGTTTAATCTTTTGAACCCTAAGAGGAAAGAACTATGAAAAAAACTACTCTTCGTTTTGAAAGTTTTATTGCGAGAACATTGAAATTATTCCCATCATTATTCTCGACAGTATTGTTAGAAATCACACGAATAGACTGTAGAAGAGGCTCCTCCAATCAAGAGTCTCCTTTTACAGTCGGGGGGGGGGGTCTCCTCCCAGGCGCACAATACGCCCTTCACTTCGCGTTGGTATCAAGGTCAGCTAACGCCGCGATATCGTCAGCAATTATTCTCCTCTACAGTCCACACGAAAAGTATACAAATCCAACCACAGACCGAGAAAAACCTCCGCATTTTATGGGAGCTGCACTCGAAAATATCTGCGTTTTTTGAGAAGCAATCGGCATACAAGTCGGTTCATTGTTTCCATTGGAGGAAGACGGAGAACGAAGTGTCGGTGCCATCTGTCTTGGTTCGTTGCAGATTGCAGCGTTGCGAATTTCGTGAGCAGTGTGCTCAAGATCCGCACGCGTTGAAAAAAACCGCTCGGGAGAACTGGTATTGATCAGATGACCGGTTCCTTTCGAACGATTGATAGAGAATCCTTCTTTGGCGTCTAGCTCGCCCAGTAAACTATCGCTGTCGGCGGTCTGCTTCAGAGGAATCGGTTCTAACCGAGTTCCTGGGAAAGCAGCACGAGCAGAAAAAGAGCACAGGACGATGTGGGTAAACACTGCCAGCTATTTAGCTGCATGAATATACGCGAGGAATTGTGATCATGCCAGAAGGTATTAACTTCGAATTCTTGCATGGCGTTTCAGTGTTCTTTTCCGTGAATATTATTCTACTTTACAACGCTTTGTTATACCGGAATTCCGGCGTTACTGTGCAGATGTTAAGTTCAAAAGAACTAGTGCTATCGTGTAATTTGCTGCGCTTTATGGTATAGCTGTTGAGAAGCATTCCAGGCTAATATAAATTTCATAAAAAGATATTTATTCTAGTCGGTTGTAAGTAGAATTACACAATTCGTTAAGATATAAATGTGGCAAGAATGATAAAAAGAAAGAGAAAACACGTGAACAAAAACTCGACAGGGAAACTGCAGAAAACTTAATGCATCCTTTTTATGTATGTGATCGACAGCGATTGCAGTTACCCCGGCCCAATCGACGCGTAAGAAAGACTATAGCCTGGAAACATCACACGAAGAATATAAATCCTGTAAACGAAAAATATAAATTCTATTCCTGTCTGGGAGGTCTTGTTCGAAAAACCATAAAATGACTTTTTTAATCCAACACTTAATGAAAAAATGCAATATAAGAATTCAGAACTTTCTAATTAAAATAACGTAAAGCAACAAAATTAAGGTGTTGCTCTCTGTATATGTCAATGACACAAGGCCAACCACTTTAGCAGGAAATTCAGAATAGATTATAAAAGTCCGTGTAATACAGCAAAGACGGGACACATTCACAAAATAAGGAGAAAAACGCGTTGTACAATGTTCGTTGGGGTAGTTTTAGAATTAATTTAGTAATAATGTAAAAATTTATGAAGACTTACAAAAATACATTACAGTTAAGTGTAGCAGTTGTGATGAGTTGTGAAGTGAAGTGTTCTGAGGAGCGTCGAAGTTTGTTCACCAAAAATGGGTTGAACTGAAGTTTTTTCACTGGTTAGTTTGATATTGTTTTTTAAAACTGTAATTAGAGGGTAAATACCTTCGCTCAATAATAAGTAACACTGGCTCATGTGATAAAGATATTATCTCCGGAATAAATAATAATAAATCAACAAAATATCTACATAGTGTGGTATGAAATAGCAATATCCGACAAGAAACAAAGAAAAGAATATTCCATAGCATGGCAGAAAATATAGTTCTTTATGGAGGAAAAATGTGCCCCCTCTAAAAAATCGGAGACAAAATACGAACAGTGGAATTGGACTATATGAGAAGATGCGTACATTATCACGATATGATCAGGACCGAAATGATAATGTATGGAAACAGATGGAGATAATGTCTTCAATTATTAAATGCTCTCCAATGGTATGGACGCATTCCGAGAATGCCTGAAGATGGACAAAGACAATATTGAAACGGCAACCACTAAGAAGAAGAAAGAGAGAAAAGCCAACCCTGGAATGGCAAAAAATCATCAAAAATAAAGCCATGGAGGCGTTTAAGATTTGGAGATTGGGAAAACCGAGATGTGTGGAGGTGAAAACGGCGAACTCCTGCAGGGGAAATGTCGAAGAAGACGAAGAAGAAGACGAATACAATTGTGGTTTAATTATACGTTGTAGGGGGTTTGATTTATTGGTCCAGATGTTTTGTTGGAAAATAGAATTGATTGTTGTTGAGCAAAGCATGGATGGTTTGGCTACTTGCCCACGTTTTGCGTCGTATAGTGTATAATACCGTACTGCGAGTGGCAGCGTCGGTAGTACTTACAGGAACTTCACTCATCCCATCGCGTCGTTCACTCGCATAAGGAAGTGGCGCCCCCCGCTGGGCGCAGGAGGGAAGGCGCGCCGCGCTCTAGACAAATCATCTCTGGCTCCTCGGTGATCTCCTGTCTCCGCCGCGCCGGGCGCCGGCCTACGCATCCTTCATTCACCTGTCGGCCGCCGCCGACGACTCACTCGCTATTCGCGCAAAAAGTAGACGCGAGGCCGATGACGCACCCAAGTGGAGCACAGTCTCGTTCGCTGCTCAACACGTTTATGATGGCGTGTACGCGGGACTCATTGCACAGCCGGGTCTCATTGGTAGTGCTGCTCGTGTTTTTTAAAAGGGTTGGAGCCCATTTACAAAGGGTAATTAAAGGAATTCGTAAGCGATGATTTTTTTTCCTTCTTCCAGGGCTTTTTCCAGCTTCAAAGGATGCCGATTTCGTCTATCGGCGCCGGGAACCCAATATGTCTCTCATGGGGACACATATTAACCTTGACAATAGACACACTTGCGAGCCTTCCGCGACAACAGACATACATGATAGACTAGAGACAAACCTCCATGTCCACGACGGGACTCGAACCCGTGACCCTTCTGACCGAGGCGCTGCGTCGTCACATGCTCTAGCCACCTCGGTCATCCAGATCGGCAATTCGTAAACAATGAATACTTTTATTTATTTCTCATATATGAGATCTATTTTCATATTTTTCCTGATGGAAGTGTCTCAATCACTACTGACTGCATAATGGCTATTATTGCCTCCACTAATTTTTTATGCGCTTGGAAAAAATCGTTAAAGGAGAACTGATTAACTCTGCCTCTTGCAATCGTTGGTGGCTATTAAGCGGATAGAAGTAACGACGTAGGTAGACATGGGAACAAAATACTGCACAACCCAGTGAATGACCCAAAGACGTGAAATGTTGCTTGTCCATTCTCCCCCACTTCCAGAAGCTGAGAAAGATGGGGTTATGCTAAAAGAATTTGACAGAGCCCGCAGCCAGACTGCGCCCCTCAATGTAGCAAAGTTTCATACAAAAATGTTCCCCTGCACTTCTAAAAAGGCACTAGCAGCAAGAACGTTAATTAAAGTATTTAACTATTGTTTAATGTATAAATGAAGTAATTTTACGATGAGAAGCACGTCACCATGTGACCAAATAGAAGATCAGCGCCTAATGAGCATCATTCCACATTGATGTGTAATTGGAGATGTCACAGATTTGTATCGCCTCTTTTGAACATCATTAGCTAAGAACAGGTTACGTGCCGTTGGAAATGCGAGAATTTATTAATGGCTTGTGAAAACTGGTTGAACCAATTTCCAAGCGTTGCTTATCCCAATTTCGAACCATCTGTTCCTTAGTGAAGTAAACGATTGCTCAAAAATGTGTAATATATTTATTAAAACTCTGATAAATTATTTTTGAAATAATAATTCTTGGAAAGAATATCTTATAATAAGTTGAAAAAGTGTCTCAAAATACAGGAAATTCTTCTGTGTATTTCTCATTTTTAGCGTGTTCGTTTATTTATATTATACTTTTATTATCATTATTGGTATGTAAGTCAGAGAGGTGAGAGATTTACAAAACACTTTTTATTATGTACGAGATTGATAATTAAATATGTGGAACATAATTGTGAATTTTCTCATCAAACGTAACGTCAAACATAAAGAGTATCCATAATGAACAGAGAAAAACCTTGATTTCCGGCGCTCTTCGCAAAAAAGAGCCAGTGTATTCCAACTCCAAACAGCTTCAAATTATAATTATTTCTTACTATACAACCCACAAATATGATGTTATTGATTACGTTACGACCTACAGTGAACTTAATATAAGGATTCTAAACCCTTCATTCCAAATAATATATTTTTAGAAATATTTTTAATCTTTATTAACAATTGCTTTTAAAGTTCTTCCTAAAAAAGCAACACGGTCAAACTGCCTAACGATTAGTAACTTTTGGTGAAACACCTTCGACCACAACGACTAACTTACGTAATGGCACCAAGCTCTAAAGTGCAAATTCTCGAGCACGTTTTCGCCGAGAGATCCAGCCAATTAATATCCCCTTATCAACGAACAGAGCCTTCACATTGCGCCTACCCTTCCTGCATGGAAGCTAAATGACGCCGAGTGTTACTTGTCGCTCGCTCGGCGGAGCGCGCTCTTCCTTGGTGCGTCCGATGCCCCTCTGTCGCCGCGCCACTTCCTCCCTCACCGGAAGCGCAGCCTGCGTGGATGACACACCGTGCGCCCAACATTCGCCGCCCCGCCCCGCCCCGCCCCGCCCCGCCCCGCCCCGCCCCGCCCCGCCCCGCCCCGCCCCGCCCCGCCCCGCCTACCTAGAAAATCGTACGCAATTTGACTCAATCTTGACAAAAAATCTCATGTTGATTGAAACTGAAATCTTTTTTTGAGACAGTGAACTTCAGATCTATAGATCCCCAAAGAACAAAACGAAGTTAAAGAAGGCCAAAAATATCCTTTGACTCTGACAAGATGGTTGGAAAATGTAAAATATGGATAGGTAACACGAGAACAATGATGGAAAGAGGAAAATGCGAGGAATAGGGGATAGCCAGACAGAAAAAAGTTAAGTAATGTGGTAACTGAGAAAGAAAAGGTGTGTGAAAGAAGAGGTATTGCAGAAAGAGAAACTAATGAAAGAAGTGGCAAAGAAAAAGGAAAGAGATAACAAAAAGGGAGAGAACAAATCAGAAAATCTTGAAAAGGACACGCCCGCATTAAGCACACCGCGAGGTGGATACAAAGCGCGACGCCTTGTGCAACGCGCAGGCAAGTAGAGGTAGACCGGATTCACGGCGCAAGTGCCCGAAGCGGAAGCAAACCTATATCACTCAAATGGGCACCGGGGGCCGCTGCAGCGGGGAAACGACTCGCCGTCCGGTAGCGTTCCGGTTGCCGTTGCGTAGGCAGTGGCAGCGGTGGTGGTGGTGGTGGTGGTGGTGGTGGTGGTCGTGGCGGTTGTCGTGGCGGTGGCGGTGGCGGTGGCGGCCTTTCTCCCGATCGCGTATTCACCACACGCCGCATTCCATACGCGCAAGGCGGCGGCAGAGGCGACCACGGGCGGGGGTGGAGTGGGGGTGGGAGACGGGGCGGGGGCGCCGTGCGTATCGCCGCCGCCGCATACCGCTGCTCCCCGCCACTCCCCCGCCCCAACACGCCATAACGCTCCACGCCTTGGAATGTCCCCAGCAACGAACTCCGGTCCTTCGCTGAGCCAGGAGCTGTAATAAAACCCTCCGACAACGAGCCAATTATGCTACAACATTGTAACGGTAACATTGTAGCTACATGGTCATACTGAAAATAAATTTCGTAAAAGATGCTTGAGTTCTTTAATTATTATAGTTTAAAGTCAGTTTGATAATATTACTATGCATGATTTCATTGTCAAATATAAATTTATGTATATTTAAATGTATTTCTCATAATACGTTTTATGTATTTTATCCACATTCTTCACTTTTCTTATTTATTAATATTATTTGCTTATTTGTTAGCATTCTTCGTACTCTTTATCTGGATTGCTACTCAATATTCAATTGGGACTAAGTTAATAAGAATAGTAGTAACACCAAATAATAGCTGTCCACAGCGATGAGGCACACTTTTTAATTCAGTTTCCAAAATGATTAAATTGCAATAGTTCTACGATGCTATGATTTCTTTTGTAATTTGAAATATTACAGAAGCCGAATACCATATTATACTAAAAGATAGCTACAAAGGACAGTATTATCTCGAAATAAAATTGTGTTCTGGTGTCATTCTTTTAATTCGTTTAAGTAATGTGAAAGTGCTTGCAAATAACAAACGGTTCTTAACTGATATTTTAATTGACAATAAACCTATGGCTTTGACAGTGTAATGAGATGTGTAAAATGTGCAAGGTATTTATATAAAGCGTGAAATGTTTATAACTCAATGTCGGCTGAGATATGAACAAGTTTCGCCACACAGTGTTGCGTAACAGCTTCGAATTCAAGTTCTGAATTAAGAAATAGATATAAAAAAATATGTATCAAAATGATCTGCTTTAAAGTTGGGAAGTAATTTGCATAAAATATGACAGCATTTAGTTATCAAGATTGTGTTGACTTTTCCCATGTTTTTTGATTAGTCGCAATGTAAGATACGGGTTTATGTTAATTCTGTAAACACACCCACAAATTCTTACCATTTTTCTCGCACCTATGTGAGTTTTATTCCACCCATGTTTCCCAAAATTGATTTTTCAATATTTCCAAGGTCAATTTTAATAGCTTAGAAATCATTATCTCATAAATTCACAGTCATGACCGCGAGTGATTGAATTCTAGGAGCACAAATCTTCTAGCCCAATTTCCCGGCAAGCTGTTTGAAGTTATTTTACAAAGATAATGTGTAAGCAGATACAAGGATATGAATTTATCTCATTGCTGTTCAACATCGATTTTTTTTCACTCAAGGAATACTGCGAGTGAAAACGAAGTTTCAAGAGACAAGCGATTTATCCACAAAAGGAGCAATTACACAGGCACGCAGGAAATGGAAAGCCCAGTAGGCGAAAGAGGAGCCGTTAAGCGGTTGCTGTGTGCACGCGTGGCCACGGGCGGAGTAACTGGCCTCAAAATGACCCCACGTTTACACTCATGCGTGACAGAAACAGGTACACGAAGTAACACGCACACGTACGTGGTTACGCACATCAGCAAAGGTTTTACAAAACCCAAGATCCACAGTGGCAAATAATTCACACTGACACGATTGTACGAATTAATCATTTACTTAGCAAGATAAAAAATATGTTTCTGCATATTAGTAGTCTTAAGATAAAATAACGAGGTCAATAATAAAGGCGAGTTTTGTTCTCACTATAATGTAATTTATTACAGCATGATTCATGTTTTCTTCTAGCAATATACTAATACAATTAAATTTGAGAAGAAATGTACAGATTATGTTCTTGCCTTATCGCTCAATCTTATTGCAGGAAGGAGTAGTTACTTACTTGGCATAGTCATGATTCGCTTTGGAACCTAAATATAAACACCTAAAGTACGTATATTTCCAATTCCATGTATATTTTCAAACACGCCTTCAGATAATATGAAATATATAAAATTTACTACTAATGTTAAAATTTTCAGAAATTAAAGCGTAGTATATAATATGCCGCTGAAGTTCGGAAATCGTTCACAGGAAGGAAGGGGAGAGGGAGAAAGGAAGGGGAAAAGGGAGAGAGAAAGGAAGATAGGGAAGAAGAAAGAGGAAGAGGGAAGAGGGGGTGAGGGATGTAGGAAAGAGGGAGGAATTTAGATATTTATTTAGTCAAAAAAATTGTATATGACGTACGGAGAAGAAAATCATTTACAACATTACTCAAAATACAGAGAAGGAAGAGAGGTAGGCGAGAGGAACGGAGACAGCAGGAGAGAGGAAGAGGGAGATAAAGGAGCGGAATGGGAGATGGAGAAAGAAGAGAGGAAGGGGGAAAGGGAGGAAGCGAAGTGGAGAGGGTGTAAGGGAGAAAGGAGAGAGAGGGGGAAGAAGGAAGAGGGAGAGGGAGGAAGGGGTGAGAGAGGTAGGAAAAGGGAGGAAGAAGGATAGCGAGGAAGGGGAGAGGGAGGGAGACCGGGAGCGGCATCGCTCCTGTCCCTTGCGATTTCGGGCTGCGCCCTGCGGGGTCAACGCATGGCCGTGGCGGGGGCGGGGCGGGGCGGGGCGGGGCCTTGGGTGCAGCGGGGGCCGTGCGCGTCGGTGGGAGCGCCCGCCAAGGCCCCCGCGTGCGCCCAGCGCCTTTCCAATGCCTCCTTGGCCACGAGCAGCGAGTTGTTGTTGGCTCCCCGCGAGTTCCTTCACCGATTCGACAGGCGGCTGCGCGCATATTAATGTGCCGGCGCTCTTCGCCTCTTCCATGACTCGCATCGGCTCGGGCTTCCAACACAAATGAGAGAAAGCTTGCATCTACTTGTAATTACTTAGGGAACTAATATACCTACAAAGTTCATTCATGCGTTATTTAAAGTTTAACAATTGAAAGCTGATACATATTAAATGTACTGGTCTATTCAATACAGTAAACTCTAAGTGTTATTGTTTGGCTCCCTCGATTACAGTTTAATGATTATATTATTATTATTATTATTATTATTATTATTAATGTTAATATAAATAATAACAATAATAGTGGGCAGCATTTTTAAGTGAAATTCTCTTAAATTGGTGCTATTGTGAAAGCATGATCACATTTGAAGATTTGAATTTCTAACTTTCAAAATTGATCACTGCAATAGAATGCAATAAATATACAATAAGCTTTAAACTATTAAAATAAGTGTTATACAGATTTCTTAGATTGATCAGCATTCCCAGGATAATATTTTTTTAAGCTCGAATTTTCTTCCGGGGAATTGTGCGAATCAACGATTCGTATCGCCGGTAGATGTGGGTCGAAAGCATTCACTAACAAACAGTCGCCCTAGGGATGCTTTTTCAGTCCTGTGGATTCCACTGTTGACTGCGACGCTTTTCCTTCTGAGATGACTTCCTCTCGTGGAAATACTAAAATGTCAACACTCTTGTTAACGGATCTATGAGGTCGGGAGATGTTTGTGCCATAATTGGAAAAGAGCTGCAGGCGTGGGCACGGGCGCGACAGCGTTACTCTGTGTCGCGATGCAGGGTACGATTCCTTGACTTTCCCTTTCTCAACGCGTTTACGAGCGCCCGCTCCCCCACACGCGGCTCCGTGGCAGACCCGTTCGGGGCTTCCCCGCTCCGCCCAACCCGATTCACCGCGCCACGCCCCATCTCGCTGCGTCCCGTCCCGACTGCCCCCTCCCGCTCCAACATTCAATGCCGTTCGCCGCCACGCCCATCCCATCCCATCCCATCAACAAAAGAACGCTGAGTATTTTTTTTTTAGCACTGAAGATTTTGTTTACTGCGAGCGTATTGATTCATTACACATCATTGTGCAATAAAACAGTATATTGTATTTGTCAGACAGCACATAATGACGTAATACATCTGCCTTTTATACGCCTGGTAAAAAATTAAACGTATACATCATAAACCAGCACTGGTTCACTAAACTTCTAATTCTGGCTGAAATCCTGTGATATGTTTTACTAATTGCACAGCATCTAAAGACTCTGTCTTCACATTCTACTAAAATATTAAAAAAACGTACTATTTTCCAAAGTTAGTGCCCAAAAAATATTAAATGAATGTACAACGATGGAAAAGTTATATAGAGCTTTCTCCAACTGAAATCTCTCGAGTGCTAAATGGCAGTCACTTTCTCCCCTCTGGATAAGTTCAATTTATAGTACATCTGAAGTTCATTACTTTGCACAATTGCACCACTAATTTGTTTTTGTTTCCCAACTTTCCCAACTCGCTCCCCTCTACATCTCTCTCAAATGGCTTCATTTCTATTCTCCTTCCCAATAACAGTGCGATTATAATATTTAACATTTTCAGGGTTGTTCTTAATTGTCATACGTTGATATTCTGAATGGTTTAGGTTCTATTGTTGAACACGAACGGATGAACAGAAGTTTTGCCGTACAATTTTTCGGTATCAAAGACCTAGAAAACGTGGATTCTGACTACACAATAAGCAAATGGAAGTAATTTACTACATATAGTAAGAAGAGAATATATCTACTTTTTCTATATCAGGGACTCCCAATACGAGTTTTTAACGAAAACACGCCACTATCAGCTGTAGCATTACAATACTTTCTCATTACTAAACGAGTACATTAGCGACGGAGTAAAAATCAGAAAGAGGATCTGATTGAGAAAAATTTGTCGCTGAAAACTTGTGACTCACGTGATTTATCAAAACACTGGAAACTATGACTGCATTGTAATAAGACGGTGTTCCAGAAGCACTGAGAAAATATTTAAGACTTTTGTTGACCCTTCAACGCGATTTTTGTTAATGTTCATCCCAGATTATTGGCTTCAAGATTTACGTACTTGACTAAGTAAGGATTTATCCGGTTACATTCGTACATGTATTGTGTTCGTATATGTATTGTGTTCGTATATGTATTGTGTTCGCACATGTTCTTGATCAGAGGAGAAGCAAATCACCACCGGTTCAGGAGATGTTTCGTGCAACTGTGCTACATTATATCCCACGCTTTCACAATATCCTGATTTGGCATCAAAAGTGTTTTATTAGAGTTGACTATTCAATATTTCTCTTCTAACCTCGAGAATCAATTACCTGTCCAGGACGTGCGATGACTCGTTTTGAAAATAAGAGATGGTGAAGTAGGGAAAGTTTAATTATGAACACCTTTCGAATACTACAATAATTACAGACAACCTTATCGTAAATGAACTAATAGCTGCACGTGATTGTTGGAATAGGAGTAATAAATTTCACGAAGCTCTCTGAACGTGTACGCAACGGACTGCATTGCATTAAACATTGTAGTTTGCAGAATTAATTTACAGTTGTTTAATTTTAAGATGTTCGACAGGACACCTTATTTTTTCGATAAAAAATCATTATAGTTATTATATTATAGTAAAATAATTATGGCATTATTTCACGGTATTTTATACATTATTTCTCCAACTCGTTTTCCCTGAGCAACGCATTTGTTCACACCAGTGGGAGATAGCGGCGACTGGAGCAACGGGCTTGTGACGTAATGGCTACCGCATACGATTTCCATTCGCTGGGGCCCCGATTCTATTCCTGGCCAATCCATGCAAATTTTGAAGTCGACTGAGTGAACTAATGGTTAAATTGTTTACCGGACTTCTAGGTCATGGTCTACTTTAAGTCTGCAACTATGATCGTTTCGTCTGCAAATGCGGCAGACATCATCAGCGACTGGGGCTAATGGTAGAAGATCCTCCTTAGGGCGTTACTGGCTGACTATTGTCGTCACAGAGACTGTAATCAGTGGACTGTAATCAGTCAGCAGCGCACCAGGAAAGGTCCCCTACAATTACGACACGGTCGTTGATGATGTCTGCCGCAATTGCAGACGAAATGTCCGGGAATAGGACTTCAAGTGTATCACATTGTATTAGCCTGGTAAACAATTTAATCATCGATGCTGGCTGTAAAATATTACATTGTTTTATAAAGTAAACTTATGTCAGGTTTTCTACGGGATTTCCCGTTTCCATTACCTCTAATTGCAACATTTCTGTCAAAATCGTTCACCTCATCATTATGTCCAATATCTAATTACAAAGATACAATCGAATAGAAAATAATTCTATAAATTATCACTAATGGACCTCGTTGATCTCCACAGAGTATGTTTGTTCCACAGACTCTCTCTTTCTGGAGCGATTGTTCATAAATTATGCACGAACGCTTTTCAGCAACCGACAAACAAAACAGAAGGAGGAATTGCATTTCCCAAATATTACCGCTAATTTGGTTCTCCTCTAAAATTTGTGTTAGTGGAAACCCTCAATGTAGATCACTTTTACCTGTCAAGACCAATCGGTATCGAGATGGATAGATCGAGTGGGATGGTAAATAAAGTCTTGGGTGACGCCAAGTTATTTACATATTTTCCCATGGTATTTGTGGATAATTTCTCATCCTCCTTCGTCCTGTGCGACGCGCGCGTTCACGTCCGTGGGAGAGAAGCGTTGGCGGAGCGGGGGCGGGGGCAGGGACGAGGGGCGAGCCGCGAGCGGAGGGCGGAGCCGCGGCTGCCAGCGGGGTTCGAACCCAAGTGCGGCGTGCGCGAGGCACGGGCGCACAATCCCTTTTCTAGGTCTGCGCGGCGCGGCGCAGCGCGGCGAGACCCGTTTCTCCGACCGCCGCCGCCGCCGCCACGCTGCGCCCCCCCCCCCCGCTCCAGCGCACGGCGTAAGGATAAGATGGTTGTGGCGGCGGCGGCCGCTTTCGCGCGGCCGGGCAGGGTGGTGCGAATAAGAAATCGACAAGCGCCTGCACGCCCGCCCGCGGCCCCGGCCGATGCGAGCAGAGTAGAGAAAGATCAAAGAACCACTTTGGAACGTTATTCCAGCACTGCAATGCAGGGGGACACGGCCGCACGTATCAACGGGCAACCGGGGCCTATGGTCATTAGTCCCGAAAATGTGTGAATTGTATGCCTCAGGAGGTGGCGGTCTGCCTCCACGGTTGAAACGTGAGATCCGCCGTCGACCTACCTGTCGGGTTGCGAGAGTTCCCACTCCACATGACTTCCCCAGCGTGGCAAGAATTAAACTTTACTGAAAGGTCTCCCGACGTGTGTAATAGTGTAATGCATGTAAATGTGTGTATACGAAGAGAGGAAGGGACATGGATAGCAAAGGAAAGATTGCGTGCAATCTTTGTTATGAGACATGATGGAAAAGGAAAGATTGTATGCCCGTTTATTAAGTTCATCGTATCACCGTGACTTTTAATACTGACACAATGATTACAAGCTACTGATCAGTAATTCAGGATGGAGTATTGGAGGATACTTGGAGTCAGTTGTATTATAGGTAGTTCCATCGACTTGAATCCTGACTGGAAAACACCACTAACATACCATTTAAAAAAATTATTTCCTTGGTTCTTTTGCGACAAAGAGGAGGCTGTTCGCAAAGTCACTGCAGATCCATTAGCCGGCACGTGAATTCAATTGACCAACAGATGTAAACTTCATAGTAACACAGTACCGTTTCTCAGCTCGTTTACTTCGAAACTTGCGATCATTACGTCGTGAAAATTCTTGAAAACTCTCTCCATACTTGGAGTCGTCACGTTACTGCGAGAATGGAAGCTACAAAACTAGTAAGAAACCAAAGTTTCCAAAACGAAGCGAATCCCAGACGTAAAGAAAGATTTCTTATTTACAAGAAAAAAAATTCAAAATAATCTCAGTCTTCGGGGTAAGAGCTTCAAAATACGTAAAAGCTGTAAACATGTTTTACTGAGATTAAAGAGGAAAAGGAGAATACAAGGTGCGCCAGAATGAATCATTACCTGAAAACAAGTGATTCAGAAACCGAGTTCATTACCAAATGAGTCAACTGATGAATAAGAGAAAGCAAGGGATCAAACCACAGAGACGAGAACTTTACATTCTGGAAAATGCTGACAATATTCACGCAATATTTACTGAGAATTTCGTTCAATATCATCATAAAAAGTAGGATAAGATTCATAGAAAACTAGTTGGCTTGATGGATAGAATACCTGACGAATGCAGGGTCATATACAATAATGGTTTGTATATTACTAGGCCCCACCCTAAATAATTCTAAAACAGTATATGATTACTTTTTCGCAAGGAATGCATTTTAGCCTAAATATTTCATACATCTTATCTCAAAAACATTATCAACCCCGATTGCTCAGGGGACATTTATAAGTGTACTTGAAAAGATAAAAAGTGGCAACGGCTGGTTTTAATGTGATAAGGAAGCAATTGAAGATAAAGGTATTAAATAATGAATCACTAACTAAAAACGAATGATTCACAGTTTTGGTGCATTCTAGAATGACTCAACTGATGAACAAGTCAAAGATCGAAGGTGAGAGTCAGGAGTGTCTTTTAGATAGACCAGTGAAAATGAGAAGAAAATTAGATAAAAACAAACTGCCGACAATAAAACAAAATACAATGCCACTAAAATTATACTATCATCAATGAATTACCTGTGTTGTAAAAGCCATGGAGTCAGCTGGTACACCAAATATAAAACGAGTGGTAACATTTAGTGTTTTTATGCGGAATGACAATGTTTTCTCGCGGAATAAAATATTTTCTTTTACGTTCTACTTCAATCTGTTCAGCTTCTGCATTATTCCCCACGATTGTTGAACTACGAAATTATTCGTAGTTCAACAATCGTGGGGAATAATGCAGAAGCTGAACAGATTAATTTCTTCTCTCACCCGTGTGAAACCAAACATGCTACCATCAGAGAAAGTGATAAGTTGGATTTATGCGGTCTTTTCGCGGTCGGTGCTCCCACTGTGAAATTCGCTCCTGCCCATAGGAACAGGACATCATCAACAAACCATCGATGTTTTCAAACACCTGTGCTCGAAACGAAATCATCGATATTCATAAGACATCTCCCACACCATCGGTGTTTTAAACATTGATATTTTAAAAGCTGAATTAGTAACACCTAATATTCATGTTCGCGCTGAGAGAATTGACCGTGGCCCTATTTTATAAATTAAAGTTAACTGGAAAAATATCGCCAAAAAATGTCAGAATCAGTAAACAAAGCTATTATTTTCTGATTGGACAATTGAAATATGATAGACTACATTTATCGTCGAAAATTTCACCACTTTACTTGTCACTTTTTGGCACTTTAGTCGGAAGTAATGTTCAGTTTATTGATAAAACTAAATTATTTTAGTTCTCTTGTATATTACAACACTTTAAATAATACTTCATTAAACAATAAAATTTAGTTAATTCAATAATAAAACATCGACCACGTAATAACATCAACCAGAAACATTGATGTTAAAAACATCAGTTTCAATAAGCCTACGTTAAATACATAGAAGTTTTGAAAACCTCGCCATCGATTTTGCCTATCCACGTCCCCTCCGGTCCAGCGTCCGCTGCGGCCGAGCACCGCGGACGGGAGGGGGGGAGCGGCGGAGGCTGCCGGAGAGGGATCGTGCCGCTCCAGCGGCGGAGAGCAGAGCGTGCGGCACGACCCATTCACAGCAGCGCAGCAGCGGGCAAATTACGCAGTCGGAACCGTAGTGTCACCAGCACGGCGCCGGCCCGCCCGCGTAACGGGAAAACGGCCACGTGGGAGCGACGCCCGGACAGCGCACCGCGCCGCGCGAGATCTGGCATACTGGACTGTACGCGTACTATAGAGAGTCCTGATTGAGGTTTTGCACCCGTATGCTTTAGAGTACGCGTACTATAGAGAGTCCTGATTGAGGTTTTGCACCCGCATGCTATAGAGTATGCAAAACCTAATGAGACCTGATTGAGTTTTTTCTGGGTTTACTCAACCGCTTAAAGCGTATGCGGGGATGGTCCCTAGTTTTGCCCCTCCAGTCGTAAATGTACAGCTTTTTCCCCTCTTATATGTTACTACTCTGTATACATGTATATTCAAGGGGTTAGGCAGAAGAGCAAGTCCTCTGGTTTGAAAATCATCATTAATAGACATTATTATTATGATGGGACCCCCTAAGATGGGACCAAAGTGACAACTACTTCACGGCTACTTGCAACATAACTGAAGGTTCTGTCCATGCGCTCTTCTGTGATGTCAATTGGCATCAACGCGCAAGTCATTCAAGTTTGGCCCTCATTTCGTCTTTCGATTATTTGCAGCGCAATTGTTTATTGCTTCTACACTTCATGTGATCTCACCGTCCGATGAAAATATAATGCCCAACGAGAAGTAATTAAAATTAAGACGCGCTGTGTCATTTTTGTTTATTCAAAATTATACAAACATTACATATATTACGCATAATTTTTGCAGTAATGTTATGCGTTCAGGATTAGCGTGACTAAACAGTTGTTGCGACGACTTCGATGAAGTAAACATAATACTTACTTGTTTCCGCATCTGTCACTTTGGTCCTATTTAAGCCTAATTCGCCTCGTACAAGAGTTAGCTCTGAGAGGGGACAAGCTCTTGCTCACAGGATGCACCGAAAATAATTAGGCTATCACACGCATTCTCTTTGCTGGCAGGGGCCTTTTTGGATTGACACCACTACTCGTATTATCTTCTTTGATGCCTATAAGCAAGTAATAATGGTCACGTGTTTGCATCACATGTGGTTCAGCTTAAGACTGAAGGCAAAGTGGCTGAACTGCGCTGAATCACTTGGAGATTTTCTGTCAGCACAGTTGTAAACACAAAATCCCTGTACGTAAGAGGGTACGTACAGACATTTCTTTGCGAATGATTAAGAATGGCGTATTTGCTCACTTTCGTACTCAGTCTTCTTGCGACGCCGTAAAATATGCTAATATGTCAATTATCAAACTTTTCGCGTGTAATTGTCTGCATTCTGGATCAATGTTTCCGAACAATGGCATTCCACTTTCTAGCTGGCGCAGAATTTACCCAGAGTAGTTGTGGACTTCGGCACGACGCCCACATTCAAAAGAAGATAATTGCTGGCGCCGTTCCCACGAGAAAAGAGAACATCTGAACGGGACTT
The DNA here is from genome assembly GCA_011170035.1 of Teleogryllus occipitalis. NCBI lineage: Eukaryota > Metazoa > Arthropoda > Insecta > Orthoptera > Gryllidae > Teleogryllus > Teleogryllus occipitalis. The sequence goes on along the minus strand of BLKR01000393.1, from coordinate 198,312 downwards.
CGAGTAAACGGAAGAGAAATTCGAAGGGCAATCACAGATATCTCCTACAAATAAAAGAAAAGAAAAAACATCTGTCTCACGAGAAGTTTACGAAGTTCAAATTTGTTACAACGTTAACATAATGTTATCATTAAGTTCCAAAGGTTAACGCGTTTCCCCGCGCTACTCGTACAACTTGGAATGATATTCAAGAATTCGTGAAGATTCAGAGAAATGTGAGATTCGATTCGCAAACACACGAGTACATTGTCAGAGAAATAAAATCAAAAGGAGTTTGCTGTATACACGGTAAATAAAAAATGACTTGTAATTGTTCTCCAAATCTCGGATTGAGTACTTGCACAACGCCAAAAAATCATTATTTTATCAGAAAAATTGATCTAGAAATATAAAAACTGACAGAAGTGTAACTTACTTTTACGTATTGCTACAATAGAAACTAAAGATACAATTTTATATGTGCATCGTATTCGACATTCGACGTCGGTATATGACTAAACAGTAAATACAATACAGTAAAAAAACCCAATGGCATGGCCTCTGTTACTTAAAACAGCATTACCAATTTGAGCACATTAAAAATCCCTCTCACTGAATACTAATTTCTATTTCTGTCCTTCAAAGCCAATTCTGGCCAGGAATTTATTTAATAAATGTATTTTAACCGATGCAAAAAGTTATCGAAAAAACAAGAAAAAAAGAGAAAAAAAAACAATAATAATTCTAAAAAAAAATATCTACAGAAAGTATAGTATTCGTATCCCTTGGCGGGACTCTACGCCGTATCGATAGGCTGCGCTTTCAAGGGCGAGGCACGCGTGTTGCTGGCAATCCTCGACTGCTCCGAAGGCGGTCACGCGTCCCGCCCAACCAACCGCCCACCGGCCACCCTGTCCCCCACCGACCCCCCACTCCCGGCGGCCGGGGCGGCCGTCCACCTCGGGCGAAATCCGCGAAAAGCCTCTTTTCTTCTCCTCCTCCTCTCCTCTTCTGCTCGCGATTGCAACACTCGAGGGCGCACGGCGGCGCACGCGACGGCGCCACTCCTTGTGGCAAGTGGGCCACGGGCGCCTTTCGCCGCCCCGCGCCTGCGCAGGAAGAGCGCACCCAGGCAGGGCACGATGGGGCGGGCGACAACGGAACGAGGAGGGATAGAAGGGGACAGGACCGAACAGCGAGAAGACGACATGTGATGGAAGCATCGGGACGGAACGAGTCAAGTCAGGGACTAGACGCAATGGGATGGGACGAAACAGAACTGAACTAAAGTGGCCGAGAAGGACGGGTTAGGCAGTTTTAGAGAGCGATTAGAGCAGGACGGGAGGGCAAGGACGGGAGTGGTAGAGCAGGACAGAGGCGAGGGACCGACGAGGAGAGAGGAGGTGGAAGGATTTGATTGATTGATTTTTTCGTGTTTCCGGGCGCGTCAGCTGCTTTAGTCATTAGTCCGTTAGTGTAGTGCATGTTTTTCTTGGGAGTTGGCGGTGATCTTCCCCTGCTGGATGACGAGATCTTGCGCCGACCTACCGTCAGCTAGTGGGGTTTCCCCCTAACCAGGACTCTCCCACCAGCGGGGCACCGCCCCAACCGGGAAAAGCTCTAAGCTCCCGACCGGTTTCCCGGAATATGTGGTAGTGTAGTGCATGCTAGTGTAATTGTGTGTGTGTGTGTAAGGGGAGAGGATAGGACAAGCAAGAGGAAGAATAGATCGCTCGCGGTCGTGACCCATTTGGTAGGGTACTGCTTCGGCATTCGCCTGGTGTTGATCGGAGAAACCCCGGAAAACTACCGATCAGAGCAGCCGGCCGCTAGACTTCTCCTCGAGACAGCGACTGAATTCGACCTAGCTGAAAAGCTAGCGTCGGAAATCCTGCCGCTGTCAGAGGTGAAAGGAGAGAGGAGGTGGAAGGAGAAGGGAGGTGGAAGGAGAAGGGAGGTGGAAGGAGAGAGAAGAAAGAAGGAGAAGGAAAGGTAAAAGAGGGGAAGAGAGAGGAGGAAAGAAAATAGGAGGGATAGAAGATGGGAGAGGAAAGGGGGTGGCTTTGCGTATTTGCGCGTCCCCGAGTGCCAAGTTCTCCCGTGGCTGAGCTGCCCACCCGCCCCCGTTGCACGAGGAAGGATGCGACCCAGTCTACACTGGAGATTCTCGAGATGGGCGCACCTGGAAGATTGCATGCGGTGTGCAACGCCGGATTAAAGTAAGCTAATGGCTCCAACATAGCGCATGCCATGAATGGCTTACCAGAAATAACTTTACATTTATTACTGGCGAGATATTCATTTTTCATAGGGAGCCTTTCGCTGATCTCACATTTTGTTTATCCTTTTGAGATATTTTCATTTAATTTCAAAGTTGTATGTAAGATGTGATGCCCGAGAAATAGTTTAAATCGCGCTAATTCTTAATGAAAAATTTTTTAAAAAGTCTTTCCTCGAAGAAAAGTGTTATTATGGATCCTTAAAATTAAAAAGTTTTGTACTTGTGTGCAAGAAGTTTCAATAACTAAAAGTAAATATCAATCGCTACGGTATTTGCGTCGTTCATGAGGAAAGCGAATTGAAGTAAATTACTAAAACCCCACGTAATTGATATGATGTGTCCCAAATGAAAATTTCAATTTCTCGATTTCAAGGCATGACGAAAACATCTATATAAATAAAAATGATTCGCCGAAATGTATGTAAGCGCATAACTTTCGAACGACTGCACCAAACTGAATAATTTGATTTTTTGTGTTTGTTTCTGACAGGACAAGATTTGTATAAAAGAAAATTTTTAAAAATTCGAACAGGAAATTATTAAAAATCGTAATTCTCGTAATATGAAAAGTGAAAGAACGAATTGGACAGGAGACTGTGAGAGATATTCAATATATTAACAAATTATTAAAAGTCGAAAAGCGAGAGGAGAAAAGAGATAACAAAGAGAAGAAAAGAGAGACGAGGAGTGAGTAATATGAAAAAGAGAGGCAGAAAAAGAAAGAGAGAAGGAAAGAGAGAGAGTGAGAGAAGGAAAGAGAGAGAGTGAGAGAAGGAAAGAGAGAGAGTGAGAGAAGGAAAGAGAGAGTGAGAGAAGGAAAGAGAGAGAGAGAAGGAAAGAGAGAGAGAGAAGGAAAGAGAGAGAGAGAAGGAAAGAGAGAGAGAGAAGGAAAGAGAGAGAGAGAGGAAAGAGAAAGAGAGAGAGAGAAGGAAAGAGAGAGAGAGAAGGAAAGAGAGAGAGAGAGAAGGAAAGAGAGAGAGAGAAGGAAAGGGAGATAGAAGGAAAGGGAGATAGAAGGAAAGGGAGATAGAAGGAAAGGGAGAGAGAAGGAAAGGGAGAGAGAAGGAAAGGGAGAGAGAAGGAAAGGGAGAGAGAAGGAAAGGGAGAGAGAAGGAAAGGGAGAGAGAAGGAAAGAGAGAAGGAAAGAGAGAGAAGTGGAAATAAAGAAAAAATAGAAAGTGGTAAAGAAGGTAAAAGTGAGAGGAGAGAAAAGAGAGGGGAAAGAGAACGATTTAGGGAGATGAGAGGGATTTAGTGGGATATAACGAGAGTGAGGGGGGAAGTGAGGAAAGGAAATAGAGAGAAGGAAAGAAATGGAAAGAGAGAGAATGAAAGAATGAGAGAGAGAGGGAAATAGAGAGAGAAGGAAAGGAAGAGAGAGGGGGAAAGAGCAAGGAAGAGAGACGTGGAAGTCAGGGAGGAAAGGGAGGGAAAAAAAGAATGTGAAAAAGAGTGACGTAATGAGAGACAGGGAAAGAAGGAGGGAAAAAGAGAGGGAAAATATAGGAAGAAAAGATACGCAAAAGGAGAGAAAAAGATAAGGGAAAAGCGAGATAAACAAAGAGAGGAAAAGAAAATGGGAAAAAATAGAGAAGTGGGAAATGAGAGGGGAAAGGGGTAGGAGAGAGAAAGAGGAGAGGGAGAGAGAGAGAGAGAGAGAGAGAGAGAGAGGGAGAACAGGACAACGTCTGTCGGGTTCTGCTAGTTGTTAATAATTACTGAGGTTGTTCTTTCGCTCACAAGAGAATATGAAAGAGACTGATACTCTGAAATGAAGAGTACTTTTCCAATATCACAGAACTATCAGCTCATACAAGCACTCATCTGTGCAGAGAGAGGCAAAAGGCGACATCATCTTTCTGCGAGATCAGCTGTTTCACCCTCCCCCTCTTCATCACAGAAATACTCTGAAGTGAATTTGAACGCTCTAATTACTTCCACTAATTTTTACCTCCTTTACGTTAGGATTAAGATGTAATTAACACCCAAGATAGCAAGTTTTGTAAATAAAAAAATAGAAAATAGCCCCTTGTAAATAATGATTCATTAATTGGAATTATCATTCCACTAATGAATTAATGGAAATCCATTCTCTCTTCACTGCCATATTCTATGCATTTCCAAAACGCCACCTCCTTCACAGAAGTTTACACTTTCACCTCCTAAAGCATATCTTGAAAACTGAATACGACAAGCATTTAACGCACGTCACAGTTATTGCTTTTCTCTCCAGCAATTTTCCAATAGATTTATAAGATTTTAATAGATTACGAAACAATACAAACGATAATCTAATCAAACACTTTCTTGGTCCTATTCTGAGTAATCTTATATTAAATTATTATATATCTTACATCAAATTATAAATTTTCTCCGTGACTAAATTGAATATAAATTATTTTAAATATTTAAAGGTTTATAAGACTGGACTTAATAAGTTTCTTCGGTAATCATTATACTGTACACGTTTAGATCACGTCATTAGATTTCGTCATTTAGATCACAGATTCTGGCACGTAAATTAAAATTTCTTTGTTTAAGTTTGTACTGTATTGTTTGCGCGGTCAGTGTTACTAGTAATCGCCTTATTTTTGGGTATTACAATTACCTGTTGAAGGCTCTAAAACTTTGGGAGCCGAAACATACGTGAACAATAAATAAATTATAACAATGTAATATTTCTTTGAAGTATTTCTTTTCAATAAAACATTGTCAGCAAACCATTAATAAACACTTGATGCACATCTTATTAACAAACTATGCATCTTATTAACAAACTATAAAAGTGTGGTCAAATCAAGTGATTATAAATACTACAAACACGTCAGTATTTTTTAAAATGTGTGTCTACAGATTTTAAATCTCGCAAACAATATTTACTTATTTGTGTCTTGTTTTGTGATAATAATGTCTTGTAAAGAACTGTTTGAAGTTAAAAAAAAAACTGGCACTGGCTGTTTACATACGTTTCTATGGCCCTGTTCGACCCGGTTGGAAGAATTTTGAGGGCAACATGTTCGTTTTATTTGAAGTATTTAGAGCGAAAAAGAATTTAATTAGAATTATTATACCATAAATAAAATTTAAAATGAAATGACAAAATTTTAATTGCATTTACATAAATATCTGAGAATTAAGTTTCTTTCGACTCTGAGTTATGACACGAGAAGGGAAACTATTCTGAAAGGCAGGGATCATTTAATAACTAGGTTGCGAGAATAGACTCACCGCAATATTATTATCTCACTTAAAATGACCTGGATGTGAAAATCACTACTCCAACTAATGCCGCGCATTAGTTCTAGTACAAGACATAATCTTATCGATTAAAATTTATGCTCATTTATTTCTCGCAAAAGGAAACCTCATTAATGTTATTTTTGAACATTTTATTTAGATTATTATTTTTTATTTAGGTTTAATAAAATAACTATAACTTGCTCATTCTAATTGGATTTAACATTGTGAGAATCTACTGAAAACTATTTCCTGTCATTTCAATAGCACTTATGTCAATACAGGACTCATTAAAACGTGAACTGTTTATTTCAAACTTAGAATGCGGTCAAAACAGAATATTTCTGATTTCGATGTGATTAAGGGTATTTTATGCATGTCTTATGTCTAAAGGATTTTATACGCACTATAGAACGAGAAGTGTTAATTGCATTGAATGCTTCAATCGATATTTTAAATACAACATTTTAAAGACACTTTTTTTTCACCAATTTCTTATTAGATATCAACCCTGTTCTTTCGATATTTGAAAGTGGTATATTAAGATTCTCACAGCAAAATTTACTTTACAATTCATACATCGAATAATACAAACATATATCAGACACTCACGGGTCCAAGTGTCCCTCCGAGGTTCACAGAAGTGTTAGACTGTGGTTGTTTGTTAAGAAATAAGCTGCATTCTTACGATAGCAGGAAGTTCTTTGTATCTTTCAACTTCAAGGTTATCACCAAATACGCTAACATGCTCTACAGCAGAAAAAAGATCACAAACATAACATGTTCATTAGTCAGTGAGAAAACTTGCCCTAGTTGTTTGTTCTAAAACTGAAGGAGTGGCATGTCCTTCCGTAACATTTTCGCCATGTTACGCTCACGCCAGCATGACATGTGTCTTGACCTGGAAATGCGACACATGGCAGAAACAACCGCACTTTCTTCGTTGAATACCAACTTCTCTTTCTAGTAAGAATACATAAAATAACTCAGAGATTTCGAAACCATGGTAACTAAATGCAATGACACACCAGCGCCTGTGGGGCGTGTCGGAAGCAACACGGAGGATGCGCCGCTTCTCTTGATCACCTGTTACATTATAGGGCGTCCCCGGCAACGGGATCGGCCATTCACACCGATGCGCCGTGTAAATCATTCTCGACGAAGATCGCTGCCCCACATATTTCCTAGACGCTTCGACGGCGACGATTTCTTGCTGTATCCATCGCTAGGTCACTCGGAAATGGATCACGTACACACACGCAAAAGTCATATTATTGTACATCGTCTTAGAATATTAGATGAAACTGGGGTTTTATGGATTTAAATTTACGGGCCCAAGTGTCAGTTATAGATTCACAGAAGAGTTGGACTGTGGTTGTTGTTGAGAAAAATGCTGCATTTTTACGATAGCAGGAAGTCTTCGTTAGAATATTGTGAATTTAGAAATTACAGAAATTGAAAAGAAATTCTGTACGTTCCTCTAATCTCTGACCCTTTTAAGGCACTTTAACATTTTGGTATCTTATATTTCTAAGCTTTCCAAAATATATTAAATAATGATACTCCTATTTTCTAAAAATACTAAATAGCAAAAATAGATAAATTAAACTCAAACATTAAGTACCATCCCAGTAAAAGTTCGACAAAGAATTTACAATAAAGATAATTACCTAAAGGAATAATTGTGAGCTAAAAGATGTAGTAAGTATTCTAGTATCTTCAAGCAAAATGGAAAGGAGACGGCAATATTTTGAGTGTCATTATATTTGAGAAGTATTCTTTGTTGATAATACTGTATTATTCTGCAAAAATGATGGGCACATTTTCACATTGGTTATCTTACGTACCGAAAGGCGTATTGAATACAAAAATAAATGATCACTGCTGTACAAGCGTACGCGAAGAATTCGATTACTTGTCACTTGCCGAGCAACAACACTTCCTCCACATTGCACCTCCCAGACTTACTCCGTATTATTCATGGCAAGTACACGTTTCCAAAATTGCACAACCCTAGAATTGATATTTGCAGCCAGTCGTCTTACATAGCTTTGTACTCCAAAATGTATTCAGGTAGATGACCAATGCATTGATTTTAAAAGAGGTACTAGTAGAGTTTTTGAAATTCTCCCATCAAATCTACAAATATGGATAATGTTAAAAGTCGACAACACACGGCTAACAAGCAAGGGACAGCAACGGTTATGAAATTTACAGTTGAACAGACGGGAACAATGTATACAAAACGGTCCCGTCCTTTTATCGTCCCGGCACATAATCCTACTAACATTGCGATCACGGGCAGGTAGATCACATAATATAGCAAACACACGCAGAAAACTCAAACCGATAACCAACAATACAGCAATAATCAAGATAAATTTAACACTTACATTAACAGCAGACAACAAGCCTCAAAACTGATTTAGCACCAAAGCACCAAAACTGACTTAGCACTTAACCTTCCAGCACATAATCCTTTAAACACTTCTTTCTACACCTCCAGGTACGTGGCCCTTCAGATTCAATCTAGCACTCGTCGAAAGCATGCAAACACACGATGAATGCAGTGATAACACATGGGCTGAAATTCACAAATGAGAAAATAGACGCAATAATGCTTAGAAAACTGACTTTCAACGAAATCATTCTGTCACATAATTTCAATAACCTCCGCAGGAAGATAGATCACCGTACGCTCAAAGCACACGATCACTTAGCGAGGAAAGAGAACGGCCCATTACAAGAAATCCATACTTCCAGAATCAATACACAGAACACTGACTTCGATTAACCTTTGTATGAACACATATTCTTATTAACGCAGATGAATTCACAGGGTGGCTAATAACGAACAATTGAACATTGAAAGCACACAAACACACGCTCAACGAAGTAACAATACACATCAAATGTGCAACTGATGTAGAACAGTGTTCAATGCTCAGAATACTGAATATGAACTTTTGTTGTTCCAGCATATAAAACTTTTAACACGCACACACAAGTGACATATCACGAACAGACGCACATTGAAAGACAGTAACACATTCCAACAAATATGCAATAATGTAACGACAGACAACAATGCACACCAAACCGCCTAGGAACTTCTACGACCTATCGATCCATAGGGGTAAGTAGACTTCACAGTTCAACAAACGTCTGACAACAATGCACATTAAGCTGCTTTGGAACTTTCATGCTCCTAGCAACTGTAGCAGGAAGGTCGCACGGTTCAACGTCGGACAACAATGTACACCAAACTGGCATCGGCACTTCTAAGCTCCAACGCGGCAGAGGCAGGTAGGTTGCACAGTAGCACGTCGGACAACAACGCCGGACCGATGCACTCGGACGCTGCTCCTAACAATGGCAGGGTGTCGAGGGCGTGGTTACTCACCCCCATTCGCTTGCGGACATCTCCCCCGGCGGCGGCTGCGGGCTCCAGGCCCGGCGGCATCCTCGGCGCGTGCACCCACTTGAGCATCCCCGCCGGCCCCCTTCTCACATGTCCTCGTCCCACTGCCTCCCGCGCACAGCTCCGCCCCCGCCGCGCCGCGCACACCGCCGACTGCGTCCGCGCACTCACGCCGCACTCGCACACACACGCGCGCGCACACCTCCGCCGCCGACCAGTGCTGGCGAGCGACTGACTGCCTGCCCGCCCGCCTGCCTCCAGCCGCGCCACCGCCACCGCCGCGCCGCCGCCGCCGCCGCCGCCGCCGTCACGCCCACGGCGGGCCTTGGCATTTGCCGCTGACCGCTCGCCGTCGCCGCCGCCGCGCGCCGCCCCCCGCCCCCGCTCGCGTGAGGTTACGCAACGCTGGTCACTCCCGTGGGTAGTACCCGAAAGTCCACGGTTCGACCCCGGAGGCAGTCATTCGAGTGCCCTCCCAACATGTGTCGCTTAAAATGTTGCGGTTGTTGGTTACATCCAGTTAATACAATGAGTACTCAATACAATCGGTAACCCCCGGTGACTAGTACCCCAAAGTCCGCTGTTCAGACCCCGGGGTCGGCAATTCGTGTTTCTTCCTTAAAATATTTAAATAAAATATTGTACTTGTTAGACAGTCCTTGTCATGACTACTCGCTTATTAAACAGTCTGTCACTACCGGTGGGTAACATCCGAAAGTCCACGGTTGGGACCCCGGTGTTGGCAATTCGCGTTTATTCCCAACGTGTGTCGCTTAAAATGATGTTGTTGGATATTTCAACTTTTTTCCTCAGTTCTCAATTCAGTCGGTCACCCCTGGTGGGTAGTACCCGAAAGTCCTCCGTTCGGACCTCGATATGGGCCTGATATTCGCGTTCCTTCCCAACGAGTGTCGCTTAAAATATTGTACTTGTTGGACAGTTCGAGTATTGTCATGAGAAGTCGCTGATTAAACTGTCACTACCGATGGGTAACACCCGAAAGTCCACGGTTCGGTCCTGGTGTTGGCATTTCGCATTTCATCCCAACGTGTGTCGCTTAATGTTGTGGTTGTTGGCTATTTCTACTCGTTTTCTCAGCTCTCACTTAATTCAGTCGGTCACCCCCGGTGGGTAGTACCCGAAAGTTCACTGTTCGGACCCCGGTGTGGACAACTAGCGTTTCATTCCAACATGTGGCGTAAAATATCTTGTGCTTATTGGGCACTTCAAATATTGTTCTGAGTTCACGCTTAATAGTCGGCCACTCCCGGTAGGTACAATGTACCCGAAAGTCCACGTTTCGCACCCTGGTGGCGACAATATGTGTTTCTTCCCAAGAGTTGCTTAAAATCTTGTGTGTGTTAGCCACTAGTAGTATTGTTCTGAATACTCTCTTAATACCACTCCCGGAGGGTAGTACCCGATAGTCGACGATTCGGACCTCGGTAGCGGAAATATCTGTTTCTTCCCGATTTAAGCGTTTCTTCCCAACGAATGTCGCTTAAAATCTTGTTCTTGTTGACCGCTTCTGGTAAAGTTCTGAGTATTCGCTTAATAGTCGGCCACTCCCTGTAAGTAATATGTATCCGAAAGTCCACGGTTTGGACCCCGATGTGGGCAATTCACGCTTCTTCTCAACAAGTGTCGCTTAAAATACTGTGCCTGCTAGTCACTTGTAGTATTGTTCTGAGTACTCAAAACAGTCTGTCCCTCCCGGTGTATAGCACCCGATTGTCCACGGTTCACACCCCGAAGGGGTAGTACCGGAAAGCCATAGTTCGGTCCACGAGGAAGGTAAAATGTGCTTCATTCGAGCAAGACTCAAAAGTATCGCTCTATTGAGCGTTTGTTCGCACTCTCTATTGGTGTATCCGACATGAATGGTGCTGTATTATCTTCCGGGTGGGTAGTACTCGAACGTCCACTATTCGAACAGCGTTACGTACGCCACGTACGCGTTTCTTTTGAACGAAACCCATGATCACAACTTTTTGGCGGGGAATAAACGGGAGTTTATTCGCGTTTTCTACTTGTATTCTGGGTTCAATCATGACAATATTTTCAAGTGGTGGGAAAAGTCCGAAAGTTTACTGTTCGAACCCCGGTGGCGACACTTGGCGATTCAAGCGAACGTAACTTAGCTACATTGCTTAACTTCCTGTGTTTTTTGGCCACTTCTAATAGTGTTCTGAAGAACTCGCTTAAATCAAGAGGCCCCTTGAAATGAGTATTGCTCGACAGTACACTGCCCCCCCCCCACGTTGAGACAATTTTAGAAGATATTTTGAAAGAAAGAGACAAGATATTAAAATAAAATACCGCTTCCTAATCAAACATTTCTTGGCGATTTCTAGTATTCTAAAACATGTAGATTCAGGATGGATAGTCGAAAATGTGCTCTTTGAATACTGATAAGGAGAATTAAGAGGGTATTTCGAAAAGATATACACAGAACGATTGAATTACATTCTGACCTAACATCCATTAATTTTCTGAACTTCTTCGTCCAAATGTCAGTGCCTCAATATGTTAACAAAACGACACTGGTGGCAAGTAAACAGAGAAGTATCTAAAATATTAAGTTCGCACAAAAATACTGACAATAAACGGATATGTTAAAAGACACTAGTCGTTCCAAAGTAAGGCCCTGCTTAAGATTCGATATTTGTTCTTAGGCGTGACTTCTAGTGTTCGATGTTTATGCAGAGATTCAATCTATGCTTTGATAATTACGTACTTTTCCAGAAGAAATTTTGTCATGAATCCTTTTAAATAATTAAACAGTTCAATTTTTGTCCTCTAAGCCATTCCGCTGCAAGAACTGAAAAGACGAATGGGCCTCTCTAAACGTTTTTCTCTTAATTGGCTCGAACCACAACCACTGCAGCCACTTCATTTTTGTGCTTCAAAGAAAGACGGGACGTTTGTCAGCTTCAACGGTACTTGGTTCGAGCCTCAGTGACAACTGCTTTTCTCGTCGAGAGCTCTGTGTGGAAAAGGAGGCGGGGAACCGTTCATTTGCGTCGATGTTCAAGCAATACAAATGAATACTGCTAGGCCACATAAAGCACTCTGCCTGCTTGCCTTTCTTTCTGCAACAAAAAATTGACTGCACCTTTGACCAGAAGGCAATTTAAAAGTGTGCAGTGATGCGAAGATACTTATGTGATTAGCAGGAAAATCTAAGAATGACAATAGTCATTCATATTTTGTTTGGAGGTACTTTAACGAAATATTTGAATCATTGGCCTATACATGGTGTGCTCACAATGAATCACAATACGCAGTTTTTAAGCTTAGAGTTCAGAACCAACACACTGGCTTATTTTTCATAATTTAAAACAAAATAACCGCTAAAGTGAAAGAAAGTTTGTCAGGCTATTCAGTAACAATTCAGTAACTATAACAATAAGTGCTTTATCTAATCGACAAGAAACTTTCTGTATTTCTCCTATTTACTACAAGTAAAGAGAAAAGTGACCATTTAATCCTGTACCTAATTCTAAGACGAATCATTAAATTCCAAGAGGAAGAAAACATACTCTTTCTTCTCTCACACCTTTCGTATTTACTTCAACAAGTTCATGCCGCACAGAAAATGTAGTGCATACAATGAGATACTGAATAAAAGTGTATCAACTGAGACATCTTGAGATGATACCTTAACTCACAAATACAATTGCTAACTTAAATTTTTTAATATTCATTGAATGCAGTTCGAAGTACCCTCATTATGTTGGCAGTGTTACACTTCATAGACGTGAACACCAAATTCACTGTGGCGACAATTTTTTTTTTCATCATCTCTCTGAAACAACCGAATTCCAATGCATTCACACCAAGAGTCATCACAATAAGTAATGAATTACAAATGAAGACCATGCATTCACGACAGAAAGGAGAGGGTTTGTTGTGGATTTCGCCCCGTCGCCAGCAGCCTTTCTCCTTAATCTTTGGAGAGGTTTGAGTGTCTGGTTTAGGGGCTTCTAGTGGATAATGAGATGATGAGTACGGACTCCTCGGTTGCTACTTCAAGAGTCGCCCGCGAGTGATTCGCCGACACGAAGAGTAGTTTTCTCTCTGATCTCACCTCTCGCGCCTTCTCCCCCTCTGAGTCATCGCAGGCGGAAGCGAAATGCAAATGCAGTTCTGCACGAATGCCAAGATGCCACCTCAAGAGCTTATTAACACGACATTATCTCCTAAAGCATTCAAATGAATTCGTCGGAAATCATCTTATGAAGTCCTCATTCTTAGGACCTCTCATACCACAAATATTTAGCGTATTAAGCTTCAATTAGTCAGGAAATAGGTTGGAGTTCTGTTTTTAAAATAAAAATAAATATTACTTCGTCGTTGTGTATATATCAATCCATATCATTGTGCTCATAATCCTCTCCGCTTCGTAAACAATAACAAATTGTTACGCCTTGAGTTGCAATTTTGAAACCTGAAACTGATAATCAAAATAAGATTATTTTATAATAGAGATGTGTAACAGCTAAAGAGACAGAAATTATTTTGTGATAAGCGGATAAACTAGTGCTTAGATGAGGACCTCTGGTAGATGAAACAAAACTCATAAGCCTAGCCAACTAAATCTCTGGAGTGTAGAGTGGGAATTTTTCTCATCAAAGTAATGAGAACAGAATACTAACATAAAATAATTGCAACAGGCTATTCCTGTATCTATAAAGCAGATGCTCAAATAATAATGTCGAAACCTTCACGAAAACCAAATATTTTCAAGAACGTAGGAGCAATGAATAGGTTATATTTTTATTTTCTGGAGACACTACAGGCTTAATACGATAGAGGCGTTGTCTTTGCCAACAATATTTTTACTAATATTAGTTGGAATGTCAATGAAAATTCACTGCTAAATCGATAAGCATAATATGCACCGACAGAAATGGTTTGGCAACAATGACTTTCTCTTTAAGATACAAGTTGCAGAGGAGAAAAACTACATGAAGTTACTAGCAATTGAGAACAAATTAAGTTAATTCACCCGAAGATCCGAATTGGAACACTCATTCTCCCATTTCTTCAACCCGGCGAGTGGCCCAGGAAGTCGCAAAGCGGTTGTCAAGTGTAACTGACGCAGCACTTGGCGGTCCACCCTTCACACTTCGCTTCGCCTTGCGCGACTGCTGCAGTGGAACGGTTTTTACGGAAGGGTGGAGAGTGACAATCGACATGGCGGCTTAAATGCTGACAATTAGTGCGGTCCCAAATCGTAAAAGACGTTTTCTTGGCAACAAATAGAACAAGAAGCTCGCTAACAAATAGGCTAACAAATAGACTAACAAAAAGCTAACAAATAGGACAAGAAGATGGCTTCAAAGAAATCGAAATCCGGCTGTTTGTGATTGAAGTGCTAGAACGTAGAATGGGGAGAAAGTGGAAACCATCAGACAGCAGATCGTATAACCAATACTGGCAAATCCCGAATTAGCCAACAACGAATCGCATGACCAGAGACGCTGTCACCCAAACCCAAAATCGCCACGCTTTATATCGTTTGCCAAAGCTACGTTTAAATTCTTTTGCAAAAAGGTCACCGTGTGGAGACGAAGTAGCATAGTTCCATGAGCAAAAAACTGCTTGTAAAAGTGTTTCTTTTTCTCTAACTACAACATTGAACCAACCACAAAAACATTTTAACATGGCGTAATTTTGTTCTCCACGTCCCTCACATTCGCCAAACTTAACGAATAGTACTTTTCACGTCACTTCAATATTGAAAGAGAAGAAAAAAATGATGAAAATGAAAGTGAAAATGATTTTTTTTAGCTTCACCCAGAATGTATTTGAGATAATTCTGTTAAAATCAGTTTTAAAATATTTAGCTTGGTACAAAAGGCGTTACCAGATTCATTCACATCATGAGAAATTTTTTGTATCCAAACTAATTTTATATTTGTGTTAGATGTCAAAAGGCCATCTAAATTCATTGACAATAGGGGACAGTGGTAAAAGTTTTTGTTCTTGAATTCTGGGATCGAAATCTGAAATCCAATCCACATGAAATTGTATTAATTCCCTTGTTTCACGTGAGTCTCATCTATAAATTATAATCATTATAATTCACTCTATCCCTCATTCGAAATCAAGTGACACACGCAAGGTTCTGGAAGCACAAATTTCCACAAGAGGACAAAGTTGAAACATCATGAAAGTGTCATTTTACAAAACGCAATTCAGCTTCATAATACTTCTTCACGCCTATCCTGTGCAGGTATGCGAGATGGTGAGACTCCAGTTTCTTTCCAACGTAATTCAATACCTATTCTAATACAAAGTATCAAATTAATACGAGATCATAAGAAACAAGTAGTCCAGGAGATGCAGAGACGTTTCAAAAATTGCCACTCGTAGCTGTTATGAAGGTCTTAAGGTGTGTAGCTTATATCATCTACAAGCTTTAAATTGTTTTAATCTATCATGGTATCTTAGTATAAAGCTATTTAGAAAGAGGATATTAATGGTAAGTAACCAGAGTACAACATTTTTTAAATAATTTACGTTTCTTTCGTCAATATGTCGTCTTAGACAATACAAAAATTTAACACTTAAATTTGACTCATTCTGACAAAAAAATGAAATGTACTCATTGACGAGGACGTTACACCTCCTGTAGAAAGACCAAGTGTATTCTGACCTTCGACATTTCAAATTCATTCTAGACCTCATTTAGCTAGTAGTAAAGCGAAATCAAGAAATCTGCTTTCGAAAGAATCAAAATCAAGAAATCTGCAGAAGTACCTTACGTTACATCATTTCCAGACATTGCTGCAACTTTGCACAACGATAACAGTCAAAACAAAATTTAAAATGAAAGTAGTGCTGCGATCGTATCACCCTCAGCGCGTTATCATTCCAAGTTGCAACGCAAACATCAAAAGCACGTTAATCTTGAAACGCGACAAACGCTTTGCGAGGACACCTTTATTCTGTCTTTCGAGGCACCGTGTGCATGTGGCCCGTACGGCTTCCCGGCTCCCAGCAACGCCGATCGCAGCGCCTCCCGCGGCGAGCGACGAGGTGAGGGCTTCGCTTCCCCCTCGAGGGGCTTCCGTTCGATTCCAGGAGGCCTTGGGGAGCAAATCCAGCAGCGCGGCGCAGCCAAGCAAAGCTTTCCCGTGCTCCCGTCCACCACGGTTCAACTGCCAAGGCCAGCCATTCTTCTAGACGCTGTCTCCCGCGGAAAATCCGCTTCTACCGCCCACGTGACTCGAATCTAATGCACGTCTTCGCCGCTAATGCCTCGAAAGAATAATAATCCTTTTGATGACCCGACCCGACGCGATGCGATGCGATGCGACACGTTTTACGTAAGAATATTCCCATGCCTGAGACGCAGTCGTCTTGAGACCACTCGAAAGTACAGACGGAGCTCAACAACGTAATGACAGGTAGTTGTCTTTTTTATTTATCCCCTTTATGGATCTTGAGTTGAAATGTTGGAAGGAGAAAAAGCTAATATAGTTGAGAGATTTTGACTACTAATGCCACGATATACTACGAAGAGAATGACCTCGATGTTAATGCATCCAAAAGATGTAAATTGGTTTCGAATTCTTCAAAATCGGTGCTGAGTAACGCTCAGGAAGTCTGAAGGATGGGTTACACAATTACTCGGCCTCGATAGAGGATAAAGCGCTGTCCAGCATCACATTCCGGTTCATAATCCTTAATCGATTCCGATCAACTGGTTGAGCAGGCCTTGGAATTAGTTAGGGATAAAACAGCTCCATGTTTCTTACTCTGGGGCAGTCCTAGACCAAGAGCATCATTCAGGTGTCCTCAATGACCCCACCTCCGAACATTAAATCCTCAATAAGATACGCCGGAGATACTTCAATCACCAATAATTTAGAACTGACTCATTAGAAAATTTGCGACTATGGTCTCTGCGTTCTATCGGACATCGTTTCGATTTTTGTAAGATGATGCAAGAAACAGTGTTTGTACAGATTGCCCAGGTGAATATGAACCTTAAAAATCATTTGCGTAACTTTCAATTTTTAAGTAATTTTTCTTGAACCATAGATTTTGTAAATACTTTTCTGAAACCCATAGATAACATAATTATTATTCTATTAAGTTAATAAGTCCACATAAAAGAGATGTTTTACCTTCATCTCACGTGAAATCAGCAATACTGAAAAAGGGAATCAAACACATGAATATATTCCGGATACTACAAATACAATGCGACTTCTTGAAGGTTAATTCCCCCTTTTAAAGGAAAGCGTGTAGATAATTATTTTGATACGATCTCTGTCGGTAAGGAAATAAACGAAGTAAATTACTACGAGCATACCGCTCAAGTTGAGTATGAGCGAGCAAGTCATGATTCCTATCTCATAGCACATTAACTATCAGTGATTAACTTAGAACGACATCCTGAGTCACTACGCTTCACCCGGGCGGAAGTCCTTCGTTCGATGCTAGGCTAAACTCAGCTTGATTCTCAAAGTGAGTGGCATTCGGACACGAGAGAAAGCGCAAACGCGGCCGTAGTTAGAACGACCTAGTTCTGCCCATCCTGACATTAGTCATTGTAAAATAGTGTCACTGTCAAGGCTGAAAAGAAATACTAATTTGAGAACGAGAAGAAAGTTCATTAGGACTCCAAATCCAGAACCGGTGACGAAATGGGAGCAACACCTTCATCACCTCTTAGGAGTGCTAATGGGTTATCGTTTACAATATCCAAACATTCGAAGGGCGTAGTGTGTAAATTATTGCGAGTAAATCTGCAGAAGTGCGTTTCCGAAACTGAGTAAATTCCAAATAACAAATATAAAGACAATGAGAAATAAGAATTCAATAAGATCACGAAGAGTCGCCAGGGAAGCACACGAATGCAAGGGCAGCGCATCGTAAGCGTTCTTCTGCGTCATCGGTAATGCCAAGAGCAACAATGCATCTCTTTACAGCTGCCCCTAGGTGGTAGCACGGGTGATGTCAGCCACCGCAGTCCAGCCGGGCGGGGCGGGGCAGAGTGAGGACGGGCCAGGTGGATTTGGGGGGTGGGTCGGAGCACGGTGGGTTTCGGCAGAGTGGCGCAGGGCAGAACAAGAGAGAGAGTGGGGATACACATTAGCCAAAATTCATTCCTTTTCTTGTCTAATACATTACTGTGATAAATAAGTCACCGGGCAACGCAGGACACTTCAGCTAGTCAATTAATACATATAAAAGAAATATTTGTAATATCTCAAACAAAATATAAGATTCTAACACGTACGTAGGAATTTTCAAAGCACGTAAAGCTTGCCTGCATGCTGCTCCCTCGGCAATGAGCGGCGTTGAGAGAAGCGAAAGTAAACCGAAGGGCAGGCAGCAGGGGGAACTGGAGCAATCATCGCAAGCACGGAGGCGGCGGCGTGGGCGAGCCACCGCCTGCTCCTAACCCGTCACCTCCCACTGAAACGCCGGCAAAGGAGAGAGCGGAGATGCGAAATCACGAATGAAAAAGAGGCAAAAACGAATACACACTGATGACCTATAAAGACGCAAAAACAAATAAACACACTGATCAGGTAAAAATTAACAATTTACTATTAAAGTTGAGAAATGATCGAAAAACAATTACCAGATTTTGAAAGATATGTTAGAGCTTTTTAACAGCGCTATTGATTGATTAAGTAATCCGGGTGCGTCAACTAGAGAGGGCATTAGTCCCGTAAGTGTAGTGCATGTTTTTCATCGGGAGATGGCGGTGATCTTCGCCCTCTGGAAGGCGAGATCCGGTGCCGACCTACCGGCAACTAGCAGGTTATCCCTAACCAGGTCTCTCCCACCAGCGGGACACCGCTCCAGCCGGAATAAGTTCTAAGTCCTCGACCGGTCTGCCGGAATGTGTGGTAGTGTAGTGCATGTTAGTGTAAGTGTGTGTGGGGGTGAGGATAGGACAAGGAAGAGGAAGGAAGATCGCGCGCGGTCCGTTTGTTACGGTACTGCACCGGCATTCGCCTGGTGTTGATCGGAGAAACCACGGAAAACAACCGATCATAGCAGCCGGCCACTAGAATTCTCCTCCAGACAGACACTGAATTCGACCTAGCTTACAAGCTAGTGTTGAAAATCCTGTCGCCGTCAAGATTCGAATCTAGAACCTCCCGCTCAGAAGCACTGCAGTGACATCACTGAGCCAACGCTCCCAGTCAATAGCGCCATTAAAAGGGAACGTTCACATATGAGAAATATAAATATATGTTGTCTCGAATTGTTTCATATCGATAACCTAGAGCGGGGGTTCTATGATCTTTTGCAATTTTGGCTCCTCTGGCTTTCGAAGAGAGTTTAAAAAGAAATTAACCAACATTTCCGAACGAAATGGAGCAGAATTCTCTAACTGAACATGTTAATATCCCACTCCTTATAATATCACGTGTTTAGTGACACAAATTACAAATCAAGGCAAAACTGAGTAATGGTAATTTAGAAGAGCAACATTCGCGGTGCACATCGAGAAATTTCTAAGCAATGCAAAAACCACCCTGTTCAGAGCCTGGGCAACACTACGTTTGCCACATTGAGAATTCACTATATCAATACGTATTCCATCGTTACACACGTAGATGTTCCTCGTAGAAAAACTCCTCGAAAGCCCTTAGCGAGTGATGCATTCATGGTCCAAGAACGCAATTGACACTGATAACGAACGCGTGGAGACATCATGATAAATGAGGAGGGGTTGCCTAGCGATACAAGCGGGAAAACTTACAATCAAAGTTTTAGCGCATCCCCAGTAGAAGTTCTCTTCTGCGGGAATTATTTAGATAGCTTCAACAGTAACTAAGTCAGAAGTGCACGTCTTACAAGGGAATAATAGTGTACAGTGTGATTTTGAAACCGCTTTGAGTTTCTTGAGTACCAGGCAAGGTCCCATGTGAATCTTATGCAAATTTTTAGCTGTCGAAAAACTGGAAAAACTCCAAATTAGCATTATCGGGAATATTTCAAATGACGCGTACAGTGACGAATTGGACAGATCTCAAAAGGTGCCGCAACTGTTCACCTATGCCATCGAACAATGAATAAGAGCATTTTATCTAACAATACAAAGGAAGAATGAAGCGTCACAACTACGTGGACATTTTTTAATTTTAATTTTTGAGTAATTTCCAAATTATTTCGACAGTGAAAACCTTACTTATGAACGACTTGTAACTCTAATCATCACACCGCGAGAGGTGACTCAGGGCATCAACTGATTCCTCTGCAGTGACGCTGACTGGGAAGTCCTAGGTTCGACAACCGACAGTCCAGTCCCTAGTGAATCCGACTGTTTGCAGTTGGCGCGTGGGCTGGGGGCATTCGCATCCGCGGCCACGCCCCCTCTTTCGCCGCTCGCCCTCCGTCCGGCAGCGGCAAATAAGGCGAAAACCAGCCAAGCCCCATCCGGCTTCCTTCTCCTCCTCCTCCAGCGGCGCCGGTGGAGATGCGCGACACGGGCGTTTCTATCGCCCCTCCCCCCTCGCACGACAACGAGGGCGACCGCCCCTGTGCGTGGGCTCCTCCGCCCGCTCGCCCCTCGCCGTTCGACCCACGGAAGCCAACGACCGGGAGGCGCCGGCCGCGCGAAGACGCGCCATCCCCGCACAAGTAAACATTCCCACAAAAGAAGGCATATACGGGTTTTTATATCAGCGGTATAACCTTAAGCAACATTATAACCTTTTCGTTCAAATAAATCGTTCATAAAATGGCATTTTATGGCACAGAGGATGACGTATTATTCGTTTATGGCACGAATAATTGCGTCATCACACAGTCACAGTTAATTGCAGCGAGCGAATCGTAGGGGTAGGGGATAAATCGCACAGTCGACAACATTTTTTTTCGCAGGTGTCAAATACCCCTAACGTCAGAATAAAGTTGTTTCGAAAATTTAAAGTTTATTCTTGCTCCTAACATCTTTCAGACTCATTCCTAACAAGACTCGTTTGCAAAACACGAACTTATACAATGAAGCATAACATACTAGTTGCATAATGTTTTATTTTTCGTTTGGGGAATCTATCGAAAATGTCCCAAAGGAAAAAGACATTTTCCATAGTTTGCAGTAAAGGAAACGCAAACACCACTATTTACCACTAGAAACAATTAGGTAAAAAATTTATTTCAACAAGATACCACCATTTTAACTCCGATGTTAACATACAAAGCAAAAACTGTAATAAGTTTAACTTTAATAAATATGGATTAACTTCTTCTTAAAGTCTTTAACTTCAACAAATACGGTTAACTTCTCAGACACTGAATTATAAAACAAAATTACAAAATAATGAAAATTAATGCATGTACTAAAACGTTTACTGAGTTGGGACCGATATCGAGTTCCAAATCACAACTGAAACGTCCAAGACACTGAGCTCCTAGACACAAAACTCCACATAAGTCCAGTTTTCTCGCCCGATTTCCATTTAAAAAACACATCAATTTAAGCAATTTCTATCAACCGGGGCGTTGGAGTGTAAATAATGATAACTGGCATTTCAAGTGAAATGTGAGTGCAATGTCCACAAGAAACGATCTGCAAAGCGGTAACGTAGGAATTTAATAGTATTCCCGTTGTTTGTTTTTTCTTCCTGAAACCTCGTGGAATATATAGAACACTCCTTCAATCTTGCTTTCCCCCAAAACGACCGAGACTATTATTTATAGCTAAATGTCTCAATTTTAGATGGTTCACAATAAAAGTAAATGCCATTATTATTAAGCGAATACACAAACTTGCCTACAAAGGCTCATAACCACACCAACAGGATAAATCGCATTCTTTCTACTAAGCGCAAGACCCTACGCATAAATACGTATTATTGGGCTATTATTGGTACGGAATGAACGCATTACTCAATTTTGAGGTGAATATATTATATTTCTCCCATGGCGAGAAGCTAAAAGGCGAAAAGAAAGGAAAGGAAAAGCAAGGGAAAAAAGCAACTCTGGTAACCTGTTGGGAGTGGATGAAGACTGCATTTTGCGTCTTCTTCTTTGAAGTCATACACAATCGCCAATCAGCTACTTTCTTTAATCGGACCATCATCGAGAGGCAGCGAAATATTTGTTCTCTACAACTTTTATATTCAACCAATAATTCATAGTTTTAGAGCACACGCTAAGTACGTTCATTGAATATTATAAATAAACCGAAAATAGCTTGAATTGTGTTGATTACATTTTGTCAAATCAGTTTGCTTTTTTATTTTTTTAGATTACTGTAAGTGGATGATAGATGGTAAAAGTGTAAATTGCACTAAATGGTCCGAGTTCGGAGGAGATTATCGCCGGTTCCAAGAAGAGAGTGATCCAAAACTGGACATAGGAAGGAGAGGACATCACAAGGACAGAAGGTGGTTATACCCACAACTGCGGACACTCACCTTCAACTTCACTGCAAAATTTGTGTAAGAACTTGGCTAAACTCCCAGGACATTCAACAGACTGGGAAGTGCAAGACATTGCTTTTTTGGGAACAGCCCACATTTTGCGCAAAGTATTATAGAGGCACCGACAGCTTCTAGATCTTCTCCTTAGGAAGCTGGTGGCAGCCAGGAAAAGATTTCATATTCAACGGACTCATAAAATCTTTAGTCATGAAGTGGATTAATAATAATAATAATAATAATAATAATAATAATAATAATAATAACTGAGCGAAGTGGTTCAGTGCGTAGCGCGCTGACTTCGCAGTCGGGAGGCCCAGATTCGATCCCCGGGCCGGCCATCCTGACCAGGGTTTTCATGGTTTCCCTCAGACATTCAGGGGAATGGTGGGGGGTTATCACCAAGGCTTAACCACCTTGTCTTACGAAGGGATACAGCCGAAAACTGATCTCTATAATTACGTCTCTCTCTCCAGGACAGAATATGACTGGGCCTCGGAGCAGAGAATGTGTAGCATATAATAATAATAGTAATAATAAAATAATAATAATAATAATAATAATAATAATAATAATAATAATAATAATAATAATAATAATAATGGTACATAAGCGCATTGCGGCAAATTCTGCGACAAGCGGCGTCGTCTTACGGCCTTAAGGCTGAGACGTGGGTACTCCCAATGCAATCGTGAGTGCGCTAAGCCCTTGTAGCCCGCGCCCTGACAAATGAGCTCGAGGAGGAGCTTGAGAAGGGGGAGGGGACGGGGCGGAGATGAGCGTGGGCGCTCGTCTCCGCCTCCGCTCTCCTTAAAAGCCGACGTGCCGCCTGCAGGATCGCCGGCGACCGGTTCCATCCGGGCGACACGCGCGGCGGCGGCGGCGGCGGCGGCGGCGGCGGCGGCGGAAGAGAAGGACGAGGTGCTGGCGCCTGCCAGCGGCGGCGGAGGAAGAGGATGAGACGGCGGCGGCGGAGGCTTCTGACAAGGTTGGGGCGGTAGCTGTACTGGTGGTGGTGGAGGAGATGGAAGTGTTGGGGAAATGGAGGTGGTGGTGAAGATGCAGGTGGTGGCGGAGATGCAGGGAGTGGTGTGGTGGTGGAGATGGAGATTGTGATGGTGGCGGAGATGGAGGTGGTGGGGATTATTTTTTTGAGTTTATACTGCGGTTTTTACAATGCTGTGTTTGACGTTTCATCAGCTGTTACGGTGCCATCCAATCGGGACCTTAAACGTCACTATGGTGGCATTGAACCTTCCGATTAGATGACACGGAAACAGCTGATTTACTTCAAACGCAGCTTAATTAAATATCGCAGAATACAGGCCTTTTCACTGGTAAAGGATATTGGGTTTTTGAGTGGAAGCCATTAACCACTAGCCCCCTTCCCCATTTCCGTGATTGGGGCTTGGGGTTGATGAAGATGGTTGTGTCTATAGTGGTGGGGTGAACTGTGAAAGTGGCGGCATTGCTGGCTGCGGCAATTCCGGGGGAACGTACGGGCAATAACGTGATGGACGCATCATAGGTTGCAACAGTGGTGTGAGAAGTGGATACGATGGGCTTATAATGAGACTACAGATAATAACACGTTTATTTTAGTACTACGGATGGATGTGGAGAAGTGTACGACGAAGGTGCTGGCAGAGGTGTCAGTGTAAGGGGCGTTGACAGTGGAATTGACATTGTCGGCGACCTTATAGTTCGATTTATTTATAGCTACACTTTGCAGGTCGTCAGCTGTTACGGTGTCATACCATCGGGAACTTACATATCACTACAGTGACGTCACGATGCCATTCAATCACCCGCTTCGAAACCGCAACAGCTGACTTTCGTCAAGCGCAGCGACGTTTAAATCCAAGCGTAGTGACGGTGGGGTGGCTGCGAGGCGCCCAGGCGTGCCGGGGGCGGTGGTGCTGAGGTGTCTGCGCGCACCCTTGTGCCTCGCCAGGGTCAACAGCCGTCCGCCCGGGGCCACTCCGCGCCGCATCGCGTCGCGTCGCCGCTTTTGGGGCGGCTGCCGCCGCCGACCGCAGGCGGTCCGAGATATACTGCGAGCCACCGCGCGCATGATTTACGCTGATGGATTCATGGGCGGAGAATAGGAATACGCGGGACTTCGTTACTCGCCAGTGTTCCTTTCATAATTAATGCAACTGTCTTGATGCGAATCGTAAACATCTACCTCACTTTCGTTTTCGGTGTAACAAATTTCGTCGTTATATCTCGGGCTAGTTTCATATCGTGTTACTATCTTGAGCGTAGTATATTAACACTGCCGTCGCTGATATATCTATTTCAACCTGGTAATACATTTAGTACATAACTTTTAAACGCATTACAAGAATCGTATCAATCGCTGACCTGTGCAGGCTGATACGTTCATTTACTTCCGTTCCTTTTCATAGAAACTCGACTTATCATTTAGAAATTCAGCCTACGCACGAAATCACTTCACTGCCTGCGACATTCTCATTAATGCGACTTGACGATAATAAATGTTTTTGATAGAGTGAGTTAATGAACGAAATAGTCAATAATGTTTTATGATTTGTGACATCACTGTCGGGATATTGAGTACTGGTATCTCATTAAGAAAATGGATTCTAAAATATGAAAAAATTAAATGAGAATTTGCAACTTCTCGATGAAATCTCTTAAATATCAGTGGTATGTGAAAAATGTGTGAACAACAAACGCAACATCCATTATCATTGACTGGATCACTTTTACCCGAATGAAAGTATTCCGGCAAATCTCACATCAAAAGAACGGAAACCACAGTTCTCAATTAATTACTCTTCACTACCGATCGCCTATTGAAGATACTTTCTCCGACAACACAGCTCCGCTCAATAGAGCGAACACCCAAGTAAAAGTTTTGAAACTGGAACGAAGAAAACAATACAGATGAAGAATACAGATGGAGAGACAAAGCGCGGAGTGTTGGCGATATGCCACAAGGTACCACCGCCCGAAATCCGCTGTGGAGGAGGGGAAGGGGGGCGAATGGACATTCAGCGTTCGGCGCCGCCCACACTCCGTGTGGGGAAAGCCGGGGAACAAGTAGCGACGTGGAAGACTGGATGAAATATTTCGGGCGGCGATTGGCTCTCGCGGCGAGGACGTGTGACGTTACGGAACGGTGGCTCGCAGGGCAGAAAATTGGACGGAGAGGAAGTGGCGTGCGTTTAGTCTGTTATACTCCAGCAGCTTGCACTTTCACTTAATGTTTTGTTGTTTTTTCGCTAAAAAGATTGAAAATGCTGTCCCTTTTCTCGGTACGATTCGAGGGATGCCTCCCAGGGGATCTTTTGGGACGGATCATACTTTACGACAGTGGTCTTCAACCTGGGATCCGCCGAACGACACGTTCCAAGGGTTCCCTGGAACGTTGACAGAGGTTCCGCAAGTGATCACTATTTCCTCAGCAAAAACACGCGAAATGGAAATTATCTATACAATGAATTTTCTTGTAAAAACCGAGTAGTAGACAGTCTTATTTAAAAACATGATAATATTTAAGTACAAATTACAATATTAATACAAATTAGATATGAAATTTTCTTTTTATTAATTTGTTATTACTTAAGATATTTGTCCTTTGGTTAATTATTCATAAAATGTATTCTAAAAAATAAATAAAATAAAATCTGATTCGCTAGCTTACTATTCATTCTCTTATTAAGACGTTTGTATTAAGATTAAATAAAGATACAAGAATGGTTTTGTGCATTTAAGTAGAAGAAAGCTTACATAAACAATTTTACCTACTACTAAAACATGAGGTTCCTTCAAGAAAACCACGAGTTCGAAGGGTTTCTGAAAGTGTAAAGGATTGAAGATCCCTGGTTTACGTCAAGCACGCCTTCTTAAGTGCCAATTGCTTCAGGTATTATTTGATCCTTGGGCTCTCAAAATATACCTATTGGTTTAACCCCAACGAGCGCAGTATTGGTGGATATATTTGAATTTGTCATCTGATGAGCACCGAATTTCGTGATTCTCATAGCCGCCGTTCGACCCAGAAACGTCCTCACTCTGTTATCCTTTATACTTGCTCCCGGGGTTCAGTGAATATTTGTATTGGTATTTAGCCATTATGTTCCGTAATGAACAACTGGCCTCGGCACTGTTAGATCCCGGGATACCTAATCGGTCACCCAACCACGAATCCGCGATGTTTCGAATTCGTTTAACCTTCGAGACTTCACATAGTTAATGAATTCGGCTAGCGACGCCGGTTATGCGGTCGTGGCCTTTCAGAAGTACCATCGCGGCATTCGGCTGGATATCCGAGGATGGCCGGCGCGGGAATTGAAAGCGGGCCTCCCGAATGCGAAGTCAGCGCGCTACACCCTGAGCCGCTTCTCTCGGTTGAGTGAATAAGGGATCTGATAAAGATGGGAACTGTCGTACGATTTCATTTTGCGGTTCTTTTACATGCCACACCCGTTAATGGTACAATAAGAATTTACTTTGCTTTGGAAATTCTTGCTTCCGATCGGCTCAGAATCAAAGCACTGTAAGTAAATCTAATCTACAGTAATATACCTTTCTAGTAACATTTCATTGCAGAAATAATTAGTAATGAAGAAAAACATCCAACTATTATGTGAGTAAAGTTGTCAATGTCCATCTAATCGTACTCAGATGTAGAATCCTCGAAACAATCCAACCAGTCGAACAATATTATTGGAAGAAGCTATCTTCATCATGACAATAAGAACAAGGATAAAAAATAACTGGGGGTAATAAAGTGAATAAATGTTAAATGTAGTAAGTAGGTGGGTAAAATAAATGCGTTCTTAACTCTGACACTTTCACTTACACTTAGTACGTATCTCATAATAATTAAATAAAATATATCATTTATTTTTGAAAAACGTGTCTATTACACGAATTCACCATCAAGCAAAGTTGAAACAACCGCCAAAATCACATCAGTTGCCGAGCACTTTGGATAACGAAGTGACGAACAAGGTGCGTACGACCACGCGCTCAAGCATCGTTCAATTACGAGACGATATCCGCCCGGAGTCTGGTTCGGAGAGTATGGATGAATACGAGAGGGGCCGGTTTGGCGAGATTTCCCACGTTTTCGCCAATTAGCCCTGCCCGAAGCCCCGACCGGTCTTGTAATTACGGGTCTCGACCCAAACGTTTCGCTTCCTCTGAAGCCACCCACGCAGTCCTTGCATCCTTCTCCACATTTCATAAAAAGAAATTAGTAAACATATATTAGACACAGCCGGATGTTCTTAAATCTCACTTGCTTTTATTACTTTCAGATACCTACCTATCTCAATTAACAACTGTTTAATAATAATAATAATAATAATAATAATAATAATAATAATAATAATAATAATTTATCGCGAAGAGAATCGAAATTGCACTGCAATACCCTTCCCACTACACGAACTTGAAACTTTTTAATAACATGTTTTTCTGGGATGTATTTCACTGTTGTGTCGGAATTAAACCAATCTTCTGTAGATAGTTTTGTTAGAAGTATATTTGCTTTTTTTATAACTGCTGAGAGAAACAAACATTTTCGGAAGACGTAATAATTGTACAAATATCACATCTGACGGATTATTCCAGAAATATTGGGTAACGATGCAAATGAAACAATGCGCGGCAAAAAATTATTTTACGAGCAATCTGATGGTTCAAATGAAAGGAAATGAATCTTATCTCCTCTCAAACAACTGACATTACCAATCATTTTCGTAGCGAACGTCCTCAGAACGATGCAACTTTTGTTGAAGTTTCTTCTTTTCCATACCGGTTTCACAAAACGTCTCCTTTAAACGGATATTAAGAATATACAAGAATTAAAACTAACGTTTCTACTGTCAGACAGTGAATGACACGCAACACATTTATTATTCTACATGGCTACACCAACACCAGATTTCTAGGGTCTCCCTCGAAAGTTCCACGAAAGCAAAGTTCATAAAAATGTTTGCATAGAATATATTTAAAGAGACACGTACGTTTTTACTTACTTATTCAGATTTCCTGGATGTAACGCAACGGAATGCAATATGCAACTCCTGCAAAACATGCACATTCATCCGTGAAGCCCGCGCGAGTGAAGTGTTTATTGAGTCGTTCCCTCGTAAACCTGTTCCCGCGTCCCAGTGTTCTTCGCGCCTACATCTGCGATAGTGCGTCAACGTCAAGTGCTTCGTGGCCAGCGGTACCTTCCGGGTCCCGTTTCCTTTCTGCCCAACGATGACACCAATTGGGGATGCGCTCAGCGCAACACGGGGCCTCCAGGCGTGAGGACCAATAGAACTTACTCCCCCTCTCCACAAGGGCAATCTAAAAATTGAAAGAAACGATTGACCCAATTTAAATATTTCATAAATATCACATTTTGCATCCAATATAGATGAAATGTTTTCTCGTGAAAGATGTTCCATTCAATAGCGAAAAAATTCCCGAAAATTATTGTTATACTTACAATCGGATATTGAAGTATGGAGTGGACCAAAAATATATAGACTTGCGGTACGTCCAGAAATGTTGCACCAGCAAACTGTCAAAGAATCAGAAGATATCAACCGATACTGAGTAAACAGAATCGGATTTAAATGCAATTATATCGAAAAAAGGTAAAAATTAACTTTTATTAACAAATATAGCTAAAAATCATGATTTACGTTGTGATATTTTTACGCTAAACTCCCTTACCCCCGGTCATCAAATTCTCTAAGTAGGCTCATATAAAAATGCAAGTTCCGATAATTTGGCCAATCCAAAATTTCATGATCAGGATAACTGCATTCCAAAATGCCGAGTTATTAGCATTCCAAAATGGTGCTACTCTAGAATCCCTGTAAAAATTAAGTAGTGTTCACAATGAAAACCCCAACCCCTAGCGAATACCCGCATTGTGGAGAGCACCTCAACCCGAAGTCTTCCACAAACAATTTAAGTGGTACTCGGCGCCATGCAAACTACGCACCCTTGCGGGGAGATACGTGTTCGGTAAATGCCGCGCAAGCTGACGTGTCGGTCGGCGCCGGATCTCACTGTCCACTGCCCGGGATAGAAACATTCACTACACTAACGGGACAAACAATCACATCCGTTGTCCCTGGAAACATCAACCAGTGAACGAGGCGCCTTTTGCCTAGCGAGTACTCGCACTGCAGCAAGCGCCGTCGTCGGGAGTCCTGGGTTCGCGCGGCGGTTCTCCGCTGCGCACCCGTGCGGCTGAGCGGCGCCGGGCGCAAGTGGGTCGCAAGCGCCCCGTCCCCCGCCCCTCGCTCGCGCCGGCCATTGCCACTCGACCACCGCGCTTCGGATGCCCCGCAGGAAGCAACCTCCCAAGCCGGCCCCCACCGCGCCGCGAGTCGCCGCAGGAGGCACGTCTGTGTTGCCAAGAATGTGAGGTGGGGACCATTGAATAAGAGGCAATGCGTGAAAATAATGTAAATAAGTAGAAGTTTACTTTGTAAGTATGTACAAGTTAATATGTAAGTTAAGATTAAAAAGGCAAGCGTGTGCCAATAATGTAAATAAGAAGCATCAAATGTAAATAGTTTTTTGTAAGATTAGGATTCATACTTAGATTAGCGCCCCCATCCACAAAACTATACACCCAATACAAAATAAATGTCATCATAGCAGATCTGTGTTACCGTTCGAAAACGTGAGATGATGCAAACAACGCACAGTAGAACGTAAACAATCGACTTTGCATCCATTTTCTGGTTCAGTAATTCTGAACAGAAACCATGAAAACTGGTGTCGAAATCGTACAAATACAGAATTACAGATATTAGAAAAGGCGAATTGCTTTTCTTTTTCCCTTTATTAAAATATCTTTATGGTATTCCGACAATTACTTCTCCTTGTAACATTTTAGAATCGATGGGAGATTACGATGACCTAATATTGAAAACCCGTAATCTTGAAATAAATTCGAAACAAGGAAACAATGACCGCGAATTTTCAATTCGTTTACAGTAAATTTTCAGATGTCTGGTTTCTATTCATTCAGAATTTATGTAACATAACATAACTTTTCCTAGTTAATTTTTCTATATGAGAATATAAAATAATAATTATTGAATTGTGTTGATGCGAAATATTGTAGTCGATGAATGCAATGAATTTATCAAAATATAATTATCGAAACAAAACATAAAACATTATTTACGTGCTTCATGCATTTTATTGAAACTTTTTGTTTCTTTAAAGAATCGTATTCTTCAACTCCCAATTAATATTATGAGTCATATTCAGATTCAATAAAATTATTCGTTTGTCCCACAGCGAAATTCTTTAACACACTGAATATTATGCCAACCCCTACCATCGCACTTTCCACAATAACCATCCTGGGGCCTTTCGTGGGTGGCCACCATTCCCGGTTTCATACAGGATCTCCGGGTTGTTCAGGAGTTTTTTGGGCTTCGGGTTTTTGTCGCCGGATTCCAATAATTTAATATCCTGAACGCTTTTATATCATTTCACATTTGAAAGATGTGTAATGTTAGATTCGCAACTGTTACTATATTTGAGTTGAATAATAATGTATTTAAGATATAATTTCAAATTTTGATTCAAAGTAATTTTATCAAGGAACCAAAAATGTCCCAGAACTGTTGAATGCTGTATTGAACTCTGAATTATGGCTGAATCATCACAGTCAAATTTCTAAACAACACTTATGATGAGAAACGCATACTAAAATACCACCCAAAATGTTCCTGAGTCAAAAGACGACGCTACTACTCCTAGCTCTACTTCAGTTAATTACATTTAAAACGTACGACCGTTCAAATTCGCTCTTTCCAAATCCACATATTTGATTTAGTGACTTTTTTCTACCTCCCCCTCCCGGGTCGTGACAATCTCCAGGTGAACAGAAACGAAAATGTGCCCCCCTCCTTGCTTAGGCTGGGTGCGTCAGCGATGTGTGGCGGGGCGTGGCGGGCTTCCGTTGAGCGGGGCGGGGAGGGGTGGCGCCGCGGCCGTCGCCTGATGGACTTGCCCTGTTTTTTCGGGCATCCGGTCGGGCGCCTACCGGTCTACCTAACTGCCGCTTCCGTCTCCGCCACCCGCACTACTTTCGCTATCTCCTTCACCTATCATTGTGCGTTGGCCACTGGGACGCACTTCATCCTAACATAACTCTTTCTTGAAGTTTATTCTTTTTCCAGTGGGTTCATCGTCATCGACATTAATCGAATTTGTGTCGGTTTTCTCAGGAATCGTTGAAATGATAACTGCTTATAATTTACGATTGCCATGACGGCTGTCTTTTATTAAGAAAAAAAATTGTAATTGACATGAAATGTAAATACACATGCACATGAAAACACAATTTCCAGCTCCGTAACTTTTCTTTGCAGTCTATTTGAAGTGTTTGATACAGGGTAAGTGGAGATCCGCGGAAATGGTTTCTATATCAACAGGTAATACACTAACATTCAGTCACAAGTATCTCAATTGTCAATTGATACCTTTCTGCTTTGACAATCGAGATACCTTACTGCCATTGGAACGACTTCTGAAAGGATGTCATCAGGGTTCTGGAGAATTCCGCCCCATTCGTTGCTTACTTAAGTCCAGGCGAGGAGGATAGGATGGAGAGGTCTTGTGTGCGCGAGGGCAGGCCACAGGGCCGGATTGCAGCAGGAGCAGCGTTACCGTCAACCACGAAAGACACTATCCTGAATAATCTCAGTAGCCGACGGATTTCATTTGCGACAGTTTTATCCTCCATGTTGTGGACGGAGACAGTGGTGTTTGCCCGGACGCGTCAAACGGAGCGGATAAAACTGTCACATAACCCAAGGTGCCAGAGCCTCTTTACAGCTTAGTGTCCTCCGAGATGCCTAAACAGCTCCCAAACCTGTTTCTTGGCGGCACGGGGCACGACAGGGCAGGGAAGGACAGGAAGGGGCGGGGCGGAGCTTTGGGCCACAGGGGCATCTGGCCACGGCGTGCACGCGCCGTCCCCAGTCGCCGTCCTCTTCGCCGCTTCCTCAGTCGCCCCGGGGCTTCGCACGCGTGGATGCCCCGGCGAGGCGGCGCAAAAAAAGCGGCTGGCGTAAGCGCCGACCTTACGTCACGGAGGAGCATCTCCTGAGGCGCGGCACGTTTGTCAATTCGCCTACGCAACGAAAAAGAACGAGAGAAAGAAAGAAGGAAAGACAGTAGAAAGGGGAAGACAAAAAAACAAAGATGTAAGAAAGGTAGAAAGAACGAAAGAAACAAAGAAAGAACGATAGAAAGAACGAAAGAAACAAACAAAGAAAGAACGAAAGAAACAAACAAAGAAAGAACGAAAGAAACAAACAAAGAAAGAACGAAAGAAACAAACAAAGAAAGAACGAAAGAAACAAAAAAGAACGAAAGAAACAAAAAAGAACGAAAGAAACAAAAAAGAACGAAAGAAACAAAAAAGAAAGAAAGAAACAAAAAAGAAGGAAGGAAACAAAAAAGAACGAAAGAAACAAAAAGAACGAAAGAAACAAAATAGAACGCAAGGAAGATGCAGTAAGATTGATTGATTAGTGTTTCCGAGCACGTAAACTGGAAAGGTCATTGTCCAGTAAGTGTAGTGCATGTTTTATTGTGTGATGTAGCAGTTATCTTCCCGCACAAGATGGCGAAATCTAGGGCCGACCTACACGCAGGCTTGCGGAGTTTTTCTTAAGCAGGTATCTCCCACCAGCGGGGCGCCGCCGCAGCCGGGACCACCTGAAGGCTCTCGACTGATCTTTCGATATGCGCGGTAGTGTAGTGCAGGTAAGTACAATATGTTTGTAAGTAAGGGGTGAGGGTAAGACAAGGAAGAAGAAGAAAATATCGCGAGCTGTCAGCGGTCCGTTCGTTAGGGTATTGCTCCGGCATTCGCCTGGTGCTGATAAGAGAAACCATGGAAAACTAGCGACCAGAGCAACTGACCACTAGAATTCTTGGTTGAAATCGGCCTAGCTATCCAGCTAGTCCAAAAATCCTGCCACCGTCGGGACTTGAACCCAAGGATCTGCCGGTCAGAGTTACTGCAGTGAAAATCAATCCATACCCTACAGCAACTAAAGTCGATATTAATTAAGAAAGAAAGGAAGAAGATATGATAGAAAGAAAAAGAAAAGAAAGAGGAAGACAAAAGAAAGTTGAAGTAAGAAAGATAAAGAAATAATAATAAAGAAGTAAGAAAGACGAATAAAGGAAAGAAAGAAAGAAAGAAAAAAAAAGAAAGAAAGAAGAGAATGGAAAATAAGAAGAAGCCTATGGACCCGTGTTGGGCAAGAGGAAGGCGCTACGCTGGCGTTGATGAGCCAGCAGGTGGGCCAATGGGCTTGTAAACACCCGCTGTTTGTGCTCGACTCGGCGCGCCGACATTCACTCGACCTTGTTGACACCGCCCCATTGCGTACAAATCGCTTTTGTCATTTTCAAACGTTGAAGACGTCGTGTCAAACTTCGTTAGATGGTGTGATAGCGATCAAAACGTTTAGATATATGTAGTATGTTTGGAAATAGACGTTATCTCAGCCAGCGTAATTATATTTTATTAAAGGATTTACTTGGAGGCTTTGATGAGTTTCAAATTAGTACACGTTCTATGCATCTACATGTACACTGTTTGTTTCATGAATTTCTTATATCACTCCCTGTTATCTGATACAAGCGATGTTTTAACTTCTCAGCGAATGTTATATTCTCCATAAAATTCAATGTATGAAGTTCAACTCATTGTCTTAAATAGTAAACCAAATAAATACAGCGCAATGATCGTGGGAGATTAATATCAAAAATAATCTTGATTTTTTATTATAATGTTCGTATGTATCACTAACGACTAGTGCTAATTGGATATTAGATATATTTCAATATCAATTTAGAAATGATCTGCCTAAAAGCATTCGCGTGACAGACAAGTGCACAACAGGTGATTTCTTTAAGGAATCATCCCCACCAATCCAATCGTTCGTATATCCAATTAAATCAGAGAAGATAAGTGATAATTTTTAACAATCAACGTCTGATACAACATTTGAAATGATGACGTGCTAGTAACTTTGATGTGCAACCAAGGACAAGCAACTGTGATATATTCAAATGTATATTCCAATCAAATTAATTTAAGCAAACAAATGCCATTAATAGTATATTAGTCGCAAGTAATCTGTGCTAGATCTTTCCAAGAAGTCAAGCACAGATGACGATCGGAGATTTGAGCATTTACGAAGCAGTGTGGAAGAGAGATGGATTATTCCCTCATTAAGTGATCCGAAAATCATGTTTAAACAACTCACCCATCTGAATGAGAAATCACTGACAGCACAGCCGCAATAGACACGTACCTGCAAAAGAATGAAAAGAGAGGATTACCATGTGAAAGGCGATAGAGCACCAAGAGAAATAGCTAGCTCATTAACTTTCTCTCATGTCTTGAGGTTTTCTTCAAGGTAATATCGTCAATAAACATGGCACGGTTTGAATGAGAATGCCACAGGCTCCTGTAATATACTCTCTTTCGGAATACCAATGGCGACCACTTCATATTTTGGTGTATTCTAGTGTACGTGTTGTATTTCATGAAAACGATGGGCAATGATAATTCATTTTATTTTTTTTGTCAGCCTTTTTATACGTTGGAAATGATTCAGTAATTCAAAGCAACGAAAAGGCACTGAGTAGATTCATTTTTTTTCTCCCAAACAAAACAGATTTTCACTGCATGCTTCTTTCCCTGGAGTCGAGCAACACAACTAAATGCAAAAGTAACAAGACCTAGTCTTCATAAATACTGTAATGCTATCGAGGAGAAGATTCAAACTAGTATACCTGCTAGCTGTTGCGACCTTTTGACCTCCCGAGGCGGAGCAAGGCCTGACGGCCCACACACCGCGTCCTCGCGTCCCACGTGCGCAAGGGACGTCCTCCCCTCCGGCCGCAGCCAAATAACAGACATTCAGCCTCTCGTCCATCACGGCAAACATCCCAAGAATTCCGATCAGAGCTATTTATTATGCTCGCACAGAGAGACGCGCACAGCACTGCAGCTGAGACTGCTTCGTCGATAGAAGGAAAACCGATCGCCAATTGTGTGGGAAGAGCGAGTTTTTTTTCGATTTTTCGCATACCAATGGAAATTGTGCAGGCAAATATTCAACTTCACGGTCTAGGCTCCGTGGTCCGTTACAGGCCGATGCACCGGAGTTTCTTTCAGCTAGTGGAATCTCGTTTTCCCATCGATTGCTATCATTTCTGTGCTCTTCGAGAAGGAAAATTCTTCCTCATTCAGTGTAAATTTTGTACGCTTTTTTAATTTTCATATCTAGAGAGGAATTGTAATTGTTTTACAATAAATTTTTTCTAAACTCTCTTCCCTCCTTATTGTCAACAAGTGTCTTTTAAATATAAGATATTTTATTAGTAAATATTTGGTATCATTCTACAACCTTTGTCGTGCCCTGCGTTTGACATCGCTATAGAAACTCCCAACTTCCCCGTTTTCAGAACCCTCCTATTCCTTAGCTGAGTTTTACCTAATGAAGCTCATGAAGAGGTAATACATTTTGAGTTTTTCATGAGATTTTACAATTTCACGAAATTATTTCTAGTAAATAATATTTCGCTCAGTAAATAATATTTTCAAAGAAAAACTGCACTGAATTTCGTAATTACACCGGTTTTCTTCTACGTTGATAATGGTTCATCAGACCACTACCGCTTAAATTCACTATAAGGGACTATGCCTCATTATTCACTGTACCTTAAAATTAGTCTTTACTCAAACATTTTATACACTTTGAGAGTCTTATTCTCAGATATGAAACTAACGAGACCTATTGGTTGGTGAATGGGAGAGGAAATCTCTCAAAAAGCAATGCTGTTTAATGAAACACTCAAGAGACACATCGAAGGTGAAGGTCAGTAATAGGAAACAGAGGACAAAGAGGAATTATATTAGAAGAGTAACGGGATTGAGACGAAGTGCAGCAAAGAATGTGAAGAGGCAATGCGTCTGAAGTTGAGCGACGGATGAATGGATGTTAAGGAGCTCAGTGTGTGACGCACAGATATGAATGGGACTAATGAAGACGGATTGGGGGATGGGGCGGGGTAGAGAGTAAGAAAAGGTCAGAAAGAGCGCAACGATTCATTGAGGCATACACTAAGGAGGTCTCTTCTCTGTGATTGAACGGGAGCGGTCGATCAGTGCATCAACTGATGTCACTGTCACTGGGGTCCCGAAAGCGGTGGTCAAGTCCCGACAGCGGTAGGATTTTCGACACTAGCTTGTGAGCTAGGTCGTATTCAGTCACTGTCTGCGGGGGAATTCTAGCGGCCGGCTGCTCTGATCGGTAGTTTTCCGTGGTTTCCCCGATCAACACCAGGCGATTGCCGGAGCAGTAACCTAACAAACGGGCCACAGACCGCGCGCTATCTTTCCTTTCTCTTCCTTGTCTTATCCTAACCCCTTACACACACAAACTTACACTAGCATTCACTGCACTACAACACATGGCGGGAGACCGGAACTTGTCCCGGCTGGGGCGGTGCCCCGCTGGTGGGAGATACCTAGTTGGGGAAAACCTCACTAGTTGGCGCCGGATCTCGCCATCCAGCGGGGGAAGATCACAGTCACCACCCGATGAAAACATGCACTACACTTACGGGGCCGCAGGAGAAGTACGCCCAGAATCAGTAATCAATCAATCTACAATTGAGGTACCGGGAACAAAGCATGCTTCGTTGGGAGCAAGCTGGGGAGAGAGAGAGAAGAAAATCGGCGTTGACAGGTTTTCGAGGTATTCAGGCATAGAGTAAAGAATTACCTCTTTAGTCTATGATTCAGGTATTAGAGAAGGAAATGAAGCGAAAGGGAGAAAGGCAGGGAGAGAGAAGGAGAAGGAAAGATAAAATAAAATTGATTTCACATGAATATTCGGACACTATAGAAACATTTGAAGGAAAATAAACATTCCAATAAGACTCGTAGGTTTCGAAAGTGTGTTTTTTGTTAGACAAATTTATTCGGGAAAGAAGTAGAGACACGATTTCGCAAAACCTGAAAGAGATAAAAGATTCGAACATTCTAATTTTTTTTTCACGATCGAATATTTTGAAAATCCACATTTTTATCTCTAAATTCACCTGATAGATCTCCAATAATTATACCTACTTATCGGTTTAATAACTACACTAGAGTGGCTAGTTTTGTAAGATATAATTCTTTTGTCCGCTGATTTTTCAAGACTTGCTTAAATGATTTGTGCTGTTAACACCAAAGATTTTTTTTTGTTTTCCTGAACCATCTCTAAGCCATCTACAAAGAAAATAATCTTCAAAAGTGTTCAATTATTTGAAGTATCGATACTTTTGTTGTCGATATTTCAGTGTAACTGAACTGTAACTGCTGTTTTAGCACTGTTTTCTGTATGTATGCTGCTGTATTAGTACTGTAACAGCGTATCGGTGAGTAAATTTGCATTATTATAATATGTGAATTGATTTACAATACTTGGAATAATCTTGCAATGAAAAACACTATATTCGGGGTATGAGATGAGTGCATCAGACGTCCATATGCTGTCAATTCACTTTATAAGGCGACCGGAGGTAAAATGGTGAGAACACTCAACGTCCACTTCGGGAAGATATACCGATACGGAATTTTTGTCATGGACAAAGCAAGTTTTCGCCTCTCATTTCATTCGTTGCATTTCACGTTATCATCATCATCATCATTTCGCCCATCAATACACTTACTATTCTTGCATTTATCTCGCAGTTAAAGAAATCAACTGTGGTAGTGGATAAATTGAGTAGTGGTGGAACAAACGCCACTAAAGATTTTCCCGCAGTCACACGAAAAATGAAATTCTTGTCTTTCATGACTTTCTGACCGCATGGCGTTCTCAGAACAGCATTGCAACAATTTTCCCGTAGTAAAAAATATTTTGCGGAATATTGTCTTCTACCTTGCTCCTTGTTTAAGGACACGAATCTCTCCACAACATCACCAGTGGTAGGATTGTGATTAAGGATGGACACCAATTGAGTCTATGACGACTGGTATCAACCAGTGTCGGGGGTACGCAGGTACCAATCAGGTTTGAGGCGCGACATACTTATACTTAATTCTGTTGCTGCAAAAACCAAAAACCCTGTGAACCGTAGACGCCACAGCAGATCGCGAAGAGAAGCACGAGGTTGAGCGATGTGGGGGAGGAGAGTAGGGCGTCGGAAGCAAGGAAGCAAGGAAGGGGATGGAAGGGGAAGGGAGGGGAGGGAGCGGGAGGAGGGGAGAGTAGGGCGCGAGGTCGAAACCGGAGCGGAGGCGGAATGTCCGCCCCAACCCTCGCGACCGCCCTCCCGCCCGCCTGCCTGCGATGGGAGAGTGAAGTTTCACTGCACAGAGGGCACGGCCAGGAAAGGAACCGCCCGGCCCCGTCCCTTGCCGGCCGCTCCGCCACGCTCCACGCCCGCACGGGTCCCGTTTCTCTTCACTCACGATCACTCGCACCCGGTCCGGCGCTTCAGGAATCACGGCGAGCGTATTGCAGCTCCAAGATCTGTTGGAAACCTCCAGACTTTACCTCGAATCTTTCGACCTAGCCCCGATTGAACTCCCAGGTGGAATGGATGTCAAGCCCCCTTTCACATCATTTAGAATTAATACACAAAAGGGTTTGCTAGCTCAAAATGCAAAATACTTTTTATTTTCTCGCCTCTTTCAAACTTTTTGCATGTTCATGTAGTACTATAAAATGACACCTTTCATTCTGGCTAGTATTCAAATACCGTCAAATACTTCCTAAAGACGCCAATATTTTCCAACCTGCTATAAAATGTTTGAGGTACTTTTTATTCTCGTCCCCATCTGATGACGCATATGACGTTCTTGATGCAAAGTGCTCCTTGAACAATCTGCAAAGTGCTCCTTCTCTATTAAGACATGAAGTACTTTGCTGATTGATCATGTGCGAACGCAAGGCTCTTTCATGTTTGTCAAAGGCTTTTGTACATATTACTTTCCCCCCCAGCAGCGGAAATTCGTTTGTGTATGCATTTCACTGCAGCACATGCATTCTTCTTCCAATGAAATTACTATTGGTAAGAAGTTATTGGTTGTTGTCCCGAACAGTACTACATGCATTTTGGTTCTTTGAAGCGAATAACAGTCCTTTTTAGGACTACATTTTGAACGTAATTGAATTCTAACAAAATTGATATTGAATT
Organism: Teleogryllus occipitalis; assembly: GCA_011170035.1. Classification (NCBI taxonomy): domain Eukaryota; kingdom Metazoa; phylum Arthropoda; class Insecta; order Orthoptera; family Gryllidae; genus Teleogryllus; species Teleogryllus occipitalis. The sequence continues at coordinate 158,753 of BLKR01000393.1, read as the reverse complement.
ACTTCATTCATTCCAAGCACATCAACTTCTAAGGTCATTAGTTCCGCAAGCGTAGTGCATGTTTTTATTCGCGGGAAGTGGCGATGATCTTCCCCCGCTGGATGGCGAGATCCGACACCTAACTATGTCGGCTAGTGTGGATTTTTCCGAACCAAATATCTTCCACCAACGGGGCACCGCCCCGGCATGTACGATAGTGTTGTGCATGCAAATGTGTTTGAAAGCAGTGGAATAGAACAAGGAAGAGGGAGGAATGATCGCGCACGATCCGGGCCTGTTTGTTAGAGAAGTGCTCCGGCATTCGCCTGGTGATGATCGGAGAAACCACTGAAAACCACCGATCAGAGCAGTCGGCCCTCAGATTTCTCCTCCAGATGTGGCTGAATTCGACTGTCTAGTTAGTCTTGTTAGTCCTGCGACCGCCGAGACTTAAACCTAAGATCTACGGTCAGAGACACTGCAGTGACATTAGTGACACAGTGTCTATTACACGAGAAAAGAATTTCTCTCCATTCCAGCCTTTCAGCGCCTTCTATCAATTCCAGTGCGTCCTACCCCATTCGTCTCTCCCCGTCCTGTGCCGATCGGACCCAACCGCCCAACTTTACACTCACCTCCCTGTCCTGCCCCAGACGGACGGATCACCTGCGCAGATTCCTGCCAAAACAAAATTACCTCCCCGTCGAATACCTAAGCTAAAGCGTACAACACCACTGAAGGGAACTACGCGGCGACCGACGTTGGATTTACAACCGGCGCGGCGGCACAAGCGTGTATGTCTCCCTTTAAAAGGGGGTACGAGGGCACCGACCCCCGCGTGCCCCGCTCGGGTGCGCTCGTGACCGGTTCCGTTTCTCTTTCGTCGCGCGATGACGCCGCTTCCGGTGGGCGCGGCCCGGGCGAGAGCGAGTCGCAGCATCCCGTCCCATCGCATCGCGTCGCATCGAATCCTGATGACGCTGGAGAAGGCACCGATGAGGTAAAGCCAACTTGCGATGAGAGGAAGTAAAAGTTACGAACCACTCCGCTTGCTGCGAAAGCTGAGCGGGGAAGGTGATCTAGAAACGGTACTCTCAGACTGAAGGTTAAATCACGTGTGCGGCAAAGAGCGTTGAAGCAAACACTGTAGTCGATATCAATAAATGAAGAGTACATCTCCGAACGGTGTTAAGGTTTACTAGTCAATGAGAAAATGTGAATTACCTTCGCGTGCAACAACGGCCGATATTTTCGTGGTAAATGTTTTTTATAATAATAATAATAATTATTATTATTATTATTATTATTATTATTATTATTATTATTATTATTATTTGTAATAATGGATAAGAATTTTAACTTTCATTTATAGATTTCAAAGTTTCTAAAACATTTAAAACAAGTTTTTTCGAACAGTTCATTATAATTTATTACACTGTCATCATCTTCGTTGTACGACGTTTCGACGACTGTTGTGTCGTCCTCAGATACAAAAGTTTTTCTTATATATTTATTACCTTATGTTGTCTTTGTTATTAAAACTCTGGGATCCGTTATTATTATTTAAAGACATATTAGGCAGTTTATCATATAAATTTAATTAAATGTTTTATTTGGGCTTTCAAAGTTCATAATAAAAACAAATTTAAAACATAAAAAATTGCTAAGCTCGTCCTCACTTTAGAACGGAAAGCTACAGGAAAAATAAATTCTTTTTTAATTTTTTTATTAAAAAATAAGGTTTAATTATCCTCAGTCATCGAGTGGTAACGACTCATAATTTGCCGGAAAGGCAGTACGTATAATAATAGCGTACGTATAATAACAGCGTTTCATTAAAACAGGCAACTTAAAACCCCCAAAACATATTTTTTGGAGGTTGGCTAAAAGAGATTCACCTTGTCGAGCGACTTTTAACCACCAGCACCACCATCACCACCACTCATGAAAAAAACTTTGGAGCTAAAATAGTTATTTATGATACGAGTGGTAAAAGTGACATTTTATTTTGCGAGTACGAAAGGATGCGACAACAGACCTTTAGGCCGAAAGGCGCAATTCTTAAAGCAAAATAAAATCGCATTTAACAAGATTTTCATACACTATTTTTTGGACAACATTACGGACTTACTTTAATTCAAGTACCAACTCACTTCATTGGGTACTATATTACGATCTAGTTAATTCGGTGAGACGAAAGTATTTTGTTTCCTTCGTTACATTCACAATATAATCTAAACATTTGAATATTGTCGCACTTTTAGCACGAGTACTAAAAATTGAACTTGTAGCATGCTGTGAATGTTCTAAAAGCAACCGATTTAATTATTGGCTTGTTGAATGACACATTTACTAAACTTCTTAGATCTGAAGGGTCTGAAAAAATGCCGTTTACCACCAGAAGACGGAAATGCGTTGAATGACACCATATTAGCTGTCATTGGTGGACCAGAAGAGGTCTAAACACGAGTAACCGATGAACAGACACACGGAAACGCCCACGTTACCCGATTAATATGGGATTTTCAGCTCTCTTGTCAAAGTAGCAATGGCATTATCAATAAATAGCAGTGACACGTTCTATTAACACCTTTAGGAGATCCAGTCTTCAAATGTTTGGATTACAAACAAAAAAACAAAATCGGTCGAAACTACACGCGAGTAAAGAAAAACTAAAACCATATCTAGGGCTCCCTACACAAATATTCAATTGTGTTTAGAGTTCTTCCATCGCAAATTAAAATTCCTTCCACCACTGTGATTTTGTTTTATTTCTAACAGCACTTTAAAACAAATTTATCTTTTGTAACACATAACCGTATAATCGTACTACTTCTTTAACTTTATTTGTATTTTTTTAAATTTCTAGTTATAAGCACTTAAAGGGTAGTTAACATTTTGAAGCATTTTTTTTATTTCACGCGATGAGAGAAGAAAGATTTTCCGTCGTAAAATATACTATTACTTAAAACACTTTTCAGAATTCTCAGTTTGACACTAGACTTGTTTTTTATAATTCAGAACGGCATGTATAAATAAAAAAGTCATTTGAGTCCCCATCCAATGAAATCATCCCCTTTTTTATATTCTTACATCCCCAATCATCACCAAAATGTATCATCGTATTTCTATTTGGCACAGTTTTATCATGGAAAGGAAGGCATGGGTTCATTTTTACTCCGCAATAGTGTATTATTAAATTGTCTGTGTTAAATATATATTTTCTCACTAAAATGTACAAGATTATGAATGAAAAGAATGAATCATGTTTGTAATGTTGACTTTCGAGAGAAAAAAATATTCCTATTAGCTATGGTTTTCTTTCCCATGTAAGACTGTTGGTTTGGTTTCTCCGTGTCACATTATCATTAATACGGTTACGTGTATGCATTAATTTCTTGTTTTAATGACGCAATAATAATAATAATAATAATAATAATAATAATAATAATAATAATAATAATAATAACAACTTAGATAAAATATAATCTAATAAATCTAATAATAATCTAATAAATTTGATCTAAAGTGCAGTTATTATGCATTGATTTGGAAGAAGAATCAAAATGTGGAACAGGAAAAGTTTGGACTGAAGAGAGAGAAAAAAGACGCACAGCCAAAGGATGAAAGAAATATGGACACAAATAAAGGCTAAGAAACACAACTAAGTACTTTGCGTAGTCCCAATTGGGCTTATTCGCAGAGAAGAAGAAGAAGAAGAAGAAGAAGAAGAAGAAGAAGAAGAAGAAGAAGAAGAAGAACTGTAAAAACAAACAACTCTATATTTGACAAAGAAACTCTAAATTAAAATACTGAAAAGAGAGGGAAATAGCCATGCACGTTTTCTTGATACTCGCTTAAACTAGTTGCAAGAGGAGTGTAAAGTTTGGTTATTTTGACAAATTTTATAACAAATTTGCAGTTCGTATTTTCGAAGCAAAATAGTTTCTGTTAGACGGAGCGTACATTTTGGTTGTCAGATTTTGACAACAGCGCTCGTTGCTATCATTCATTCTCAATTTAACTAATGTAGGCAAAGGAGTGAGGTAGGTATTCTGGGTCTCAAGAAAACGTGCGTATATGATACACGGGATTTGTTCTTAAGCAGTCGCGCCCACTTATGTGAGCGAGAACCAAGCACACTAGCGCTACTTCCTTGAAGTTTGCAACGAAGTTTATCTTAGTTTACTCTTTCCTTGGGAGAGCGCGCCACCAACTCGCTGGGCGCGCTCCATGGTCCGCTCGCTCTGACGGAGAGAACAAGCAACTACTTCAGCTTTCATGTTCGCACGAGAGACCTTTCTATGACGTATCTGTTCCATCAGAGAGCATTTAATCTGTTGCGTCAACAATCGACGCGTTTTCAGTACTCTGTTTACTTATAAAGAAGTATGGTACAGAAAAAAATAATACGTTATTTGCTTTGGGAATTTGGAGTAAAAAGATGAAAAGAGATGGTTGTTGACAGCACTAATTCGCAACTGTAAAAGGTTGGTGATTCGCAAATTCTAGATGTGTGCGTGTATGCATAAGAAAAATCATTAGCTAGCCTGAATAACTAATAAATAATACCCAATATTCGCGAAAAATTAACTTTCTTTAAAGGAATGGCTTGTTCCAAAATGTTAATGTTAAATAAATATCATAGTCGATCTACAAAAACTGTAAAACACTGCTCCCGAGTAAAAACCCGTATTTTCGACTCATGAAGAAAGTATTAGTAACAGATTTTGTGGAGTCTTCGACCACTACTTGAAATGTAAGAATACTCTTCCATCTCCCTAATAAATGTTCTTACGCACGTTTCACGTTTATCGCAAAATCTCAGTCCCTTATATTAAAAAATAAAACAAATGACTATTTCTATGTCAAAAAATGTTACAAACAAAAAAATATAGAATTACAATCGTATTAAGAATAATATTTGTTTTCATTTATAACAATAGTTTATATTAAAATAGTATCAGGTGCTTTAAATATGACATTTACTATGATATATTTGAAACTTTCGCCTTCATTGGATAAGTTTCGTCATGATCGTACTGCAGTTTTGTGGGCATAATTTGTGCATCATATCTGAAATTCGTTTATAATTCCATATTTCATAAAAAAGGATTTATATTATCTTTGTATTGCTGCTCAAGTACGTACGATATTACATTTGTAAATGTATTGTTGGTTGCATCATATTTCCAAGTTCGAAAATCGAACTAATTAATTTCCGAGCACAAGGACGACGCCACAAGAACATAATAGTCATCCGCAAGGCTATTAAACCTCGCAAGTATTGATTGTGTCGATAACAAAAGTTCAGACGCCTTATTCATCAACTAGAGCCGTCTTTTCAATAGCTGCGTCATTCCCATGTCCTATTATGAATGAATGCTGAAATAACAAGCTTACCATACCCGGACGAGAAGCCAACGTAGGACGATATTGTTTCCCTATTGCGACGCTGAAGACATTAGCACATTGTCAGAGCGTCATTTCGAAGGACTATTTAATGTATTCTCATAGTTTTAAAGGATCAGATATACGTATACTTTACCCTCTGTATGTATGTATGTATGTATGCACACATGTGCGTGTGTTTAAATATGTACGAATGCATTGATGTATGTATTTACTATGTAGGTATTTATGTGTCACGCGTAACTCTCAGGTTAGAAGCTTAGAAGTTGAAACACGGTAAATACGTCAAAGATAAGATTTAATTGTGCTGCTCTGGAGATCATTAAAATGTTTTAATTTTGGGGGTACTTTATAAGAAACCCTTGTCATATTTTCAATTTTTCTGGAAAATAGCTGCAATTTTTTCTACAGTTTTTCCCCCTGGAATAAAAGAAAGTGAATCTCTAATTTGGTATAGTTCCGATTCTTTTTAAAACTCTGAAATTTGAAGAATTGCAAAAGCCTCAGGTTCTCTCTCAATGCCTCAATTTCAGATCTTTAAATGATATCATGCACATTCATTTAAAAAATGAATTGTTGTTGCGTTATTACATTAACACGAAAAAATTCGGCATAATGTGCATTCCCACTATTTTTAAACACTGAATCTCCTGTTTAGGCAGCACGTATTTAGTGTCATTTCAAAATTTTACTTTCAAAATCCATGATGGAAAGACGAAGCCTTTATAATCGAGTACCTCGGAATCTTCAACATTTTTAGGTAATGACAATTTCGAGGGAAATAATATGTTACCAAGAGGCATTTGTCATCACAGGCGAAAAAGCAATGAAAAACGAAAAGGCATACATTTTAAGAAGCGTCACTGCACAATATTAAAATAAATATATCCACATAAAAGTAGAAAAAACGTCTTAAAAGAAATAGAGTGAAAATGTTACCCAAGAAATAATTTAAAATACAAAAATATGCATTTATAATATGTCCCAATATATAATATAACCATAAGCAATAACCATAAAATGTTGTTTCTCAGCAAAATATTCCTTCTTATTGTTTTGAAAAAACGTTTTACCTCAAGGTTGTCTTTGAGATGTACAGGTCGGTGCACCGAGCTGCTTTAAAAAATACTCATTTCCGCTGAGCTCATGTTCCTACAGGCTGAACACAACATCGAAACACGACCGTAATTACTGTAGAATGGAATCCAATGTCATTAACATCTACAGCAGTCAGCTTCAAAAAATTCTGAGGTACAGACACTTCCATCTAAGAGACCGCATCTTAGTTAATTATTATAACCTATGAAAAAACACAACACACAACTTCACCTCCATTGGCCGATTTCTGGCACAGTGGCTGATTTCCCCCGAGCTCAACAAACTCTGGAGTTCGCAGAACTCTGAAAAACTTGATGCCAACCCGAGATTCGTTCGAATAAAGAATGAGGAATCCGATCCACAAATGATAGGAAAGTTGGTGTTCAAAAGAAGAAGAAGAAAATGGAATGAACATATCGACAGATTATCAGGTGATTAAAATGACCCCCGGAGAGAATACAAAAAAGGTAAGGAAATTCTTGTTCCACTGACACACGTTACAAACCTACTAAAAAGGAGAAAAAACAGTAAACAGGAAACTGTCTTCGACGAACATGAAACACTTAAATAACCAGTTACAGCGAGCAAGACACTCACTTGCACAGCATTAGAGATAGTTTCATTGCGTACTCTTTAAGTGAACTGTTCTTACATAATATGTACAGAAAATCAATTAAAGTTTTTTACCACGGAATGATTTACAGAATAGCTTGTTCAGCCAAAGACACTCATGTGGTATTATCTCAAAAAAATGAATTTTCAATCGGTATGCAATTTTCGAACCGCAATTAAAAACTACTATAGACGAAAAATGAACATGAAGAATTAATGTTGTTCATAAGTTTGATTGGTTCTGATTTCTCATCAACTACAAACGTCGGGATGTATTACCATTAATTGAACAGGATACTTTATTGAAATTTTATCCCAGAACTCTCCCTGAAGTACTAAAAGCGGTACATTAAAAAGTTTTTTAATACTCGTGAAAAAACGCTGTTTATTAATAGACTAAATATTTTTTATTATACATCCTTACATCTTGAAATGACACTAAAATAATATTTCCACAGAGTTGATGTAACAGGTCAATGGGCATTAATCAGTTTGGGGACTCACGTTCCTTAGCATGAACGGATCCAGTATTTCAGGAGAGGGAGTGGGCAAATTCGATTCCGACTTACCCCTCTCATAAATTTTCGGAATATTATTTTTTAATTGTTAACATTAATTAAAATAAATTATATTTATGATGGAAATACTCATTTGGATGCAATGTGAAATATAAATGTTTCAATAAATTGAGTAAATTTGTGAGTAAATAGCAGCCGAGGTGGCTCAAGGCATTAACTGATGTTACCGCAGTGCCCCTGACCGGGAGGTCCTAGAGTTTGAGTTCCAATGGTGGCAGTATTTTTGACACTAGCTAGATACCTCGGTCGCATTCAGTCGTTGACTCGAGAATGCTAGCGGCCGGCTGCTTGGATCAACAATTTTCCGCGTCTTCTTCTTCTTACCAAATGAACTCCAGAGCACTACCTTTACATACGGGTCACGGACCGCGCGCGATCCGGAAAGATCCTCCTTATTCCTTGCCCTATCTTTACCACTTACTTATACTTATATGCACTACAGTACCGCATATGTCGGGAGTCGGTAGTTAAGAGTTTGTACCGTCTCAGTCCCCGGCTAAAAGGAGACACTCGGATGGGGAAACACCGAAAATCCTGTCGGCGCCGGATGTCGCTCGGATCGAGTAGGGAAAGAACACCGCCACCCCCCGTAATACAAAACATACGCTACACTTAAGGGACTAATGACCATAGCAGTTGACACGCCCGGAAACTCGCAATAATCAATCCCAGTGCAAGTCTTCGGGAGAGGGCTTGAGCCCCACGCCCCTCATGGGCCTATTACAGTTCCCCACACAAGTTGCCTTCTGGGCGCGGTGTGTCGCTGACACAGGCCCCGCCCGAGCCCCGAGTTGCGCCACGTATCCATTATCCAGCCCCTCCTCGAGGCCGGTCCCCTCTATTATAGCCTTAATGAACCCATCTTGCTTCAATACGGACCTCTACAAGGCCCCGATCGCATCGCGCGGCTTCTTCACTTGTTTATTTTTTCCCGCCTCCGCCGCGCCGCAGCGCCACCGCCCGTCTGCTCCGAAACTCGGCTGACCACTCCGCCGGGGCCGATTGCGCGCATCCCATCAGCGGTTATTTAACGGCGTTTACGGCCCCGCGGCGGGAGGGGAGGGGAGATGCCTCGCGGGCGCCTTTCACGCCCGAAACACAAACGCCGGAGCGAGGGCCATGTAGTTTGCGCGGTGGCCCAATGGAGATTTCAACGCTCAGTCAGACGAGAAACCTCCTCCGCGGTGCCCTTGGTGCATCAGCCGGTGCGAAGGGCAAGTGTGAGAACCAGCTCCTCCTTCCGCAATGCAGCAATTTTTTTTTGTAAAGAATAGATGTGCATTTTCGTAAAGAATAGAGATGATTTGCATGTGTACCTCGCGAGGTCGAATAAAGGAGATTACATCCGTCTCCTCTGGAAGGAGACGGGAGGGGAATGATGGGCAAGTTTCTCTGGACCTCGTTTTTCGACAGACCCAGAATTAATTTTCTTGTTTATTTAGTACGAAGGAAACAGAAAACTCGTTGCTCTAGCATTTATAAAGTTTGTTACTATCTTCATAAATAAACGTTTTTACCTAATATTTAATAACAATGAAAAATCTTTGCATTTGGCTATAATTCGTACTATATATGATTACACGCAATATGTTATCCATGGTTTCACAAATGGATTATTTTACATGTAATAAGTAAGACAGAATAAGCATTTATTCAGACAATTTCCTACTATTAGTTGATTTCAGTATTTGTTGAGAAACATTTAAGTCAAAATATCACGAATATAAGATAATCATCAATACATCAAAAATCAACAAATCAAATCAAAATATCGATGTTTATCATGCACAACGAACGAAACTGTTTCAATGGTGCACTGAACGCTCTGATAAGTGAGAAACCCATGCACTCTGCGCTCCAAATAGATTGGTCTAGTGCAACAGTGTAGGATAATTAATTAGCACTTAATCCTGGGGCCAAGGAAGCGTGCCAGCGCGTAGTGAATATGCATGGCGCCAGAGCTCCGTTCCTTGTAATAAATACAATTCAATCCTTCAAGAAAACAATTAGTGGTAGATAGAGAGTTAAAAGCGAGAGATTATTGTTGTAATGAGCAGGAAGAAGTCACAGTACCAAATTAAATACTATACAACCGTGTTATGCTACTTTTCTTGTACTAAACATACTCCTAAACGATGCTAATGTGTGCCTAATTTAAAAAGTTAAAGCACAAAGTACTGAATTGAAATACTAATTTGTCCGTAGCGTAAATTAATGTATCAATACAAATTTAGCTATCTTTCCTATTTCACACAAAAAATCACAGCTTTTTCCGCAGCATTACATAACTTTCTCTCTTCTGGTAACGGTAGCAAGAAAGTAATAAAACTCAAGATAAAAGGGAACACTAAAATAATTTAAAAAAAGGTGGAAAATATTAAATATACTTCTAATGAAGAAAACTACCTAATGTATGAAAATAGAATACACAGAAATTTTGCAAACATTTTAGAAATATATACTTAAACAGCATTGGCCGCAGTGTTTTGATTTTTGCTCAGAATCGGGTTAGTTCTAATGCACGAGTTCACTGTCTCTCTCTCGTTTTGACTCCCTTCGATCGAGTTTAAGTGAGAATACATTTTCCACACTACAAAAGAAACATGCATAAGAAAGAAGATAAAAAATTCGGAACGAGATCTAGCAAAAATTACTGAAGTAAAAAAGAAAGGGGTAAGTGAATTAGCACAGAAGACCATTCACGATAAATCTAAAGAAAGTGAACGAAAAAGGGATCAGAAGTTGGGCAAGGCATCCGAGGGAACCGGAGTGTGAGAAGCACACGGTGAAGGTGAAGAGACAATGGAGTGCACAGGAGAAATAACACACCGCAGAACGGAAAGAGGGAAAGCTGATGGAGAAAGATGAGCTATCAAGAGACACAGGTCCTTTTCAACAGAAAAACATGGTGACACTCAGAAACATCGTGGCACACGAAAAGATTGCCCGAAGGATTGGGAGAATGTTATGTTAGAGAAAAATGGCGAAATATTCTGAACCTAGAATTTGTATAGCTGAGCTATACTAATTCAATGAACACTTACCAGGGAATATGCACGAGAAAAAGAAAAACGTGTTCATTTGAAAAAGAAAATAAAGGTGGAATAACAGGTGCACAAAATATAAAATAAAATACAAGAGACAAATGAAAAACTGATGAGGAAGAAAAAATGCTTTAAAATAATAATTTATTCATTTGATCATTAACACAGTTCGAGAGACTGGACATAAATAGAGTACGTTTTACGATTTCAATATGTGATCACGAGTGTACGATATATGCAGATCACACCGTGAAATAGACCACATTCCCATTCCTTTCCTTGACCAAATTTGCACAAGCACCGCTCATAAAACAGCCACAACGATGAAATGGCGCACGGTGTTAAACGAACGAGGACATAAAAAACAGAAAAAAAAGAAAAGTGGCAGCCAGACGATGAAGATGTGGGCGATAGCAGAGCGTGAGCAGGAGGGGCAGGGCAGCTGCCTGGCCCGGGAGGGGAGGGGAAGGGGAGGAGAGAGCTGGCGGGGCCCGGAGGCGCAGACGAAGAAACGAAACCGGACGGCGGCGGCATCAGCGCTACCGCACGCGAGACGGCGTTGGGCACGGGCGCGCCCAGGGCGACCACGCGCGCCCCATAACCGCGCAATCCAACGCGCCCCGCCCCACCCACCCCTCTGCAGATCCACGCGTCCGGCTCCCCGCCCACCCTACACCCGCGCAGATCCACGCGCACGGCCCCCCCCAGATCTACACGCCCCGCCCAACCCACCCTCCCACAGGTCCACGTGTACCTCCCACACACCCCTCCCCATTCCATTCCGTTCGCATCGAATCCCCCCTCCCGCTCGGCCTCGCTCGTACCTCCCCTTCGCATGTTCTGGGCCGCCCCGCACTCTGCCCGACTGTCCTCGCTTCCCCACGCTGTCCTCCCCCCTCTTCTCTAGCCACACGCCGCCCCGCTTCTTCCCCTCACTTCCCCCCGCTTCTTTCCCTCACCTCGTTCCGTTTCGCTGTACCCAACCCGCTCCGCCCCGCACCCATCGCATCCCTGCCACTCCGTCCGTCACCACTGTATCCACCCACTCGACCCTTTCGTCCCGACTCCGCCTCATACTGCCCCACCCCCTCCCCGACTGATATCGCTTCGCCAACTTCTACTCCCCTCTTCGCCCCTCATGCCGCACGACCTCGCCACTTGTTGCGACCCCAGTGCCTCTCTTCACCTGTTCCCAGCACCGTCCTCATCGCCACCACCCCACTAACCCGGGCCGCTCCGCCCCGTTCCACCTCCCTGCCTCCTCCCTTCTCGCTTCCCGCTCCAGTCTCTCATACTCCAGTTTCTCCCCACCCCTCTGCTCACTCGCCTCACCCCTAACGCTTCCCCTGCTTGCTCCTCTAACTGTTCCATCCCGTCCGCACTCGATCTTTCTCCATTCTCACTCCGACTCCCTGCCCTCTCTCCATCCGTTCTTCACCCTCTGTCCGACCTCACCAGTCCTTCATTCTTCCCTTCAATCGCTCTTTCTTCACTCTGTCTCCTGCCTCCTCGTCTGCTTCCGACCTGCCTAACACTCGCCATCGCCCCCTTACGCCAAAAGCGCACGCTAAAGGGAAGGACGGAGGCAGTGATTCCACGCGAGAAGCACTGCGCACAAAAACACGATAACTCGAAGAAAAAAAGGACAAGCTGAATAGGAAAGACACTATTGAAAAATTGTAGTGTCATGTAAGACGATTTACACGATTTATCTTAACGAGATATCGTGTAACTAGACATGTCATATTTTCTATTCGCAACTTACAGGTGCCTCTTTTAAGATGTCACAAGATAGTTTCCATGATAAGATTGGTGAGAAGACATATGTATTCTTGCTGAGTGAAAGGAGAAAAACACTGCAGAAAAAAAGAATAACTCTTGAATATTCTCCTCTCTTTAGGTTCCGAGTATTACGATCCGAGTATTACGATCCGAGTATTACGATCCGACTGTTACGATCCGACTGTTACGATCCGACTGTTACGATCCGACTGTTACGATCCGACTGTTACGATCCGACTGTTACGATCCGACTGTTACGATCCGACTGTTACGATCCGAGTGTTACGATCCGAGTGTTAGAATTTGGGTCTGCGAATAAGAAATTGTATTTATCTCTCACGAATCTCGAATCCCAGCCCATCCCTCAGAGAATATCGATCCTTTCATTTGCCGTATCCCTTGGGACGCAGGCGGCGGCGGTGCTCAGGGCAAAAGCGCGCGACGGCACCGCCAGAGGGCACTTTCGACAGCCACCGCACGGCGCCGACGTCGACGCCGTCCCCGTCCCCGCCGCCGGGTGGGAAAGTTCCCACCGCAGCGTTGCGTCACGGCTTCCGGCCCGGGGGCACCCACCGCCGCCCCCAGCCCGCCCCGCCCCGCCCTGCCCCCCGCCTCGTTTTAACAGACCTCACATCAGCCGCTGCCGTTGCCGCAAGGTCGTCGCTAGGACGCCGAGTTCCTAAGCTGCGCCATTAGCAAACCGAGTTTATGCTAATGCACATCGGGATACATTGTTTGCATCTGAACGTTCCCGAACACCGTTCGCTTTGATTCGCGCTAATCGCATTTGCATATTGTAGAGGTAGGCTGTAAACAGCACAAGGCATGTTTTGATAATTTGGTCGATTTCTCAAGTGGATTAAGTTATGTAATGAAAAAGGTACGAAAGTGTTAGTCCATATTCATAAGCGTCATAAACAGTTTGATGCCTCACATTGTTCATGGGATCTAATAATGGCAGAACTCGAAAAACAGGAATTTTGAGTTATGACCGTTCTTTTATAACATTATTATTATACATAGGATTGTTATTAACAACTCTTCTTTGAAGCCTTGCATTAATGCTTTCTTATTATTCCATCAATTCTTTATTTCCTTTAGTTCTTTATTTTCACAACCAGCGAAAACCTTGAATTCTTTTCTCTCTTAACTTCGTTTTTCGAGTTGTACCAGTATTATTACCCGTGAGTCAATAACACTTCAATTCTCACTAATGACGCATGGAAATTAAGTTGGTATATTTGTGAAAAGCGTTCACCTCATACAGCGCACCTGAAATAAAGCTAAAGACTTGAACGCATATGCGATACGTTACTCCGTAATTCGTTTACGTCATTTTCCTTATTTCTAGCCATGTTGTAGAGCGTGACATTTAACCATAAAATTAAAAAAGTAAAAAAGTTATGTTATTACAGAAAAAATTGAAAATTAATGTCAACTCTATTAAAACAAGTTGTTTCGAAATAAGACCTCAAATACAGAACTTCCGTAAAACGAAAAAAGTAGTCTCTCCGGCAAAAGTTTCCTGTTTTCCGTCACATGTCTGGTGACGTTTATTTAAATTAATGATGTGTGACCTCGTGAAAATAGCCTCCTAGAATCCTCTTATGAATTCTCATTAGCATTGTATGCGTACACCTTTCTCTATGAAAATTCAAACCAAAGTCAATTTTTTGTATGGAAATACATAATCAAAAAATAATAGAATGGTGGATTTTTTAAATTCACTACGAAGTACCCCAAAACCCAGACACTTTCACAGAAAAACAATTCATCCTTCAGTGAATTAATCCTTGGGCGCACCGTAGATTTTTCTTAATAGGAATGAGGGTATTTACTTGGCATCAACAGTAATTTTGATGAAAAACGGTTACGCTCCCTCATTTAGACAGCACGTCCTTCCCATCAAATTTCAGGAATGAGAGTATTTTCCAGAATGTCGAAGAAGCACGCACATAGAGAGAGTAGATGTAGGGGGTATTCAGTTATTCAAAGCTGAAATTCGAGGAAAGTTTCTTTCACTTTCTGAAGTCTTGGAATACGTGACACTATTTCATTTATATCCTTTTTCTTACGAAGATACAATGGTTGGTGTTTATGTTGCTGCCGAGGAACAAATAAAGTCTCTGGAAACTTAATTAATAGATTTTATTAATATTATTATTAGCAAAATTAATTCAATTTATCCATGATTTAAACCAATTATATTAAAGTAATCCTAATAATTATAATAGCAGTACTATCATGGTCTCAGAATATTATTTTACAAAAAAATAGGAAGACCTTTGTAAAGATACTCTCAGAGCAAATTAATTGTTCTTCACCAATTCCGGTGAAATACTTTGCAAAATGCAGAAAGTTTATTTCGTAAAAATTCTTGAATTCGACAATTTGTAATATTTATGACTTTATTTACAAACAAATGACTTTTCGATTTATTTGACTTCGATTTCATTTACAATTGGATATGTTTGTCTTTTCTGAAAGCCTAGTGTCAACATGTGGCTCCGGAAAAGCGGCGAACCGTCGACCGGAACTGGGCCAGTGGCGAGCAATGATCAGGCAAACTGCGCAGCTGTCAAGGAAACAACCTCAGAGGGAGGCACGCCCTGGGTCTTCGTTTTGTTGCGCATGGCACCAGACTTAGGTGAGAAACATGTTGCTATGTACCTGCGGCACTTAAGCATCTTGTATAATAAAAGCGTAGGATAAAAATGATTCCTTAATGATAGTATAGAAGCAAAAGAACATTCTGGAAGATTCTATCTTCTAGATATTTCGACTGTGCATTAACATAAAATGTTCTCAAAAGCTCTGAAACTCTCTAAAGCTGTGTCGAATGTCGTAGAAATATTGTGTACGGACGTTTTTGAGGTTGGACAATATCATCGACTTTTATTCTAGAATGTTCTAAAACAGAGATGGCCAACTGGCGGCCCGCAACCTTATTTTATGGAGGCCGCAAAACCTTTAAAAAATATATATTAAATTAATATTTCATTCTTCATACAAATATGCAGATGTTTTCGTAAATCTGCTGAGGAGACCAAGCAATGTATAAATCTTAGGATAAATCATGTAATCTATAGTTGGAGATCCGGAGTCAGCTCACTTTGCGCATCTCCCTCGAGTCAGGTAACACAAACTCTGCCAAACTGCCAGTGCTTTATTGCTGTATAGGAGTGACTCAGTTTATCTGACGAGTAAAAAACGGAAAGTGTCTGAAGAAAACAGATGGGTGTAAGAAGATGCGTGTCTGAAGAAAACAAATGGGAAACCGAATATCTCGGAGTTAGTTGTGCGGCCCTATCCTTCATTTAAAACAAAAAAAAAGTGGTCCTTGGGGAGTATGAAGTTGGCCATCCCTGTTCTAGAACATAATAGGCCTGACTATTCGTTTATAAAATATCGATTAAGTATATTACGGCATAATTTCGTAAGATAGAATACGTGGTAGCCCAACTCTTAACTACCCTGACACTCCTAATGCCCGGTTTTCCCCAGGCAGTTAAATAGCGCGGAGAGAATTTCGTCGGCAGTGAACTTGCTGGGCGGGGAGGGGGAGGGGAAAGTGAAGAAAGACAGGAAGCAGATGTCCCCTTGCACCGCCCCACGAAAGCGAGAGGACTCTCGCACACGCGGCTTCCCAAGCGACGGTCGGACTCAGGGCCTATTAACCCCTCATCGGAACTGCACACGAAACTATAGACTATGAGGAGAGAAGCGCCAGTGTCGAGCGGTGCGGCTTTAAGTAATGATTCCCAATTTTGCCCCACAAAAATTTAACGTACCTGTGAGAAATACCAAACACGCCAAAATGATAATATGTATACTTATTATCACTTGATTTCTGGCGGAACGGCGTTCCAGTATCCAGGGAATAGTTGTAATTATTAAATTATATTATAAGTAAAAAACTATTCTATTAAATTAATAATTAATTGGGGGCTGGTTCCGGGACCTAAAATTTTATACATCAGGCACTACGTATATGAAAGAACCGTGGTTGTACATGTTCCGCACGTACTTGTACACATTGCGCAATTAACAGCGCGTCTTTTCCACCGGACGAGCCTACTTGTGTCCCGTGGGTCCACGCCTAGCCCAAGTGCCTTTTCCATAACGTTGGCAGCAGTTGTCTTTTAGTTCGTGCTAGAAGGCACAAGTGTTGAGCGCCCAAGTGTCAGTTTATGTGGAAGTTGAAAGGTCTCCCAGAGCCCCTCGCGGCGAATCGAGGCACTTGCACGCGAACTCGCCCCTCGCGCAGCTCCCCTGGGAACGGAAAGCACGCGCTCCCCACGACCCTCGCCCCCGCCCCCGCCACCACCTTGCGCGTCTTTTGTCACGAGAGCCCGACAAAACACGATCAAAGCTAACGTCTTTCCATGGCAATTTTTATTTCCTCTCACTTTCAGATTTTTCTTCGATATCTTTGACTCGGTTCTGCCAGAAATGGGACGTTAAATTACTTCACATCGACCCAAATCATAATTATTCAAATTACATCACATAGTTATACAAATTACATTCAAATTAGTAACATTTTACTGTGCATTACTCTAAAACTCAGCCTGTAACAACTATTGAAAAACTTCCTCTCAATAAATGACCCTATCCCTCTCGGGTTTTTTATTTATCCGCTTAGAAATTGCAGAGATACTGCCTTCCTTTGTTTCTGGACACTAAACATAAATGTTCTGTCCTTTTAAAGTTACATATACTAGATTTTACTACGTTTTATGTTCAATATATAAAAGTAATTTACACACTAGGTAGCTATGCTTCAGCAATTTATAAATACGAGATTAATCACTGCAAATTTTGGGGAAAATAAATTCAAAAAGAATAACAAGAGAATTAGATTTTTCGAAATATAAAAAGCTGCTACGGATATCGATCATTGATAGCATGATTAACATACGGAACAAAAATATCAATGTCCATGAAGCGATTGATCATAAAGCAACCTATGTTTAGCATGGTATAAATTTATTACAAGAGTTGTCGGTTTATCCGTCCTCAACGTAATTTATCTTCAAATAACAAGATTACTAATATGACTTGTAGAAGTAGGAGAGTTTGCGTGAGTTGGTACAATATACAGACAACATGAAGCAAACGAGCAGTAGGGGAACCTTATGAAGCGGAGCAAGCAAACTCAATGATTGCAAAAAAGTAAATCCGAAAAATTTTACATTTTAGCCTAGGCGTAAACAACTAAACTTTGCACATTCACTTCTGAATAGTTTTAGTTGTGGATAAATGAAAATGTTCAAACGCTTATTATTTAAGGGGTGGTCTGTGGTCTCTTGTAGATCAGTTCAAGCATAAGAAATTTTGGTGTTTTTTAAAATTTTATATTATTCAACTCAAAAGGAATTCTCGAACCAAATTTTTGTGTGCCTATTGAAGTGATTTGATTTTTAAAAAATCATTTACCCCTAATAAAAGATATTCCAGACATCTCACTTTAGTTTGAAATTAGATGCTAAGAAGATTTGCAATTTCAATAATAACACCCTCCATAATATTGTTTTGTTTCAGATTGACAACTGTAACATAATGTTGCAAATTGAAACATACTAGCTTTTCATCTCCAAGATAAATGCCGAAATAATGTCGAAAAACAATTCATTTGTTTCCCTTCACAAAGCTTTTGTTTTGGGTAAGTTTGTGCTAGTTTTCACAGGTAGGGCAGTAAAACATTTGATTGATTTTAAGCCTCATTTTTACGACCGATTCGTACAATGCAACTTACGAAAATATATTTTAGTAATGAAAAATTGGAACAAACCATTATTCCATTCAAAACATACAGGAATACTTCTGACAGCCGGGCAACTGTATACAAGCTTCCCCTACAAACAAGCACATGGAAAGAGAAAGTTTCTAAGGTCACTTGAAGACACGTCGTTTGAGCTAGTGAGTCGTTGAATGTATCAGGTTTCTACAAAGGAACATGAAGGATGCTAGAAGGGCACTCACACAGCAACACTAGTAACACAACAGCATCGTTGTCCTTGATCGGCCGCCAGGAGAGCAGCCGGAGGGCGGCCTCCTGTCTGCCGAGGGCTTCTCTACGGCGGAAGGATTATGAGGCGCCCCACCTCGCTGAACACCTTTCCAGGCGAAGCGTTTGCCACACAAGATGGATATCGCTGACGCAGCTCGTCTGTTGTTCTCGAGCGGAGCCTCCGCCCGTAGGTGGACGGCCGCTTATCTGCGCCAGAGGTCACGCAGCGCGCCGCCGCCCACCTTCTCTGCCCGCCTCCTCTCCGCCACGCTCTCCATCTCTCTTACAGCCGCCGCCGCCCACCTCTGCCGTCGCCATCACCCGGTTGCTCTCCGCCACCCTCTCTGACTCTCTCGCACAGACGCCGTCGCATCCTCTGCTTCCAGAGCCCACGCCGCCCACCTTCTCTGCCCGCCGCCTCTCCGTCACCTCTCACTCTCTCTCGCACAGCCGCCGCCTCCTCGGCCTCTATCGCCCCCGCCGCCCACCTTCTCTGCCCGCCTCCTCCCCGCCACGCTCTCCATCTCTCTCGCACAGCCGCCACCGCAGTCGCCCCTATGACCCCGCCGCCCGCCTTCTCTGCCCTTCCCCAACGCCCGCCTCCTCTTCGTAGAAAATCTCTATGGCTCAGCGCCACCGTCGCCTCCATTGCACGCGTCGTTTACCACCACCTCTCCACCAATACTACTACTGCCCGCCTCCGCCACTTTCTCGGTCCCCTCCTCCGCCTCCCCGACCCCAGCCCCCTTCGCTTACACCCCGCCTTCTTTCACCGCCACCATCATCGCCTACGCATCTGCCTGCATCGCACTATCCGCAGTCTTCCCTGCCCGTTCCCACCACTCTCATCTACCTCCGCCACCTACTCTACTCTGCGTCCATTGCATCCTGCGCAGCCGCCGCTGCCTCCACTGCTCCCGTCGAGTCCCCGCCCTCTTCACCGGCTCCACTGCCCGCCTCCGCCACCGTCGTCAGTCCTCCGCCTCCGCGGCCTCGGCCTCCAGCGCCGCCCGGTCGTTTCCGAGGCGCGCGTTCGGGAGCAACGAACGTCCTATCGGCAGCCTCCATCTGCGGCTGCGGGGTCAGCCGGCCGCGCCGCTCCTGCCCCCGCCCCCGCACCACCCCCACGTGCCCCGCCCTCCTTCCACTCGCTAGGGAGCACACAGCGCACTGGGTCGGACCTCCGGCTTCTCTACCCAGAGACGCCGAATTTAGCCACTTTTGTAACACCTATTAAACCTGAGCACACCCTCAAACTCTTCCATTGGCTGAAGTGGTAGCATCAATGGATGTCACTACAGTACCTATGACCAGGAGGTCGTAAGATTCGTGTCCCGGCGGTGACAGGATTTTCGACACAGCTGTACAACTGGGACGAAATCAGCCGTCGAAGAGGAGAATTATCACGGCCGCTGTTCTGATCGATAGTTTTCCGTAGCCGTAGTTTCTCCGATTAATGTCAGGCGAATGCACTACCCTACCAAACGGACCGCGTCCGATCTTTCCTACGCCTTTCTTGTCCTCTCCTCCCCCTCACGAACACACACTTGCATGCGTAACATGCCAGGAAACTAGTCGGGAGCTTAGAACTTTTTTCGGTCGAGGCGATGCCGGTGAGTGATACCTGATTGGGGGAAAATACCAGCAAATCGACGTGTAGGTCGACGCCAGATCTCACCAACCAGCGGGAAAGATCATCGCTCGCTCACCACGAAACCATGCACTACACATAAGGAACTAATGACCACAGCAGCTGCCGCGACCGGAAACACGAAATAATCAACGTAACATCGCCCAACCAACATCGCCCAAGCCCAGTCAATCCCGCTCCAACTTCCCTCACCAGCTCTTCACCACGCCCACTAAGTGCTCCGTACTCTTCTCCACTGCAGTCTGCCGCCTACGGCCGCCTCCCACTGCTCCTCGCACTCCCACTTGCCTTCCCCGTCCGTCTCAGCCACCAGCCACCTCAAGTGCTCCGACAGCGCTTTGCGCCTCGTCAGCCAGTCACTCTCGTCCCGAAGCCCCTGTCGAATATCAAATCAAAGGCAGCGCGCAGGCGGCATCGGAGCGAGCTCTAAGAGACATCACTCATGTACGAATAGGAAAATGCCTGGACAGATCCTGTCCAATGCTGAGTCTTGAAGAGCAAGGAATGAAGAAAAAATACCCTCTCGTGCTGAGAACGATGGAGTGGCAGTTGGTCGATCAAGATGGTCAGAATAACATGTCTATGCATTACACAATTCGCATCGTCATCTAAGATTACGCACACATTTCGCTAAAAAACGAAACGCAACTATAGTGACTTTATCGATCTGTCGTTTTAGAAACGAGCCAGTTATGGAAGCTCTGAAAGATCTCCTAAAGCACGTTAAAATCGTTGCTGTATCGTATCAGAAAAACACTAGAATTATTTTGAAGCTACCATTCCAATGACGTAGCGATTTCGAACTGAAATAGTCATTTTTATAAAAAAAGTGCGGTTTGTTAAAAATATACTTTTGAGCAACATGAAGTTTAGAATTTCTTGTAGTTTTTAGTCATGCACGACTTCAACAGAATATTCTACATTTGAGAGTGGTTTAGTTAATTTGCATACCTTGTCACGCCTTTTAAATCGAGCGAAAAGAAAACGGAGAGAAGGGAACATATTTGCAACCATTGCGTAAAACTGTCTCTGTCACCCGTAACGAATCTGGAGAAACCAGGAAACCATGTAAACAATGCTGCAATATCAATACGAGGGCAACACGCCTGAACACGCCAGGTGCGGATCCTGCAAGTGATACAATATCGTTCCGCCTTTCTTGGCACCTGCAGCCTCGAAACGACACGACATTCGATCCCAGCGGAGTGCAGGTCCTTTCATGCGAGGCGCGCAAATCGCTTTCAAACTGGAAAGTGATCGCGCCGCGAGAACCTATTCACTTCGGAACGCACGGTTTCCGGGGAAAGTAACGATTCAATTTGGACGTGATAGAAAACTGGATTTCGAGGGTACACCGGGGCAGATGACTCTACACTAGATCGCTGCACCGCAACTTAGCCTAAATATTTTTTTTTAAATTACAACATTAATTTCGGACAAATAGTAAAGTACTTTTGTAGAACATGGGAGAGAAAGAAGTTGGCGCTGGTATAACTGGACTTAGAAAGGAGAGTAATGAGAAAAGTAATTTAATCTACAATAATAAAATAAAAGGACCTGTGATTTTAAAGAAACACTCTTTAATACACTGATGATGTTATTTACAGGGTAACAAAAGTTTTTTATAATAGGAGTCAATCAGGGAAAAATTCATATTTTTGTAACTGTATACTACTAAGCTTTCGTCACATTTGAGCTTGTACCAGTGATAATCGTTAGTGTTATAAACTAAATTACGGTTTCTTTTGTACCCCGAGATGCAAATACGTTCTTCTGACGCATGATAGAAATAAATAAAATGACTTCAGAATACACCCACGTTATACGAGAATATAATTGTATGTAAATAACAAAAATTAACAAATCGGAAAAATGTGCACTTTCCACTATTTCAGGAACACGCCAAGAATTCTGCAATATTTAGAAATCTGATAATCAATTTAATATACAAATATTTAATTGCTTCAAAAATGTGCTACTTCAGTTATAAAAACAAAATACCAGCAAAACTTTCACCTGCAAACGTAATTGCATTGCTAGTGGCAAGAGCCTCTCCTTTGGGAACAACATTCTTGGAGCAGCAGAGGACAGCAGAGGTTGCGCTTCTCTTACAGATGCAGGTACGCGGCCACCGCCAGATTAAAAGAAATTCCAGTTCAAGAAATCAGATCACGTGGCATTCCATGGCCAAAGAAAAACGAAGAGGAATCGACAAGACTTGGAGGACAAAGGCTGAATTCCCGACGCAAACTCTTCCCAGCGACCGACGTCGCGGTCAACCACCGCGGTCCAACGCCCCGAAACAGGTGAATCATGTTGTTGCGTAACTGGCAGAGGGCGGATTTTGATGAACTAAAATCTCACCAAAAATGATCAACTGATGATCTGAAATGTATTAATAATGTTCTAAAATCAAAAGAAAAATGACATAAAAAATTGATCAAAACCAATTCAGATGAACAACTCAAGCTCTTGGATGGATTAATCGAGGCTTCTTTCTTTCGTTCAAGTTAACTCAGCTTGCGAACTTTTGGTTTGGACTGTTCTTTACCAGACGTTCTGACTTTAGTTATCGCGAATCGGGCGAACCGACAATGGCGCTGATAGGCGTCACAGGAACCTGAGATTACATTCTGGCAGCGGCTGACATTGCAATTTCTGAGCGAAGAAACCAAACAGGATACTAAGGAATTCTCTGAAGAACATTTGTAGCATCAAGTAAATATTATTTGAAGCAAGTACCATTAAATTGACATTAAAATCGACGAAATCAGCGAAAAATGCTTTAAAAATTACGGAAAAGGTAAAAAAAATGACTTACTAGTCAAAACCGACGAAAAAAGCTAAAACGACATATAAAAATGGATCACTTCCTTTTGGCAGAACATAAAATTAATGTCTGTACTAAATGTGAATGATCTAAAGTGAAAAGAAAAAAATGACATTTCATTAAAATCCGCCCCCTAGTAATAAGATATGGTCAGTTATTACAGACCTTTTGAACTTGATGCTACGGATTCTATTCGATCTTCAAGCACATCATCAAGCAAGATCATGGATTATGGATTATGGATTATGGATTACTGAGCTTGGATTATCAGTAATCTCCATTTAGAATAATAGCAAAGTCTTCTGTTCTTACCCGAAGAGTCGAGGCTGCTCTACACCGAGAGATCCTGAACATCTAAGTTCAAAGAGTTGTACAATTCGTTCCCAGCCGTGGTTGCGAGTTTGTTTGGGCGCGCGTGAACACATATTTTGCGATTAAGAAACCGACTTCAGTAATCAGCTATTGATTACCTCCCCATTTTGAATTTCAATGGCTTAATCCGCATTGAAGCATACTGGCACATACGACATCGGTTCACGTACTAGTAGCCAGTATTATGGAGAAAAACGTTAACTGAAGGCGACCAGGTAGCAAACTACATCGATAACGCAACGTGAGATAGCGACAAACGCAGATCGTCAGCGTCAATGCCATTGAACTAGTGATTCTCTGAAGTCTATTCTAGAATAAAGTATTAGTTATATCGTCGAACACAAATACAGTAAACCCTCTTTAGCACGAACTCGCTTAACACGAATTTCGCCGTAACACGAACAAAACGTCGGTCCCGGCAAAGGATTACGATAATACGGACATTTATAATACTCGAATAACACGCATTTTTATAACAAGAACTTCGATCATTTCGATCCCTTGGAATTCGTGTTAATGGTGGTTTACTGTACTATTCGGTATGGATTCCATTTCCTTGTTTTGTTCTTCGGAAATGTCGCCGTTTGAGAAGTATCTTTTAACTACTTTGTAATGACACTAGAACGTAGTGATGTTCAATTCTTCACGCCGGGACTCTCGCCAGTATAATGACAGAGAAAGCTAAAAAATAAAATGTCTCCACCAAAGAAAATTACAAGGTTAAATTATAGGATCTCTGGATAGATCCAATCCGTTCGTAGCATAGCCTTAAAACACTTCATAAAAACACGATAATTATAAACACAGCTAAACATTTTTTTGAAGATTTAATCTCTAATGTTGAAAAGAAAGACGGACACCCATCTAACATCATGGTCACGGTTAATTTTTTAAGAGCGGTTTCGTCGTCGTACCTATATAAAGAGTTTTTAAAACCCAATTTATTCTTCTTCAAACCTTAATATCGTGTTCAGTACCGTATGGAGTTGCGAGATCGCAACTGATATGCATCGCAGACTGAGATTACTTAATTTCATCTCTTGACGGTGGCATATTTTCAACACCAGTTAAGTAGCAGGGTCGAAGCCGACATCTCCGCGCACAATTTTTCTCGCGACAGTTGTCATATTTGTCGTCAACCCCAGAAGTCGTCGTCGCCCAGAATTTGTCGTCTTTTTACGTCAACCCCAGAAGAACGCTGGAGGAAAGCATTGAAACCGAACCGTGGGCCGCTTGTGACCATCCGTTCCCAATTCTGTTCTCGCTTCCAGCAAGAAAGGCTGGCTGATGGAATCTCCATCTGTCATGAAGTAGAAAAAATACTGCAAGAACGTGGTTGTGAGACCAACACGCACGGAGGATTGTCTGCGAAAGACAGAAAGAAAGAAAGGTAAAAGGGAGAAAGGAAGTAAGAGAGAAAAGAAGAAAGAAAGAAAGAAAGAAAACTAAAAAAATATGCCAAATGCCGAGGATTGTATCGCCCCGCAATCAACCCACTCCCACTCTGCACAGCGCCCAGTGCGGGTGCTATGCCGGGGTGCCACAGCGCCTGAGGCGACTGCGGAGGCGCCGAAGGAATGGTGACGTCGATGAGTGGCATGCATTGTTAGATTGATTTAATGATCCCGAGCGCATCAACTGACAGTAGTCCTGTAAAATTAGTGCATGTTTGTCATCAAGAGATGGCGGTTATCTTCCCCCGCTGAATAGTGAGAACTGGTACTGACCTAAACGTGGGCAATCGAGGTTTTCCCAACCAGGTATTCCCCACCACAGGTGCACCGTCCCAGCGGGGACAAGTTCTACGCGTCCAAGACATGTGGGGTGTCAAGAAGGGGGTTATCTGAGGCAACTCGCCCCAGGCCCCGACTTAATTGGGGTCCGAATTTTTTTTATTTAAAAAATGAAAAATATAGTTATCTCTAATCCAAACGTGAGTTATTTCTGATGCATGGAGAAATGAATTCTGTTAATGAATTGAGGGAAGAGGGACCTTTTTTATGAAATAAAATCCTCCTTGGATTAACTACCCCAAGTCCCAGGTTTTCTCTGGGCGCCCCTGGTGTAGTGTGTGTCAGGAAGGGGTGAGGATACGGCAAGGAAGAGGACGGAAAGATCGCGCGCGGTCTGTAGTCCGTTTGTTAGAGTACTGCTCCGGCATTCGTCTGGTATTGATCGTAGACGCCACGGAAAAGTACCGAACAGAGCAGCCGACCGCCTTCAGCACCAGGCGGCAGCTGAATTAGATTCAGCTCTCTAGTTAGTCCTCTGTAGGACAGGAGAGTCGTGGAGAGCAGTGAAGAGCAGGACAGTTCCACGAAAGACAAGGCGGAGCGCGGAAAAGGGAGCAGAAGAAAAGCGAAGGAAGACGCGAACCGGGGCGGGCAGGTGCGAGAGAGGCGGGGCGTGGCGTGCGCCCGTCGTGGAGGGGGGCGGGGCGCGTGTGGGACGGTGCGTGCGGCGTGGGCTGGCGTGTCCGATGCGCCGTGCGCCACCTGGCGGGCGAGGTGACTCACGGCGGGGGGCAGCGGCCCCCGGGGCGCGGGGCGGGGAGGCCGTGACGACGCGGGGCACGTGCCCGCCAGGCGAGCGGAACGCGCCGGCGATAGCCAGTGCAGCCAGCGCCCGCAGCCCGCCGCGCTTTTTTAAGCGCTGGTAACGGGGCTGTGGCGGTCACGCCGGTAAATATTCCGACGGCGACCGGTTCAACGCACCAAAGGCATTTGCGTGGCTCGATATTTCAAATAATTACTATTTCAGCTATGCAAACCATATTCTTGGATTACAGCATGAAAATTCCCTACAAAATCGAACAATTTTACTTCAACGTTGGGTTGCTCGATATTTCAAATAATTACTATTTCAGCAATGCAAACAATTTCCTTGTATTACAGCAAGAAAATTCCGTACAAAATTGAAGAATTTTATTTCAATGTGAGTACATCATTTTTACTTGTATCAATCTATTTTTGTTTCATTCAAGTGAAATACTTTAAAATAACGAAGGTCGAGCTGTGTATGAGCCTTTATACGAAACAATATATTTTTGTAAAACAGTATAGATTTCGTAAATCGATACATACTCAATTTTATCATTAAATGCCTCGCTTTTCTTCGTGGATACTTTGAAGTGGTTTCTGATGAAATAATAATGTAATGCTGAGTAAGTGGACTGTGTGCTGCACGAACTAATTTTTCATCCAGATGACTTCTTGAATTTTGAAATACAGTTTAGAACAAGAAATTCTGCAATATTACGTTCGCCTTTCGAATCGGTCATTGGGAAGTCAACAAATCGGTTATTTAATTTCTTTCTCTAAATTAATCTGCGGTTTCCGTATGTACGTTATTTTCTTAAATTGACAAACATTTCCGATTTTGTTGATACCTTGTTTCCTGATTGAGCGCATGAAGCATTCCGAATGTTTTCTGAACCTATTCATAACGAATATATACGTCCCTGAAACATCAAGACTCAAGCATTGCCTAGAAGAAACTGTAATTCACAAATCGTATTCATACTTTTTATGCAAGAACATAATGTAATTATTTGTATACAAAAAACATTGTATGCACGATTGTGCCCCATACAAGGCATTCTTCACTAATGAAATCAGCACGAAATGCTAAAGCGGTGTCATTGACATCGGGCGCCGCTAAGGCTAAGGCATTGTTCTTCCGAGTCCCCACAGAAGAAGACTTGGGGGAACGTCGGCGGGAGGGCAACAAGAAAGGATCCTTTGCAAGGCCCCGGATCGTCACGAGTCGACACCACAAGCAGCGCTTGTGTTGCTTTCATAACAATTTTCAGATTACTTCTACACTTCTTCCATCATTATATCATTTTTCTATGCCAACATAATATCACATGCGCCTTCATTATTATTATTATTATTATTATTATTATTATTATTATTATTATTATTATTATTATTATTGTTGTTGTTGTTGTTACTACTATTATTATTACTATTGTCATTATTATTATTATCATTATTATCATTATTATTATTATTATTATTATTATTATTATTGAGTTCATTACAATTATTCATTAATTTAAAGATTTAGCAGTGTTGTAAATTAAAGTGGAGTAGAGGTCGCACAAGTTAACGCAAACTATTTAATCATTTTAAAAATTCGCATCAATCAAGTTACTGGTGTTCGTCTTTGAAATTATAGTATTATTCTGCTAAAAGATCCATTTCGTGCATGGCATCTCTATTTCCCCACTTCCACGGTCTTAGCCTGACCTAGCTCCGACAAGTGACTGCAGCACTGGTTTCCTTGCAGGCAGTGCGTCCAATGCGAAAGGGACGGCGAGAGTGAGAGCGAGGAGACTGCATTGGCTCAGCGGCAACAGTGTGAGAGGTGAAGGTGTAGGTCGAAATAGAGATGCGCAAGGAGGTGAAGACAATAGTGGGGGTGAAGGTGAAGTTGGAAGTGGAGGTAGTGGTGGAGGCGGTGATAGAATAAAGGTGAAGGTGGATGCGACGGTGGGTGTAGATTCGAAGGTGGAGGAAGTGAAGGTGATGAAGCGAAGTGGGGGTGATGAAGGAGATGGCGAGAGTGGAGGGGCAAGAGTGGAGGCGGAGGTGGATGTGGTGAGGAAGGCGGAGATGAAGGTGGATGCAACGATGGAATTGCATGCGAAGGTGGAGGTGGATCCAACGATGAAGGGGCATGCGATGATGGTCTTGGATCCGACGAAGAGTGTGGATGCGAAGAAGTGGTAGTGACGGCGCTGGATGCAAAGGTGGGGATGATGGAGGTGGAGGTGGTGATGGAGGCGGAGGTAGAGGCAGCGGTAGGCCGAAGAGACGGTGGTGATGATGCTGGATGCAAAGGTAGAGATGATGGAAGTAGAGATGGCGATGGAGGCGGAGATAGAGGCAGCGGTGAGACCGAAAGAGAAGGTGGTGACGGCGCTGGATGCAAAGGTAGAGATGATGGAGGTGGAGGTGGTGATGGAGGCGGAGGTAGAGGCAGCGGTGAGGCCGAAGAGAAGGTAGAGATGGCGCTGGTTGCAAAGGTGGAGGTGGAGGTGGTGATGGAAGCGGTGGGTGCGCACCCCGCGAGGCCAAGACAGGAAGAAGCAACGAACTCTTGCAACCGGAAGCGCCTGCGCGCGCTGTCGTTCTCTCCACAGCTCAAGAGGCCACCACTGCCCCCTCCCCACCTCATCACTCGCGCTCGATTTAAGAGCACCCGCGGCGGAAGAGCTAAGAGACTGCATACTGTCATGTCAAACACTTATCTGGCGAATGGAGTTTCTTCAGCTGTACATTACTTAAATTCATTTCAATCAGCTCACGATAGTATTTCCGGTCAATTTGCGGTTAACCTCACTAGAATTGTGCGTTTAATTTTTTGTGCTTAATGAGGAAAAATAATCCGAAATCAAAGCTACAACATAAAAATCATAATAAAATCTGAGCAAGAATGAATACATTATTTTCTGTTTATCTACCGTTACGTATTTCACTTTCCCAGCCTAGTACCTTCAAGTTCAGACTGTTTTTCCACGAAAATGAAATGTTACTTCTGCGGGTCGGTAGTTCTGATCTGTATCTTTATAGTAGCTTCCAGGAAATAAAAACCGAGAGGTGAATCGGGCACAGCGCACAATTAGAAAACAAGCGTATGAATCACAAAAAATCTTACCAAATATATATATATAGAAAACCCAATTGATTACCTCTGGTTTCTGGCCAAATTACGACCAAACTCGCAGCCTTTGCGAGCATGCAAAAGTTGTGCAGTATACTTGATATTTTAACTCTCCTACGCGCTGAAGTACATTGTACTGAAGTTTGTAAGAAGAATACAAGTAAAAACATTCACAGATTATATTTCTCCTCCCCATATGTCACATATGTTTTCAAAGTTTTACAATAAATAAATAAAAAAGTTTATTGATTGCTAATCAACGAATACAGATCTATACCGCGGCAGTCCTCCCTTCGGTAATTGAGTTACCAAATGTCCGGGATTTTAGAGGACATATTCTGCTTTCCACAGGTTTTGT
Source organism: Teleogryllus occipitalis (assembly GCA_011170035.1). NCBI lineage: Eukaryota > Metazoa > Arthropoda > Insecta > Orthoptera > Gryllidae > Teleogryllus > Teleogryllus occipitalis. The sequence goes on along the minus strand of BLKR01000393.1, from coordinate 129,354 downwards.
TTATACGTGGCAAGCATCGCAAATTTTTCTAACATGTAGGAGATTTTCTGATTTTTTGTAACACTCCTTTGTAACACTCCATTTCGTAAATCAATACCAAATTCCATATAACTAACTCAATGTTAGTGACGAGACAAACACTGCTTAATTTTTATATTAACATCTCGATCATAGATGGTATTTTCGCCTGAAACAGAAACAATAGTCTCTACTCGTTTCGTAAATTTGTAAACAATTTTAAGACACAAAAAAACTGATACATTTAAAGTAATTGGATTTGTGTACTATCGTGTAAACTCTCGTTTATGAGGACTTCCAAATGTCTGGAATTCTTTAAGGTTATTAACAACATTTGGATAATTTGTTCATAAATACTCTTGCAGAAGACATAGAGGACATTGTACCAGAAACGCGAAATCCAAGGTACGTATCAAAAACAACAAACTACTGGCGAAGTTGTTATTTGCTGGGATAGCTTTTTACAAATTCAATAAAAACACGATATCCTGATAAATTACAGGATACATTTTCTGCTCATCAGATTTCAGATGTCTGCATTATTTTCTGGACATTGGTTCCTAGCTTACTAAATGCTCCTCCTCTGATATGGACACATATTTGTATTATCTCCTACTTCTTCTCTGCACTTTTCCATAGGCTTGTATAATGATTCTCAATAAGCTTTCCTTTCCCCAATCTAGTTTATCTCTGTCTTTCTTGTCTTTAGAAATGAAGACTAATTAGAATCTGACAGCAGAGCGAGCAACTTCAGGAGCTACTCCCCAGCTGATATTTTAGTCTAGAAATTTCTACATAAAACACAATAATTAGCACTACATGTATCGCGAAGTAAAATAACTTAAAGGCAGGAGTTCTTTCGCAAAGCATAGTGGAAGCATTCCTTTCGAAATCGCCGTTTTCTCTTCACCCGTCAAAAGTTGATGACTTGCTCGGGGGATCGAGAGCCAATGGAATAGCTGCAGCTGGTGCTTTGCGATTGGAATCCTTTGATTGTATCGGAATCGTGGTCCCACAGCATTAACTGCCTCCGATTCAGAACGCGTGGTGACTCCACGTTGAATAACAGGAGACAGCTTTACGGTGGCAACCGATGGTTATGGAGGATGCATGATTATAAATCAAAATGTTAGCGCATGCGCAGTGGACTGTTTTTCTGCACGCGCTGCGCCAATAAAATGTCGGTCGCAACTCTTCAGTCGCCTCTTCGTGAACAAACAACAAACATATTTTCTCGGCCGAACTTTCCTTTTTCTCTACGGGTATTTTCTTTAGTCTCGCCCATTCGTTGCCAATCGCAGCCACTGTGCACAAGAGCGGGCCCTGCTCGCAGTAGTGATGCGACATCGATAACAGTAACATCGACTAAAACCATCGATTTTTTCAACATCGATGATTTCAAGCTGGTATAGTAACCTATAGTAACCACTAACATTCGCACAAATTCGAGTACAATAAAATTTAATTTGTCAGTGTTTGTGTTTATCAATTCAACGAATAAGGGTACACGAAGAATGAGCAGGCCTATCGCCCACACATATTTGTTGACCTTTTCTCAATGTGCGAAATGAATATGAAGAAAAAGAAAATCCAAAGGCATGGAGGTCATATCAGGAGTTAGGTTAATGAAGGAAGTACAAACAGCATTCCTTCGGTTCCAACATGAACAGTGTTATCAATTTGATTTCATAGTTTAACTTTTATAGTATTGTAATCATTGGAAATTTTCATTCAAAAATAAAATATCGGAAATGAAAGAAACTTCGATCACAAAAAAAAATCGAAGTTAGAAAATCGATGTTTAAAACATCGATATTCCTACACAAACATTGATGTTTTGAAAACATCTACATCGATGTCGCCTCCCTAGCTCTCTGAGGAGCAAATGAGTCGCTTCCCCCTCCCCCTCGACTCTCCCCGCCCACTCCGCCCATCGCCGCCCCAGCGCATGTCCGCCCGCCACGCCCCGCTCGCTCCGTGGCAATTACGCCTCGTTTACGTCCTGACGCGGGTTTTTGTACGCGCGAGCCTCTCCGCAACATGAGCACCAACATGCGTCGCCCCCACGCCGCTTCGGGGAAGACGAGATTGAGAAATAACCTCGGCGCGCGCTGGGCCGGAACACGCGAGATCATCGCGGAAGACCTAAATGCATCAAGTTCAACAGACTAAACAGACTGCACGGAATTCGCGGGACAGACCTCTCCCTGATCCATCCGAACACGAAAATACAGAAATCAATTTAGAGCCAATTGAAAATATTGTTTTGGTGTCTAAAATTGTGGGAGAATAAAAATGTATTTACATGTTACAATATACTTACGATATTAATCAATATAAAATACTACCAGTATTAAGTACCTTGGATGTGGGTGGGGAGGGTTGGCTATGACGCGTTCCTGAGAATTCTCTATCCTTGGCCTCAGTTCCCAGAATGCCCATCAAAGACTATTGTTGACGGCTGACCTCATTGGCTTGCTCAGTGTCGATGAGAAACTCCCATTAGTTGATGGCAGCGTTCATTAATTTTAGCTTTGAAGCAAGTCGTTTTCAATTTTTGGGGGCGTGATTTTGTGTTTATTTTTCCAGCGGGTGACTGTGCAACGAACATACCCCAGAGTCTACTTACAACACGCGCTACGATCGCACGGCCCCATGATGATCGACAGCACAAGAGACTGGAAGATGGCCTGTTGGATTTCGGCCAAAAGTTTCTAAAATAGTAAGTTCAAAATCAGTGAGTTTGTGTGGCCTGCCGAGTATTACGTTCGAAGCCGACTGTCTTATTCGATGGTTTCTCTGTTCATTTTCAGACAAACACCGAAGCAACATGTCTATTCAATGCACCACGAGCGCGCGCGGTATTTCCTTCCCAATCCTCTCTCCACCCGATCTCTAGGGCTAGGCGATGGACTGATCTTCTTATTCTCATTTGACCCGTCCTCCATTGGGCAAGGAAAACTTCCTAGAATGTCCTGCAGCAATTCCGGCTAGGGCGGTGCCCCGCTGGTGGGAGATACATGGTTGAGAGAAAATCCCCGCAAGCCTATGTCGGCGCCGGATCTCGCTAGCCAGTGGGGGAAAGATCACCACCATCCCCGCGATGAAAACATGCAGCACACGCACGGGACTAATGACCTTAGCAGTATCGCGCCCGGAATCACTAATCAATCGATCTTTAGAAAAGCAGGGCACTTGTGTTGAAAAATGGTCTCATTCTCAATTTTGTATTCTTGTGGTAATTAATTAACATTGATTGCAGATACTCTCGTATAATCCCAACTTATTTCCGACGGAAATGTTACTACCGTACCCCGCGAGAACTCCCGCATGTTAAACCCCCATCCCCTTCCCTATTTTGCCATTTGCATATTAAGCCTATATCTATCTATCCATATTAAGCATATATATCTTTTTCTTCAATACCCTCTTATCCTCCGTCGTTTGTTCTGTATGTCTCCTTGTAATTGATGACAACAGAATACACCCTTGTCAATACAAACTGTTCTTATTTAACCTCACTATCGAGCAGAGAGTAATTTAATCGCGTAGAATATCAAGTAATTAGTTTAATTTCACATACAGTTGCAGATTCTGCAGGCTCTGAACAGTTGGGGTAGAATCGAGAGATGTCGAATCAGCAAAAATGTAATAGAATGTTCAAGAAGATCTCATCCTGTAGATTACGGTGTGACAAACGTTTCTTTTATGTATTTGGCCTCAAAATTTTAGTTTTTAAAGCCCTAAAACGCGTCGTTTATGAGTTATTTAAAAAAATATGACAGCGTGTTTCGGGTTGCATTTGGCGTGAATATTTAGATTTTTTTAAAAAAATCCTTTATATTTTTAAAGTCAAAACGCAATTCGTCACGTCCCCGTGAAATCTTCTTTCTTTAGAGACCTCATTTATAAAGATTGGTTGCGTGTGAGAACCGCAAAAGGTATGTACACTACTGAAATAATATAGAAGGGGATACACACGTCTTTCAACCCAATGCGGACCACTGTGCGCTGTTCCTGGGAAATGGCGTTGGTAATTCGTTTATTGGTTCCGCGATTTTCCAACGTATCATTATTGGATGGTATTTTATGTTGAAGTTTGCCAAGCGAAGCAACGGACAAAGAACACTGGAATTATAAGACAAGTTACGAAAGCTTCGTAACATCGTCATTAATGAAACTCCGCTTAACACAGTATATTTTTCATCCATTTTGGACTCAACTGGAAACATAAGCCGAACTGGGAGTAATTTGTTCAGACAAAATGCAACTACTTAATGCTACTGTCTCTGGCAGGTATTTTCGAAATAATATTTGAGATTAAAAATTGCTAAATGTTCGTGTAGTTTATGTGCGTTTTTTTAAACAAAGTATGTAACTAAAAATGCATGCAGAAAATGATATTGCATGAAGATTTCTAATGTATATTTTTCTTTTTTAACACAATCATGTACAAATGTGTGTGTGTATTTAATTTCTCGAAAGAAATATGCTAATCAAAATTCAACGACTCTTTCAGCATGAACCTCAAGATATGGCGGATTGACTTGTCTATAACAAAAGCTGCTGCTGTTCAATGCTTATAACTGAATTTGTATATTATTCAATTGTCATAAACAAAATACAACCTTATTCGTGTGCACGAAACTTCGCATATAGTATTTTGTCCAGCAATAACACATATTTTCAACTTGGTTGCTTGTTGCACACTGAGATCTTCATTAATGGCGGTTGTTATTTTTAGAAGAATATTGAAGAGTTATTTCCTCAGGAATAATTATTGGTACCTGCAATCTTGTTCGAAGTATTATGCTGCTTACTCGTCACTACTTATTGTGAAAAAAATGGAAGAAAAATTTAATTGGCAGTACTTAATCTACGATTTAACTAAGTATTAAAAGTTACAGATTAATAGTCAATTTTATCCTATGTCGCACATTTAACAATCACAAATCTTGATGAATAAATCACTCAATATCTAGAAGGTTTTATTAAAATAACTTTACATTTAAAAAAGGGTCTCGAGAGAAACCATTTTAGATTCAAGGTTGCCACTCAAGTGCTTAAGATTTTAAGCATCCTCCACAGAAATGCACTGCGAAGAGTTAAAGCGGCTGACGAGAGAGAGTGAGTATATACACGCAGGAAGACTAGTGTGTTTGCACCTGTGATTTAAGAGCTCTTCACTCTGAGAGTGTACTTCCTCGTGAATTATGTCAAGAGCATAAGCAAAAGTAAAAACGAAATTCATGTGGTCAGTACATCGTAGCATTGGAAAGAAATTGTCATTATTACTGTTTATAATTTGGTTATTTTTTGTCCTCTCTTATTCACAAACGATCGAACAATGCTCAGTCATTTATCAGAAACATGTGTCATTATTTGAACAATTATCTGTGTCATTTTTTAGAAACTAAATGCAACATTGAATGACTCAATATACTCAGCTTTTAGAAGGTATTCGACGGACCGATTAAATATTAAGACATTTTCAAAACATAAAAAACCTTTAATGTAATATTTAGAGCTAAAAAGTATCGTGCAAAAATGTAAATCACACCAAATCATCGCGTACAAAACTGCTATCCGCTTCTCTAGACATCAATTCCCCATCCAATATGAGATATAAAACATTTATGACTAAATACTCTACAAAAAGTGTTCAAAATCAAAATACAAATTACTCTCAGTATTTTTAATTTGAAAAGTCAGAGATATTTTAAGATGTAAAAACGCGAAGATTTTGTTTTTTTTCACATCCGAAAAGGCTTTCTTCTTTAAAAGATATCGACTTTAGAAGTAACAATTAATTTTGTAAATAAAACAAATAAAAAATATACTGCAACCCCTGAGAAACAAATTAACATAACAGCACGAAGGGAAATCATTACCGATAATTACTGACCGAGGGATTTTTCCCACGAAATCAAACACAAACCACGGTTTTCCGTTCTTCTTTAACAAACAGTAGGTTCAAGCGCGTATACTGGCTGTATCCTACAATTCCCATACTCCGCGAAGCCTAGATAGTAGTCACCGTACAGAACAAGGGTAATTGTTACGCGGCGAGATTCTCACGTTTAAGTAGCTCTGAATGGGACACACAACGCCTCGGAGTTGGAAAAAGTCCTTTCTCAACTTCTTACAGAGTGAATTAACAATAGTTTGCCCGTGATGCACGTTGATACGAATGCATTTCTTTCACAAGAAGAAGTGAATTAAACGGAGTAGCTGGCCCGCTGTGAGCTTCTAGTCTCTTGCGATTTGTACTGCACTTTACTAAAAGTATTTTAGATTCGGTAAATCTCGAATAAAATACAAATACGTGCGTATAATCAATATGATTCAATACAGATACTTTTTCTAAAGTCAATAATTGAATGTGAATTGATTTCAAAGATTTTTACAGCGTATTTTTACCAAATACTGTTTACATTATCTATTCCAATTATGCATTTCAAGAAATCTCACTTATTACAGAAAACGTAGGACTTGAGTACTACCTGCATGTAAAGAAGCAAATGCCAGTAATTTTTGTACATTTAACTGGTACTGGTTTTGAAAGCAAATTTGACAAATAAATTATTATTTTTAATAAAAATCAATGGTATATATCGAGAAAAAACAAGAAGCACATTTCTTTCTCTTCCTTCGCTTTATATTCCTTCGATGACGCAGGAAAACAACTTTGGGCGTTAATACTGCAAGAAACAAATAATGATCATTATCATCATATTTTTTCTTCTTCATCCTGTGGAGTTACACGCCAATCCGATTTTTAGCGTAACATTCGTGTTCTGGCAGTAATATCACATTCTTTTACACACTTTGACAAGTCCAGCACATAGGGTTGGAGATCATCCCATCTCTACGCCCTGAGGATGGTATTGGAAAGAGGATGGAGAAGAGGAAATCGCGCGGACCGTAGCCCGTTGTTTTAAGGTACTGCTTCGCCATCGGCCTGGAATTAATCGCAGGAAACTACGCAGCCGAGTCGATCTCTAGAATTCTGGCAGAGGAGTCGTCCAACGACCTGTAATCATCACTTTTCCGCCCTGAAGGTTGGTGCTTCACAAAATAATAATAATAATAATAATAATAATAATAATAATAATAATAATAATCATTATAACAAACCAAATGTGTCCTCAATTAAAACCATACGATCATGGGACCGGGAGCGGTAGCTCAGTGCATCAACTGATGTCACTGCAGCGCCTCTGACCGGGAGGTCCTAGGTTAGAGTCTTGACGGCGGCAGGATTTTCGACACTAGCTTTTCAGCTAGGTCGAATTCATTCGCTGTAAGGAGGAGAATTCTAGCGGCCGGCTGCTCTGATCGGTAGTTTCTCCGATCAACACCAGGCGAATGCCGGAGCAGTACCCTTCCAAACGGGCCACGGACAGCGCTCAATCTGTCCTTCCTCTTCCTTGTCCTATCCTCTCCCCATACACACACACTTACACTAACATGCACTACACTACCACATATTCCAGGAGATCGGTCGGGAGCTTAGAGCTTGTCCCGGCTGGGGCGGTGCCCCGCTGGTGGGAGAGTCCTGGTTAGGGGGAAACCCCACTAGCCGACGGTAGGTCGGCGCCGGATCTCGCCATCCAGCGGGGGAAGATCACCGCCATCTCCCTAGAAAAACATGCACTACACTAACGGGACTAATAGCAGTTGAAGCGCCCGGAAACACCAAAAAATCAATCAACGATCATGGAGTCGGAACTAACCACATTATTATTATTATTATTATTATTATTATTATTATTATTATTATTATTATTATTATTATGTGAACTAGCAACGTTTATGGCAGCAGCAGCCAATCATTCAATTGTGAGCATTTCCATTCCATGGCTCCCCAAATGCAAAGGCAACGTATCTCTACGGCGAAGGGCGTCTCTAGAAGCAGGTCACGTAACCCGAATGCTGGAGACGCAGCGCAAGCAGCGCGTGATCGCCCCTTCCGCTCGCCGCCGTGCCCTGAGCGTCGGCTCTTGGCGCCAAGAATGGGGCATTATTTGGAGCGCGCACGAAAACAAAAGAACGCGGCGGAATGGCGGCGCCCGCCGGATGCGCCCGAGGCGAAAAATCCGCCTTCGCCCAACTCCACCTTCAACCGCCTCAAACAATAAACACTATTTTCATTGTTAATATTTCCATTGTTAAATTTCTTACTGAACGAATTTGGAGTGCCACAACTATTTGAAATTTCCCTTTTCGTAACACGTTAATCTGCAAAAAAATATTAGTACATTTTCATAAAAGGATATTGCTCTCACGAAAACACAGACAGAAAGTCCATAATCTCTTTGCAAATGTTTGACCCTGAGGAGAGGTCCACTGAACTTTATTATACATTAAGGGATGATCGTTGTAACAGGGAGAGTTTGCAAGTTTTGGAAGTTTTGCGAGTTTGCAAGCTTGCGAGCAGTAAAAAACGGGACTTAGAGGTCGCAGATGGCTAAGACAGCAACCTTCTTGCTCGTGGTTTGAGGATGCTCCGCAGCATGAAGGGCATTGCAGTTTTCTGAAGTGAATATAGCGTGGAAAACAGAGACAAACCACCAACTAAATCACAACACTTAGCACAAAATGAAAAAGGACAAGAAGATGAGAAACAGTAAGAGGAGAAGGAAATTGAGAATGAATTAGAAGGGAATAGGAGGAGGAGGAGGAAGAGGGAGGAGTGTGGGGGAGAAGGGGAGGGACAAGGAGAAGGAGGAAGGAGGAGGAGGATGAGAAAAAAGAGAGGGGAAAGGAGACGGAGGAGGAGGTGGACGAGGGAGGAGTGGAGTGAGGAGGAAGAGAAAAGGAAGGAGAAGAAGAAAGAAAGAAAGAAAAAACCGCACGCGCCCGGAGAACAAAGCAAGAGCCAGAGAATGGAAGCGTCCTCGGGTGGGGCGCGGCGCCGGATGCACCGCCGACGCGGGCGGCAGCCTCCGCATCTCGAGGAGTTTTGACGCTCGGCGGCGGCGGCGGCGGTCACGCGTCGCGCCCCGGCTTCCGGTCGGAGGCGCCACCGGCGGCGTGACGCCGCGCCGCGCCGCGCCGCGCCGCGCTGCCCCACGCGGCTGCAGGAGGTGCGATTGTTGTTCGACGACCTTCCACGGCCTAATAGCAAAGGAAGCGGAGGATGCCCCATGTGCTTGACCTCGTCCTCGGGTTCAGCTCAATTCAATTCCTCATAATCCAATTCATACTTTATGAGTGGTGTCACTACCAAGAAAAGCGCTTAATGTTTAATTCACTTTGTTGCAAAGTTTTTAAGAAGAAGAAGAAGAAGTAGGAAAAGAAGAAGAACAGAGTCGGGGCTGTATGAGTAATTTGAGACATTACGCTTTCTCAGGACACATCAGAAGGATGAACCTTAGAAGTATAGCAAACAGGATCCTCGCATTGAAATTGAAAAGAAAATCAGTGTCCGTAGTTTATGGATGTACTCTGGTCTCTCCATAGGTTATGGAATTTAGTGTAACAGGAGAAGACACAAGAAATATGTCAAGTTTCAGAACGAAAACTGGGGAAGAGAAGGATGTTTCTGAAGAAAAACTGAGAAGAAAATGGAAATACGTAGAGGACTAGACAAGAGCAAGTCAGAGGATGAAGGACTACGGGAGAAAATATGGAAAGATGGGAAATTGTGTCAGCGTCTATATTTGGGGTGTGAAACGAAGAACAAGAGGAAAATTATGCACAACAAAAGTATACTAACATGAAGTTCCTACATGTAGTTCTGATGAAAGAAGAATGATAGGCAGACCAAACAGGTTGGAAGATGGAATTCACGAGAACCTAGTAGGGATTAGCTTCCAGGGAGACTGGAGAGTAAGGGGAAGGGAAAGAGCAAAGATAAGAAAGATTCCGCTACAAGGTCCCGATCACCTAGGCCTTACTTACTCGAGATAATGATGACGATCTTCACTTAATTAACATATACGTGAAAGTAATGTTTTGGGGGGTAGAAAACTTTCCCACACGAACGCAGAAGCATGATTCACAAAATGTACAGAAAAAAAACACACGTACATACTTGTAATAACAACCCGCAATAGGGAAGGGATAAATGACTGAAAATTATAACATTAGAAATTGTGCGTGATGAATGTAATATCATGTGTGGCACTAATATAAACATGTTAATTCGTCGTATTCTTGAGACTGAAACATTCACAATTACTACGATGTTAAGCCTGAGTAAGAGAACTGGGAAGGGTACAATAAATAACATTTTATATTACCGTTTAAGGAAAACTCACTGCTGTCGAAGATGCCATTACAATAAAATGTGAGTTTTGACACATTGTGCCCACTTCATTCTTTAAAACGCCAAATGCATATATTTATATGCCTTGCTGTTAAGATACGCGAGCATAACTCAAGAACATTCGAGTGAATATTACTTGTAAATAGGGTTCATCATATTCGTTCTTTCGTGAATGGTATTATTCGGATAATCAACCAACTGATCACATCTAACCAACCAATTCGCATCGCAGTAATAATTGTCAGATCAATCAAGATTCAGATAATTTTATTCCTTGTCCGCTTTCTGAACTTTGCGAACAAAAAACAAATACAATTTTATTATGCTTTCAGTGAGATCATAGCATTATTCCTCCTTTCGAAGAAGGGAAGTTCAAAGTATTACTTAAATTGTGACTATTTTAATATTTTTCAAAATTTTGATTCTATTACAGATCATATTAGTCGCATAATGCCGCATATGATAAAGTTCCGTGGCTGCGTTCTGATACATTGCATGCAATGGTAAATGTGTGTTTACATTCGCAACAGCTGAATACATCCACATCTAAGTGCTAAAGATGGATTCGTGGAAAAAGATAACCCATTATCCACACATTTAGTTTTATCTCTAATGTCAACGTACTCTATATCTGGAAGGCATAATTTTGGGTTCTGAAGGTAAATAAAATTTTATCAGAAACAACACATTGCGTTCATTTATTCAATAGTACTTTTGAGAGCAGGAAACTAATTATAACTATATTTAGACAAGTAAGTTAGATATTCATTGATAGAACTGGACCTACAACATGATGATAATGTAGCAGCAGTGACAGCATTAGATATTACAGTTGAAGGAGAAAGTAGTATTGATCATAAAGTCAACATGTATAAGATGGTATGTGCAAGGAAAGTAACAGGAGTTAATGTACGATGCTGACTAAAGATGGGTTACACGACAGGGTCTGTGGCAGCGGTACCCAAAAGGAAAAAGAGCGCGGATTCAGAGGAGACGAGAAGGCAGAGCAAAACACCCGGTAGAGAAGCGCATTAAACCCACTGCACCGGAACATGCGGGATCCGCCTCTGACGTGTTCCAGAAGGAAACTACGCACCAGGACAGCAAACCTAATGTGATCTCGAAGGCCGGTGAAGTACGCGAGAAGTATGCACGTTCAATCTGTACTCCCTCACAGAACTGACGGCGCCATCCATCACACGGATTTTTCTGAAAAAAATGCTTACGTTCATGATACTGATATGATTTAAGGTATGGTAAGTCCGGATAATACGGACATATTAATTTCTGCGAAAATCATATTGTTGTGAGGAATTTTTGATGTGAAAATGCAGACGCGTTCTCAATTCATCATGTGGCTAAGCCAAATGTATTGTACTCGCTACCAGAACTCAAAAGGCTGTCACGTGGACTTTTAAGAAATAATATTTGCTTAAATTATGGTGGTATTGATATGATTTGGAGTATGGGAAGTCTGATTCAAACGGACATATTAAATTTCTGCGAGAATCATTGTGTGGAAGTTTTGAAGTAAAGATGCAGACGAGTTCTCAGATCAACATGGGTATGCCAAATGTAGCATAGTGTACAGTGAATTATAACCTCTGTAAACTTACAAAACAATATTATCAAATTGAAACCAGATGTTACAATGATTAAGGACCAAAGAGATATCAAACGTTCCAATTGTAATCATCAACTCCCATTCTAATCAAATCCAATATTCGCTTACCCCGAAGAGGTCTCAAGTAATATTTATTCATTACTTCACGTCTTCCCGGGGTAAGCGAATACGAGAGATGAGATTGCAATGGGAATTGATGGTACAATTCGAACATCTCTAATCTGTAATCATTGTGTTGACCTAAACAACAATGCAATTACAGATACACGAAACGGCATTCAGTTCGCGCTGTTAAAAAGTTATTCAAGATTACATTTTCATGGCATATGACACATCTCATCTGGTTCACGGAGGGTTGTAACACAAAAGAAAAGAGAGAAGAAAGACACGAGAATAAAAGACTGACAAAAAAGAAAAAAAGAAAACCTGTAGACAGACTAAAAAAGAGAAGACCGAATCGGCTGCACCAGCCGTTGTCCGGTGTCTTCTGTCGCCCAAAGACGGACGAGTACTGGTACGACGATGGGGAGGAGTCGGGGGGGGGGAGTTTCGGGGCGTGACGGGACGTTGATCCACGGCGCGCTGTGAGCAGCGTGTAAATTCGTACGAGCGCACCGCTTTTTCCAAAAACGCACAGTGGCAAGTGAAAGGACGTAGTTGCTTCGGAAGCGCTTACCTTTTCCGTTGCATCGGATCGATTGATAGCACACTTTAGGAATGGGTAGAGTTATTTGTCTTTAACATATTTTTTGCGAATAACTCGAAAAATGTAAAAAAAAAACAAAGACGAGTAAACGTTCCTAAAAGCCCATTTTTTACTTGTTTTAAGGTCACTTTTCAACTACTAAGGTCCCATAGCGATCACTGTAAGTAACATTGGGGGGTAACGGTATACGTATCCATGCCACGAGCGGGATTCGAACACGCGACCCTTTAGGCACGAGGCAGCTGCAGCTCTTCAGCCGTAGCCGCCGGCTACATGGGCCAGCCCCATACATTTTTCTACAAAATGCCCTACTGAAATCATTTCGATTCATTCCCACAGCGCAATTGGGGATTCAGTAACTGGATGTCAAAATTGTTAGTGAAAGTTTGGAGTAAACAATAACACATCTCTTTTGAGTTGGTGATAGCAAAAATGTAAGGTGGTGCCGAGCGAGGCAGGACGAGGCGGGACAGCGTGGAGTTGGGTGGGAAGAGGAAAGTATGGGGAGATCGGGCGGGACAAAGTAGGCAACGGAAAAGCAGAATAGAGCGGGGATACACAGATCACCGAATGCCTTTTCCTATCTAATAGATGATTGTAATAATTTAAATAAATACCAGTGCAACGCAGGGTACTTTAGCTCCGTGGAAATAAAACCTTGAGGATTCATAATATTTTTATGTATTCTAAAAATGTGATTCAAATGTATTTTCTTATACCTACTCTCTTTTGTTTTCTCGTGGCCGTCGCGGTCCGCGAGGTGACCTGCAACTGCCCCACCGCCCTGGGAGAGGAGAAAGTGAAATTCCTACGCGTGATGTGTAGGAGAGGGCCCACAAGACGACTTGGATGTGTCGTCCCCCGTCGAGAGCACGTCCGCCCAGTTGCCTCAGGTACCTGGAGCTTCAAGCTTTTTCATGGAGCCGCTGGTTACGCAACGGATGCTTTCGTAGATCGTCAATGGACCGAATGGGCGCACCACGGGAATGCATCGCCACAGACCATCAACTACAACGGCTCTCCTTAAAGTGAGACTTAATGGTCAAGTGTGTAATGCTTACTACTTGCACAGTTATTATTGTTTAAATGCTAAAGTAAAAGAAAAGTATTATGGTTACGAAACATTAATTCTAGAAGCTGAATATCAAAACTTCAATCAGGGCACAAAGTTTGAGCAACACTCACGTAAAATACGCTTTATAAAGTTTTGGGATCACCCGCGTGGTGTTCACAGAATTTCTAAACGAAATTATTATTTGTAAAAAATTTATTAAATATAAATCGACGAAAGACACAAAAATATTATTACACAATGTAATGACACCTTGTAGAAGATCTGCTACTCTGTAGCTCTCTCTTTTCGGGTTCTTCTCCAAAACGTTAATACAGCATTACTGAATCCTGAACGTTAACAACATTAAAGAACAGCATTCTTCACAAACTCAGTCAAATTCCTCAAACAAAGTCAAATTCCTCGACCCTTCCGTGGAACGTGAATGTATCCTGTTAAAACACTGCGATTGATTCCACTTCTCCAGGTGCCTCGAAAGTGTATGTCCCTAGCGGAACATCCAAAAACTAATTAACGCACTTTTGTGCGCTTTCGCGTTATTAAAATTGAATGTAAAACGTGAATTACATTTTAACACATTTTATGACTAATCCACACCCATTTCTTGAATTCCGTTCGCAATTTTAATTTTTAAAAAATACAACAAAATACCGCTTTGTACACGAAAGGTAGTTATCTGAATTGAATGCATTAACACAAAAGAAGAATTTCTTGCGCGATATGATCGAACGATGGAAGTGCGGTGGGGCGGAAGTGGCTTCTACAAAAGGGAGAGCGCTCCAGCAGCTGCGGAGAAATAAGATCGCTTCCGGTCCTCTGGCTGCGGGCGCCGCCCCTTTCCCCGCCTCTTCACAGGAAGCCTCAGGCGGCGCGCGGCGGCTCTCCCCGGCATCGCACGGAAATGAAGCCTCCACTCAGCTGCAGAGAGTCCCTCGACGAAGGAGGGCATTTCTTTGCGCCGCAGATTAAGCCATATCATATCCGAATGCCAGAGGGGTCCGACCTGTGAGTGTTGAGAACCGACAATATACCCAAAAGGAATATTAATAAAGGGGGGAGGTGGATAAGTTGGAGAAAACAATATTTTTATCTGTTCTAAGGCCGTTTTTCAATTATTTCAGATATTTAGATAATCTGTCAATTTAAACAATGACCAACAGATGTAGATAATTAAACAAAACGGGAAGACAGAGAATGTTCAACAGTTTCAACGGAAATTGAAGAATTCAATACACCACCACCAAGTAGACTATCAATTTACAGGTTGCGGAACAAATTTGATCAAACTGGGTCGATCTGTAATGCGCCAAAGAGTGGTCGACCAGTGTGTTACTATCCATGAAAATGAAATGGTAGTGTCTCAGTCATTTATCCAAAGCCCAAAGAAATCCAAAAGGAGAGCCTGTATAAATTCTGAGCACTTAAGATATGAGCATTTGAGACATTGCACTTAATTATAATTTTTATATCATCCCTATTGTGATTTTATAAATTTATTTTCTAAAATAAGATTTTAGTTGATATTTCATTATAATTTCTTTAACAATCTACTTTCTATAATAATAATAATAATAATAATAATAATAATAATAATAATAATAATAATACCTAATGTATACCGACTTATGAACCCCCTGTATACTGGAATTTCACTGAAATGTTAACACTGGTTATTATTCCCCCTCAACTCCTGTTTACTACCTGGCAACGCTAACGAGTGAAAGGATATTTAATGGCGGCGGCCGTTCAAGATGCGATTCTCAATGTATCTAGGGACTTTTACTCAACTGGATAACGAACTGCGGAGGGGAGAAGTATTCCCCTGCCAAATTATTCTCTGTTTCGTCAGGTAACTGGTTATTATGACACTCATTCATACCAAAAAAATTGGGGGTGAGGCCAGTAAATAACATGTACCAATGATTCGCATTTATTTCACGCACGTTTGCTAAGTGGCGCTGGGGCTGTGGTACTCTCGATTTGCTTGTGTAATACCGCCAACTGGAGAATGTTCGCATCAATGTGTGTGTGTATATATATATATATATATATATATATATATATATATATATATATATATATATATATATAGAGCTAAACGCAAGTACCTCAAAACTTCTTTTTAAGAAATATTATTTCTAAGATTATGACAGTGGTGTCAAAATAGTAGTCATCAGGGAGACCAACATGGATGAAATCTCTCCTCCACGTAGTTGCTCATCTTGCTCTGGAACTCAGGTGTGAGATACGATCAAGGTGAAGTTAGAAGAATAAAATATAGCACGTTCGTCTATAAGTAATAAAATATTTAGTATATTTTGCCAAAGACCTTTAATATATTTTTATTAAACGTTTAATTACAGTGTGTTCATACATGAGAACAATAAGTAAATTTGTTGACTCGGTAATTAGCGCTTTTAATATGGTACTGATATTTTGATGAACCTAGTTGCTGCAACGTATAAAGTAATCATATGTGACATAACTTATCAAATGTATTTTCAGTGTCAAGGAACACTGCGATTACATACATTATTTTCGATTAAATACGTCGGCTATAACTTTAGTGATTCTGATAACTGTTTTTTGTGTCAGATATTGCCTTTATGGTGTGTCAAGTAATCGAAAAGTGTTTTCGAATACTTGTACTGGAGGTAATAATTTTTCAAATACTTTTGTTATGGATGGTAGTAAACTAATTGTCCTACAATTTGATGACAGGCGAGGAACTTTGCTTGGTTCACACAATAGTAGAATTATTGCAGTTTTCCACTGACGTGGTAATTTCAAATATTATTACGTGACCAATAAACTTTTCGAATATTCCTTGCTGTGTTAATGACTTTCTAAGCAGTTCTCAATGTACTACTTTCTACCAAGTATCCACGGCAGCATGTCGTAACGTAGGGGCAGCCATAATTCTTTTTTAATTGTGTAAATACTTATCATATTAGTTTATATTAGGTGTGTGAATTCCTTCTTCTCAACTGGTCTCGTGAGATTTAATTCTTCCATCAAAACCATGACGTGGTTTTTAATATATCATATGTTTGGTGCCAATGTATAGTGCTCTCGTGCAATTTTGTATGAATTTTCAGAGCTTAAATTTGAGGCTGACCTGTTAGATATTTTTTTCTCGGATACATCAAAATGTAATACATCAAAATATCACGTCTTCACTAGTATTTACAGAAGATGCCGGGGAATACAACAAACGAAATGTCTGAATTGGCCATTTTCAGTCTTCTTAATGAAATAGATAAATATCTATTCTTTTTATTCTTTGACTTACGCAATCGTAAATAAATCAGTAACAATTTCGAGAGTTTTGTTCCAGTTTCGTACTATGTTCCACGACAACACTTCAAGTGGAGTGTTTGCCAGGTTGGCTAGGTGAAGAGCGAGCGCTGACATTTCCTAAATCGATTACGATCAGTTATGAACGATAACCAACGGAAATTCGGTCAAGAGAATAAAGTAAACCTAAAAGATATTTTTGGCAATCAGGAATTGCTATTTACACAGTTCCTTAAAAGGCTTTCCTTGTAATATGTCGCAATTTACAAATAAAGGCCAGCTACAGGACAACATAACAGATTAAATCTTAAGTCTTCATAAATTTTGTGAAGAGCCAAGAGAGGTATGCGGTACTTGTGATAACAGCTTTAATCGGCCAGAGACAATCTAAAACATTGAAGTGGTCGGTTTGGCTAGCGGACATGACGTTCACATTTATACGTCAAACTTTCGCCGAATCTTCAAAATTATAATGATCATATATTAAATAACATTATTGATGAAATATGTATTTGAATAATAATATTTGTTCTTTAACGATAGTTATCGATATTTTCCATTGGTCGTTTACACTAAATTTGATTCTTCTTTAAACGTCTTCCGATATTTTTAAATACATGACATGACTGTAATCTTCAAATATTACTGACTTGTTCCCACGTCATTATTTTACTGCAACTGTAATCACTCCAATTCTCAGAAGTTTCTGGCATCTCTTTTGAATTTGTTTCTAACCCTCACATGTATCATTATACACTATTAAGGTCTTATTTTACCAAGTGTCAATTACTTGCTGCATACAAAGGAACATTCTTAATTATGACGATGAATCACGACACGGGAATAAAAGGGAAAAAATGTGCCTAAGAGAAAGAACGCATGACCAAAGCGTTTCAGTAGAACACAAAGACACAAAAAGGAACACGCATGAAATGTGCAAGCGCAACTGCACGCCGTCTATTTTTGAAGTATCTGCAAAACATAAAATGTAATTCATAACTACCATGTCAAATATGTGCAACTAAAACTAACATTTTATAATGTTGTGACGAAGCGTTAACCCTTATTTGTGTTACATGAAACCAAATATAATAAAGTATAATACAGGTATATTTCAACATTATTGGTATTGGCATTGAAAAATGAAATTGAATGAAATACACAAGGCAGGTAAAAAAAGTGAATACAGAGATACTGCCGAAGTTCTGTATTTTTAAACTGTTTAGCGGATAATAAGCTGTTTAAAAAAAACTACTTTACATTACAACTACTTTTACTTTAAAAAGTTTTTCCAATTGTTATTTATATTTTTCTCGCATTTATTTGCACAGAATTTTAATTTTGTGCAGTATTCCATCACGATTTTCCGACACACGAACAGGCCTTGTTGTGGCAACCCCTCAGACAGCGAAGACGCGTCGTCGCCACGCACACTCGCCCACTCGTGCACGCACGCACGCACGCACGCAATAGCGGCTGCGAGATAACGCGAGCAAACAGGTGCCTCTTGCGCAGATACGCCCTGGGGCCGAGGCCTGGCGGGCAAGGAAGGGTCGGAGGCGCCCTTCAGAGCAATTCAGCGCTGAAGCACACGTAGCCACTAGGGGCCGGGTTCATCAACCTCGCTCCAGTGTCTCACAAACCGTGTTTGAAGACACACGATTGACCACCCCGATATAATCGCAAATACCTCTGCATCACAATTAACATTAGAGGAAATTAACAGAGTTTTCATGATGATTTCGAGAAGTTTATACATTTCGAGAAGAATTGAGATATGATAAATTTCCGTTGCATATTGTTTTAAATGTGCAATTAGGGCAATGTCAGGGCTGGATTAATGTGTTATGGGGCTCTACGCATGACCGAACCATGGGTTTGCTATTATTATTGAAATTATAATAAAACCTTTATAAATATTTATAATATTTTAATATTAATTTCAAAAATTTGCAACCTAGTAAAATTCTTATTAAGCAAATTTTGGAGACTTCTATCCACTGGAAGTGTTAAGCCCGGGCTCAGTCTGTAAATGAGCGCTAAGATCTGCACACTACCGTATGTAAGGAGAATAGAATGAACTGTTGACTTGCTGAAGCCAATAGCGTATTACAGGGATGTAGTCAACAAATAATAAATTTATGCCATGATTTCTCCAATACAAACATTTTGGGAAATTAAAAAACATGAAAAATAAAATTTCAAAAAATGTGAATAATTTAACATTAATATTTTTTAAAGTAATACTATCGCGTTTTAATTTGTAAATAGTGAAATAACCATGTTATTTGTGATAAGCACATTCTCATTGCAGTGCTTCTTAAATTAAAATTGTAAAATTTTCTTCATAAGAATTCAAAAGAAACATTTTCTTAACTTTGCTTTCTTTACGTCGCACGCGGTATTCCTTGTATACCGTATTATTATTATTATTATTATTATTATTATTATTATTATTATTATTATTATTATTATTATTATTATTATTATAATATTATTATTATTATTATTATTATTATCAAGTTGTTGTACGCCTGGAATGTGATCTTTCGCACTAGAGGCGTTTTTAATCCATGGAAGAATTGTGCTTATTCTATTTGTTATTCTTTCACTTTATTCAAACTGATATATCTGAAAATTGCATTGGTCCCCTACTAATTCAATCTCCCTTTAATTTAATCACAAAAGTGCACGAGAAAAGTTATAGATGCATGGCTTAGTAGTTCACATGCACAGCTGCTCTTATTAAAAGTGATGACTTAGTTGATGAGAAGATTCTGGTCTAAATCCTGTTCACAGTATTTTCAAATAATTACATTAACTCAATATTATCCAAAAAATCATCCAAAAAAATTACGTTAGAACTTCGTTTTAACTTTCGTGAATGTAAATTAGACGCCCGTTTTCTATGGTTCTAAAATGTTTTCAAAGCAGATTTCATTAAAAAACTACCACTTGGTAGTCTAGTACACATATTTACTGTTAGAACACTTGTACTGCATGCGCAACATGACCTGAATTCGACTTGATGTAAGAATTATTAGACAATAACAAGTTTATTAAGCACTACCCATGAGAAGTTTCGTAATGAACAAAATGTACGCAAGGAAAATAGATAAAATGTCAGCCTAGATTCATGAATAGCTTGGATTCTCTAAAGTCCATTAACAAAGACACGATGTAACAGACACGAATATCGAATCCGAAATGCGGAGACTGCCTAAATTACACTTTCTGTGCACCTAAATTTGAGTTGCGCAACTATGATCGAATCGCTGATGACGTGAAACAAATTGAGAACCTCCTTTGAATAGTCTTTCAAACGCGCTACAATCAAATTCCAGCTTTCCCTTGCATTCACAGATCCCATTTGCTAGTTTGAACTGTCAAGCAATGAGGTGGCGAAAGCAAACACGATGGAAGAAAATTATGGCAAAGGGACTGTTACTAATGATTTCTAAAGAAACTATCAACCCGAGTGCAACAACCTGCCGTTACATTATATTCACTTCAATCGAAACTTCCGTCATTTGTTTGCATAAGCGAAAGTGACTAAGCGCTTGTTTCCACAGTTTTCATTCATTTCCACGGCAGACTTTTAATTCGAGTACAATGAGGACCCCGAAAAAATCAATTATTATGAATTCAAATTGACTAACATACATTTTCTAAAAAGAACAGATAGTCTTAATTTTACGGAGATAAATAGTAAGCACAGTCATTACCGAGATATTTCATTGTTACCCTTCTTTCCACTTCCCAAATTACTTCTGGGTTATACCTTCACTTTCAACAGTAAATTTAAGATATTATTCACTATTGAAATCTTACCTATTGAGGTGTGATATTAATATTTTCACATCACGTTCAATGTGTGTCCATTTATAAATATCAAAATATTAATAATATTAAAATAATAGAAAGAATTTTCGTAGAAGAAAAAATTTTTCCTCGTCAACGAATTATACTTTTTAATGACCTTATTTTACACTTGCCATCAACTTAACTGTTAAGAACACCGCAGCACAGTGTCTACGTTTTCACTGCTGCGTAATAACAAATGTGTAACGCAGGGTCCTTGACCAGCGTCTTATCTCGTTTCTCTCCAATCGCGTATTTCTTCAACATTTTCTAACGTATCACCTTTTCCTTAGTTAAAAAGTCAAGAAATGGCACTGATGAAGACTAAAAAGTTTTTTTTCTTCATGCTGTACAATAATAGCAACACATATTTTTCAAAATGCAATTTTTCAAGTTACTGGATGATATAAAACCCGAAACGTCGTTTTCTTTTTGTTTATTTCTGATATTTCCGTATTGAAGCTGAGCCTTAAAAAAATATGAAGCTTTTTACTTTAATAGAGGCAGTTTATCATAGTTTCTCACTGGTTTATTACATCCGCAATAGTTGAGTGCAGACACTTCATAAACCTAGCCAGATCGCAACAAAAAATGAACATGCGAATACACGTAATCTATTTAGACATGAATTAATTAGCACATTCTTGAACATATTACTTTTACTGTTAGATGACTAGCATGACTAACATCTGCTACGTAGTGTCGTTTAATGTTTAATTTAGAATAGAAAACATGAATGTTCTTTCTGAACGCTGACACAACGCACGTGTCACACGCATCCATTACAGTGTCTCTGTCTAGCGACTAAAATAAAAAAAGAGGCACTCAGACCTTCTTCATCTGGATTTCGTGATCAAAGATTTTCTCTTCAATCGCAAGAAGGAAGAAATAGATTTGATGTTAGTCAAAATTAAATATTTATAAAAAGAGTTGTGTTGAAGGTTTCTTTCTTTTTCTTTCCTTATTGAAGTGTCCTCCCTTGTACATGAATATTGTTAGCAACCCTACTGCCAACGATGAACACTGAACACCTGCTAGCACGCAGACACCCATTGCGCTCAGGGCATGCGCTAGCGTGCACCACCGGGTTTCAACACATCAGCTTCACTTCGTAACTCGCAAAGAGTGCATCGCCTGTGCACGCATCGACTGTGGACGACGTTGCGCATCAAACTGCCAAGCAACATTCTCGACTCTCCGAAAAAAGCACGTTTGAAGTTTAAGAATCTTATGTATTCTTATGGCACGCTAGTTACAATGTCTAAGAATTTTAACATTAGTAGAAGATGTGTGCTTCCCATTTTCCACCAAATACACCAGGAAAGATAATATTGTTTTCCGAAAACTGGCGCTTAGCCTTGCATAACGTCGTTCAAATATTCTAGGGACAATAAATTTAGACGGCTGAAGGCCACTTGCTCGGTTTCTCCACTAATTACTTTCGAATTGCACGCCCCTCTCCCTTTTCCTTTCATTAGTAGAAATAGGCCAACTTTGGCTTTCGCCCGCTGGGAGGGGAAGGGACCCGCCTAAATAAACTGTCGCGAGGAGAGATCGTGCGCGGGCCGAGGCCTGTCCGTTTAGGTATTGCTCAGGCATTCACCTGAAAGTGATAAAAACAACAACAAAAAACACCAATCACAGCAACCGGCGACTAAAATCCTCGTCCAGACAGAAGCTGAATTCGACCTACCGATGTAGCTAGTGTTCAAAATCCGTCATCGTCGGGACTCGAACACTAGGACCTCCGGGTTTGCGACGCTGCAATGGCAACGGATGTTGCATCTGAGTCGACGCACTACTTTGCGTCATGAAGACTTAGCGTGAGGAATCCGTGCTGAAGGCTGACGACACATAGGAGGGAGACGACTAAACTGAATGCCGTCTCAAAAATATCGACTTGCTCGCTTTTCAACAGGTAGCTTCGGCACGAAAAAATTACATGCCCATTTCGGGTAAGAAAAACAAGAAAACCAATGTAACAAATTACTCTCGGAGCCAAAACAAATTTCTGAGCGATTGCAATCCCCAGCTCATATTGAACTACCCGATGTTTTTTGAACAGCGAGAGTATGCGCAAATGGCTGTACTGCGCATGTGCAGTCTCTTCCTTCTCGTGTGTTTTGCTCGTCGAGTGCACCGATACCTCAGGTGAACCCTTACGTGGGGCTTGTTAACCCTGTCCCCAACCCCTGTTGCCGCTTGGTACCGCGCCGTGAATTGTCTGTACCCTTGGGCGTGCCGGGCGGTGTTCGCAGCCTTCTTCAGGCCTGAAACGCTCCACTGCGCTTAGGTGCGCACGCCCTGCACGGTCGGGCGTGATCGGCAGGGCTGCCGGCCGTGGCTCTTTTCCCGATGCGATCCTCTGCGCAGGCGCCCGGCACAGCTCCGAGAAGCGGCTGCTGCGCGGAGCTGCGCGCGCACGTGGCCGTCGCGAAGCGCAGAACGTGCCCGGCGTCAAGTGCACAGCGCTCTCCCCCACAGACGATCCCGTCCGCCCTGCCCGCTTGCTCACCCGCCCACCTTCTCCCCCGGTCCCGCTGCGAAAGATTATCGAGTTACACTCAAAAAATTGCATCCGCGATCAAAGGCACGGTATTCAAGGAAGCTGAGATAGGTAGGGTCTTTGAAATTTCTAATTGTTATAGACTTTTCATTCTTGATATCTTTCATCATTGCTGCCAAATTACCACCTTTTCCTACTCTCCCGGCCCAAGAATGGTGCGAAAGGGGATCTACGATTTCCATTGCAAAAAAGGGCATTCACGATCAAATGGCACTGTATTCAAGGAAGCTTCCGTGATAGAAAGAGATTTCGAATCTATTGTTATAGACTTTCCATCGTTAATGTATTTCATCACTGCTGCCAATTTTATGAAACTAATATTTTTTATAAACAATGCAGGCTTTTTAAACAATATAGAAAAAGCTGAAGTACAGAAGTACAATAATAGGGAGTGGCATGGGGTTTACGACGTTCTCAACAATAGAAAGTTCTAAAGTAATATCATCACAGTTCTTTAATGGCGCATAAATGTTTTTCGGTCGCATTGCGGCTATTTTCAATGCAATCTGTGGCGGCAGGGGTCCCGGAAGAGAAATTGTTTCAATGCTGAGAAATACTATTAAACTACATCTGAGATTCCTAATAACTATCATAATTTAATTCAAGCATTCTTGTATTATGGTTTTCAGAAATATTCTCAACAGATATCAGTGTAATTTTGACAGGTGTCTGTTATTAGAAAGTAGTTTCTCTCGGCCCCAAACATACATTTATCATAATAAGTTACGCCGTAAAGTAAATTGTTTTTGAAGTTTCCTGTGTTTATAGTCATGAAACACATTATTGTTAGATACAATAATTATTGAACCAATATTGAGTGAGGATATGCTTAACGGGGATATCTAGAAATATTATGACTATTTCCCTATTGTTCACTGTAAACTTCACACGAATTTTCTTAAATTCGCAAACCAATGGCAGAAGCTTAAAGGAAAAAGTCTTCATCTGACTCCCTTAAACTGCGTTAGCATTAAAGGATATTTAGCTGAACCAAGTAGAAAAAAAATCGAAATTCACTTTACGTGACCGATGAATTGGTTCGATGCAGGGTTGGACTACTGGTTCGTGTGTCGTGGTGTAGATTTTGAAGTTATTTATAATCTCAAATACTTGAGATAATTGCATTCTAGAACGACAGCAAGAAACTTTGGGGGAGGCAGGAAGATCGCTTGGTCCACTTCTTAATAAGCAGAACAAGACAAGATTTTCGACACTGGCTAAATAGCTATGTCGAATTCATCCGCAACCTTGAGAGACTTCTAGCGGCCGGCTGCTCTGGAAGGTATTACGTGATTTCTCCCATCAACACCAAGCAAAGGATAGAGCAATACCCTAATAAATGACGTAAGGACTGCGCGCGATATTTCTTTCCTCTTCATTGTCCTATCCGTAACCCTTACTTACATTTACACTTACATGCACTGCACTAATGCACACGTCGGGAGAGTGCTCAAGATGCTTGAGAGTTTGTCCCGGTTGGGGCGGTGCCCCGCTGGTGGGAGATATCTGGAAGAGGGAAATCCAGCAATCCGAAGTGTAGGTCGGCGCCGGATCTCACCATTCAACGGGGAAGATCACAGACACCTTTCGCGATAAAAAAAAACAGTATTTCAATTTCTTTAGCAAAAATATGAGAATTAGGAGCAGAATGTTCATTTACATAAATCCTCACAGGCAGTATGTGTGTGTGTGTGGCCGGAGACGCGTCCGGCGCCGTGCAACCGATTCCGCCTCCCCCCCCCACAACCTGTCAATCACGCCAGCGCGCTCCGCCGCGCTCTGCCCGGACTCGCCCACCGCCCCAGCCCCAGACGCTTCGCAACGCACGCTCGTGACGAAAGGTGTCGGATGTGCGCTTCTCCGAGATCTCTCTGCTTTACAAAAAAGCTTTAATTGGTCTGTTTCGTCTACACGGCCGTGATAACGTAGGAGAAGGGCAGTACAAAAATTACAGACTACATTCATTTAAATTAATTTAGATGAAACTGAAGTAGATGTTATTTTCTTTAATTCCAACCATGCGTCTCCAAAGGGGGAAAATCATTCTTTCCCGCTTGAAATGTAAGGTATCAATTCCTCTTCTGAAATGGCGAGCCCTACACCGACTTCATTTAAACACCGCAGCCTCCTGATAATGAAATGATACACAAAGCCGAATTTAACTGTACTAAACGGCCCGAAAACAGTTTCGCAGCACATTGTTTTTTAGTGAATCATGAAGCCAACGGGCAGACCTACACCTTTGTACATTTACACGTAACATTGTGCTCTTTCTCGACGAGAAATTGCCAGGGACCCCGAAAGTATCGCTTACTCTTTCAAAATCGGCGGTGAAAAGTATGACCATAACACGTTAATCGTAAAATACCAAAATTAAAAGAAGATCGAATTAACTTTCTTGAAAGCATTTTATAACGTTAGCCTGTACGTCGCGCACAACAGAAGGCAAGGAGCCAAATTGCGACACTGAACATTGAGTTCCGAGGTGTCAGTATCGCACAGTCAGTCAGTTCCGAACCCATCTAGAGCGCGCCACCCCCTTAAAAATGCCGCCGGTTCTGCACCGCCCCAGTGCGCGCCGAGCGAAACAGACAAGGTTATTCTCCGACGCACTGAGCCAAGCCTCGAGCACCTGCATTGGCAAACGCCATTGCACGAGGGACAACTCTCACGTCCATCTCCACGGTTTGAGGGAAACAGTTGCAATGATACAATTATACTGCAACACAAAATTCTGTTTCTCGAGAATGATGTCAACATCGTACTCTTATCACAATTCACCTTTATTAACATCTCTTTGTATGTTAGATTTTCCATGACATTGTCGCAGTAGAGTATTATTTAGATAACAACTTCACTTGGGTTTCGTTCAATCATGCTGAGTACATCGTAAGACTGATATCATGGTCATACCTTAAGACATTACACATGATTCCTGTGTGAATGATACATATTCTCTCGTAATTTTAATAATGGTTTTCTCATGAATGAATTCAATAATATTGAAGTTATTGAGTTCGTTGGAAATATTGGACAGTGGATGACCGATCATAACTTATCTGCTGCCCGGGAGAGATTATATTCATAGTTGCAGGTTGCAAGTTCCTACATTTGAATGCGAACTCAAGAAAACTAATAACAATCAAATTAATCAATACGTAAGTTTTAATATTGTAAATAATCACAGTATGAATAAATTGATTGACATTGATTTTATTTATGTATTAACATGGAAAGGAATTTGTATTAGTTCAATTCAAGTACATGACGAGTACCCCAAATTTACAAAATTTCCTATTGTAATTCCATTCATTTCTTATATTAAATATTAATATCTAGTAAAATATGTGTTGTTACAAAATCAATATTTTTATTGGATATATTCTTTGCAGCGACAAACTCCCAGAGATCAAATGCAGGAGTAAGTGTTCATCATAGAGTCCACCTATTTTCTCGTACAACGTCTTTCTTATGATCTAAGAGTGGAAGGCGCGAGGAGGGCCGCAAGAAGGGTACTGTTAAGAATGGAGGAGGATACACGAAATAATATTGATTGTTGTGATTATGTCGCTGAATATCCAACAGCAATGTAACATTCGCAATAACTCCTCGATTACAGAATCATTCTACCTGTTTGGATGACGTAGGCACGACGATAAAATATACATGCTGACACTAAAGGGATAAGAATATTTCGATAACAGCGCCTCCGCAACGAACGTAACGAACACAGCACGGCCGATTTAATAGGACAGAGGTAGGAGTGGAAATACCAGCGCCCAAAATAGATAACACATGTCTCTTCCCGGCCTGGGTCGTTTAGTGTTTTGAAGACATATTTACGAAACGCGTCAGTTACATACTCTCCGCAAAACATTTATCACAAAACCACTAATTGATTGATAAAATATTTACTCCAATTACAGTTTTATCTTTTCTAGAAAGCAATCCGTTCCACTTATCGCGCCACTTTAACGATTTTTTTTCTTTCTGTCTCGATCTTACTCGTACCAATGGTATAAGCATGAATAAACATGTGTCCATCGGATTTATGCTCCATTGGAGCAAACATGAAGGATACTTAAAACAAGATCGGGAACATGATAGCCATCTGCTTTGCATAATTCTCACTTCAGAAAGACGCATTACGACGAAAGCAATTTCAGCTTAACCCTCGTCAAAAGAAGAAAAGTAACTGCTGGCTTTTAGCGGCTTCCCACGTGAGCTGAGGCGAATCGAAATACGTGGACGGAGATGTGTAGACAGCTGCCACTGCCATCAACCACCGCTGTTGGACCCCGCCCTTTCTCGCCAAGACGCTTCCCGCTCTCGCCTCCAACCCGCTCTCGCCTCCAACCCGCTCTCGCCTCCAACCCGCTCTCGCCTCCATACCGCTCTCGCCTCCAACCCGCTCTCGCCTCCAACCCGCTCTCGCCTCCAACCCGCTCTCGCCTCCAACCCGCTCTCGCCTCCAACCCGCTCTCGCCGCCGCGCAGGCATGGCGGGGAGGAATGAGGTGTGCCGGGACTAGCGCGGCGTGGTGTGGCGTGGTGAGACGCGGCGTGGCGTGGCGTGGCGTGGTGGTGTGTGGTGCGGTGGGGTCGGGTGGCTTTGTGTGGCAGGGCGGGGCGGGGTCGAGCGGGGTGTGGCAAGGCGGCTCGGGCTGCGGGGGACGGCGCGGGGTGTGGCGGGCGTGTCGGAGAGGAGCGGCTGGGCACTTATCACGCAAACGAGCGCGTGGCGCAGCGTAGGATTAGAAACGCTTTAGCGCCCGCGACGCGTGGCCGGTCGCCTCCAAACGGTGTTCGCCGCGGCGCGGCGCGGAGAGGCCGACGGGCGCGCCCCTCGTCGATCGCCAGGTGCCCACGCGCTCGTCTGAGTATGTCGCTGGTGGCGCCGCCGCCGCGCCGCCCTTGGCGGTCGCGTGGAGAGAAGAATGAGCTGAGCGAACACGCCCGCGGATAACAGAGGGTATCCGGCGGGCATCCACTCTCTCGGCTGCTGGCTCTTCTGGCCAGCTTTGTGAGCAACGCCCTCCTAGTGAAGGAGCCGTTACTTCGCAGACACTGCTCGTTATATTGCCCTGTTACAAATACAGTCGACTCCGGTTATAGCGAACTCGGATATAGTGAACTTAGGGGACTGGTCCCGTTTCACTTACATTACAAATAAGTATAAGGAGATTAGTTTATAGTGAACCTAAACCTCGACTATAGTGAACGTAGGAAGAAAGTCCTGGAAATTAATAGGATCTCGTATGTTATTAGGCGATTGAAAGAGACTTCGGAAAGTGGGATAGTATTCCAACAGTTCAAAAGGCATTGATAAGTGCCAAGAGTTCATTACCATACTTAAAGACAGAGGACCATGCAGAATCAAGTGTGGAGAGTGCACGAACTCTGGAGAAGAATCTACTGAAGAATGTACAAAGCAAACAATTGAAAAATTGCAAGCAACCAATTAAAAATAATTGACTTTTTAGGTCCAAATAAAAATATTGAAATTTTCAGTTCGTGCTGTTAATGACGTTTGCTGTATACTAATAAAATAAATTATTATGGAGATATTCCATTTAATTTTGACATCGGATATAGTGAACCTCTGATATAGTGAACCAAACATGTTAGACCCCAGAAGTTCACTATAACCGGAGTCGACTGTACCATACTTCTAAAAATACTCATGTACCAACTATCCAACATTTTCAAAAACTGTTAGAATTTCGTATAAATTGATGTTTAACAGTTCAATTCCATATATATTGTGTAATTGAATGAAAATAATTCAGAATTTAGCTTGGTCACTGATGGCAATGCAGAAACTCAAAACTATTTTCTTACTGCGAAGAGCAACATATAACTCTTAACATAAATAAATATCAAGAGACTTGACACAGGGTAGGAATACTAGACTCGTCTTTTCAGAAATTCGCGAAACAAGAAATGAGAGAGAAGAAGATCATAAATAAACTGTAAAACAGAAAAAAGTAAAGAAAAGCAAAGGAATGTTAAGAAAAGATACCGGTAGGAAAGAAAACGACGAAAACACATTGAAAACTTTGATTTCTACGAACCTTTTTTAACTTCTTGAATTTTATTGATCTTCTATTTCAGAACTAAGATGAAAAATTAGATACTAACAATTTGAGGAGAAATTTAGACTGTAATTTTGACGATTTTTTAATCAGAAGACATGTCAATAAAAATAACAAAGATAGAAACAGAAAAGAAAGACGTTAGAAAGGAAAAACAAAAATATCTCAACCACATCAAAGACGTCTTCGTCCCCGCATGAAATACCCGTTGCTGCAGTGAACCATCGTTCGACGAATGGGTTACACGGTCCGTCGATGACGCAAAGTATTCTCAAGTAGTAATTTCAGTCAACGGACGCATACTACCTGCCCTAACAAGCAGGAAACCCGCACGACCTATAAATAAAGCTAATGGATAAGTTCAAGCTGTTCATATACGCCGCCGAGATAGCAATCGACAAACGCTTGATAAACCGCGCAAATCCATAATCGATGGGAGGCGAGAAGCAAATCGATTCTGTGCTGTCCATTCGTACCTCATTTCTCTCGAGCGTGTTGGTCAAAGAAGTCAGCTGAAGCAACAGGTTACTCTACGAGATGTCCTCGCGGTGTGCCAGAAGATGGAAGTTGTGTGACGACTTTCCTTCAATTCGTCTTTTAAAACGAGAAATCCTGATGCTGTTAAGCAGGCGGAAGGCAGCAAATGGGATTCTATCAGGCCATCGAGATCTCTGCACTAGATAACTGTACGTAGAGAGACAGAGAGAGAGAGAGAGAGAGAGAGAGAGAGACAGAGAGAGACAGAGAGAGACAGAGACAGACAGACAGAGACAGAGACAGACGGAGAGAGAGGGAGAGACAGAGAGAGTTCAAAGGTGCCTCTAGGATTTTTCTCAGGAGGGGAGGAGGTACAAGAGTAGTGATCAGTCGACTTGATGTTTTCTTATGAAGAATTTTTCGTTTATGCTGAATACTCGTATCATTCGCTTCTGGGGGAGGGAGTTGAAGCCCAATATGAGCCCCCCTTCCCCGATTTTCAATATTATTAAATCTTCAAAAAGTGATATGTAAACAATTGCTCAATAAGAAAAATATAATGAATATTGTTATTTTCCTATCTTCCTCCCAATACGGAAGCTAACGCATTGCTTGCGGAGGCTTATGTATAATTAATTCAATAGTGATGTATTCTCATATTTCAAAATAATCTTTATCTTTTATCGCTCTGCAATCTACACTATAATAAATCCTTAATCTACTAGCTATGCCTGCTTCGTAAGAGCTCTTATGTATCTAAATAAGGTAATATATTCATAATATACGATGTAAGATTACCTGCATGATCTTTAAGAATTCATCGCTCGCTATATCACTGAAATGCTAACAGTGAATGAAGAAATAAAAAGTTATAGTTGCAAATATGTTAAAAAATTAGAATTCCAAACCAATACTTAAGCCACAAATATGACAGATAACAGTTCGGAAATATAAATAACAGTTCGGAAAAAAATTTATTAAATATTTCTTCATGTTCAAGCCTCTGGTCATGTCTTAGATATTTGAAGTGTTGTTATACGTGTATCAATTGTATTATTTGATAAATATTAATGGGTATCTTCTTCAATCAATTTGAATTATATAGTCAACAAATTTACATATTGTTCACATGCATGAACAGATTGTAAATACATTTAGTTAAAAACATCACTGAAGTATACATCACATACACACAGTGTCATAATATACGAATAACAATTTTGGTTTAAATAACGTGTGCACGGTTTTTTATATAATACCAAACAAAAAACAAACACTATTAGGTACAAAATTCCGTAAAGACACTTATCTGCATTTTAATATCACGTGAAACGAGTAGAAGAAGCTTTGCTTGGTAATCTCCATCAATGTCAAGAAACAACTCTCACAGGTTTCTTTCTCAGCTGCGAGTAGGTACAGTTACCCAGAGGAATTTAATTCCTAAGAAAAGGCTCGAGAGTTCCGCGAAACCTTGCCATGTTTCCGCGCACGACTGCTCCTCCGCCTGCAGCGAGGCAAGGTCGAGAACGATGAAGATGCCGACAACGGAGAGGACGGCAGGACTGACAATGAAGGAAAAGGAGGTAGACGATAAAGACGGCGAGTGCAGTGAAGGCGGTGAGGACGCCTAGGGCAGTGAGGACAAGATCAAAGAACTCAGCGGGGATCAAGCCGGCGAGAACAAGAGTTCTTGCGAGTTCGATGGCGAGGGGGGGGATGGGGTGGAGAGGCGAAGAGGACCGAAGATGGAGAAAAAGAAAAGACCATAGGAGACGAATAGGATGAAGAGCACAATTACGATCTACGCGATGAAAAGGATGAAGACGGAAAGGACGAAGAGAACTGAGATGAAAAGGACAGTTAGGACTGGAGCGAGAAGGGGGAAGAGAAGGAAAATGACGAAGTCGGACTGGGAGCGGTAGCTAAGTGCATCAACTGATGTCACTGCAGCGCCTTGACCGGGAGGTCCTAGGTTCGAGTTCTGACGGTGGCAGGATTTTCGACACTAGCTTTTCAGCTAGGTCGAATTCAGTCGCTGTCTGGAGGAGAATTCTAGCGACCGGCTGCTCTGATCGGTAGTTTTCCGTGGTTTTTCCGATCAAAACCAGGCGAATGCCGGAGCAGTACCCTTAAAAACGGGCTACGGACCGCGCGCGATCTGTCCTTCCTCTTCCTTGTCCTATCCTCACCCCTTACACACACACACACACACTAACATGCACTACACTAACACATATTCGGGGAGACCGGTCGGGAGCTTAAAGCAAGTCCTGGCTGGGGCGGTGCCCCGTTGATGGGAGAGTCCTGGGTAGAGGAAAACCCCCACTAGCCGACGGGAGGTCTGTGCCGGATCTCGCCATCCAGCGGGGGAAGATCACTGCCATCTCCCGAAGGAAAACATGCACTACACTTACGAGACTAATGACCTATGCTGTTGATGCGCCCGGAATCACTAACCAACCAACCAAGTAACGAAGTCGGTGGGGCGGAGATGACGGGGGATGGTGGAGAGGCAAGGGCGTTTGCGGCGGCGAGTGCTTCTGACGTGGCTCACAGGGGGCGGATTCTATTTACTCACTGGCGCCGCCGTCGCCGTCGCAAATTTACGACATGTGGCGCAGGCTCGTCCGTACACATCGCCGCTTTTATCGTCTCACCGCCCACGCACCGTATCAAGCGCCGGCAAGACCGCGTCATGCATACCTGCATAGGGCTCTTACATACCTTCATTATCATTTCCTTTTGCGTGTTCCGGGAAAACGTCAGCTTACACTTATGAAATTATTTCCTATTTACATTTAAAACAATTGAAGACCTCGAGGCAATAACATGCTATGCCAGTGTACGTAAGTTTTGAGAAAAGGTGAAGTAAATGTGAAGACCTTGCATTCGACACATTGGGTTAAAGAACATTAATTTATGAATAACACTGCCATCTGGCGGCGAATTTTTAAAATAAAAACCCAACATCTAGATACATCTGTGGGAAGTCGAAATACACTAATATCTCAATTTCATCAGAAATGTAGCATAGCATGTTATTGCCTCAAGGTCTTTAATTATTGAAATAAAATAAAGATGCCGACCTGGATGGCCGAGGTGGCTAGAGCGTGTGCCGGCTCCGGTCCGAAGGGTCGCGGGTTCCAGTCCAGCCATGAGCATGGTTGTTTGTCCCTCGTATTTTTATCTAGTATTGTGTGGCTACAAAGGCCTAGTAAGTCTGTTGACCACAGACCAAGAAGCCCACAAGTGCTTGGTCTGTGTGTCAGCGACTAGTGTAAAGGTTAAAACGTGTCCCCGTGAGGGACATAGTGGGTACCCGGTGCGGAAAGCCGAATTCGGCATCCCCTGAAGCTAGAAGAATATTGAAATGGAATAAAGATCAAACTTTACTCTCAGCATATTAAACGTTTGTAAGCCTCTTAACTCGCCCTCCACACAGAGGACACGTTAGTTATAGTCTCTGTTTAGTTCGTTAACACGACACAACAAACCGCATTTCTATTGCAGAGAGGCTCATATCTTCCCTTGGCCCGTGCTCTTTGGCGAACAAAGCCAAACCACCGCGGCGGCGGGTGGTTTATACGGCGACGCGGCGTCGACTACAGGATGACGTAACCTACAAGCCGCACATGGATGCTCCAACCAACCAAAATATGCGGGAAATTTCATGCCTAAGGCATAAATCAGAGCCGACAGATGCTTCTTCGCCAAGACAATGAGCAACCACACGTTGCTCATCCAAGCATTAAGGCACACACACTATAATCTTCGGAGATGTTTATACTAAGTTGAGAAAGGAGCTGTTTTTAGACGTGATGTCACGATATAAAACGCTAAGGATGATGTCAAAATACTTTGTTCCCGAAGATAATGGGAATAATGTGCTAACCGACCTTTTCTTCATC
Organism: Teleogryllus occipitalis; assembly: GCA_011170035.1. Lineage (NCBI taxonomy): Eukaryota > Metazoa > Arthropoda > Insecta > Orthoptera > Gryllidae > Teleogryllus > Teleogryllus occipitalis. The sequence goes on along the minus strand of BLKR01000393.1, from coordinate 95,458 downwards.
AATTTATGATCTTATCAACAATGAGCTGTTTGCACACTCTTTAATTTCATTTAGTTTTAGAAAAAACTGTTAAAATATAATATACAAATACGATTAGCCGATTGTCGTCCATAGAATACGATTGACTGGATGTACACGTGTGAGTAGTACAACAATTTAAAGAAGCAGAACAAAGAAAACGTAAAGGAGCTTAAAAACTAAACAAGCAGTCATTAAAGTTAACACTAACACTGGAGTAGGACCTAAGCAGAGCGAATCATGGTAGGAATAGGCAGCGGATCACTTGAACCACCTTGAATCGCTTGAAAGAAATCGCGCTGTTTCACCGAACGTGTTCTGTTCGCTGTCATGAAACATCAGCGCTTCGCGGGTTAGCTCTACATCACCATTCTGCTCATTATTTACTTGTGAAGCATTTTGCACGGACACAGCAAGAAACCGCGATTCTCGGGTCCTTCAAAGAAACTAAAAATCTTGAAAATGACATTCAAGAAACAGATTTATTGTTTCTTTCAACATTGATTTCGTAAAATTATTCAAAGGTTATTCATTTTAATAATTTATTTTTCATCTTCTGTGACCTTACAACAACTCAAGCATGCTCTCCTCAATGCGTTCAGTGTTCTCCAACTACAACCTTGTTTTCTCCTGCCTTTAAATCGCAGAAGAATAAGCGAAGGTACCCTTCTTTTCAGTTTCTTCAATTTAGTTTTCTGCTTGCCAGAGTGTGTTGTGAATGTACCCAGCCTTCACAACTTTTTTGTAAATTCACACTTCTGTCGTACAATATCGGATTCTATTTAATGTGGAAGGAGCAAATATGGAGTGAGGTAACTGCAATGGAAGGCATGGTGTGGGGGAGGTAATGCGGGAAGGGGGTAGGGTAGACGAGGAAGGTAGTTTTCCGTGATTTCTCCGATCAACACCAGAAGAATGCCAGAGCAGTACCGTATCATTTATTTATTTATTTTACGTAAAAAAAACAGTTAAAAACTGCGTATGACGTGCTATGGGGAAAAGCGAATTGTGTGCACATTTTCAAAATTCTGTGATCCCTATCAAACAGGCCCTATCCCTATCAAACCGGCTACGGACTGCGCGCGGTCTTTCCTTCCTCTTCCTTGTTCTATCCTCACCCCTTACACACACACACACTTACAATAACATGCACTACACTATCGCACATGCCGGGAGACCGGTCGGGGGCTTTGAGCTTGTCCAGGCTGGGACGGTGCACCATTGGTGGGAGATACCTGGTTGAGAGAAAACCCCGCTAGTCGACGGTAGTTCGGCGCCGGATCTGACCATCCAGCGGGGGAATATCACCGCCACCTCCCAATGAAAAAAAACATGCACTACACTTACGGGGATAATGTCCTCGGTAGTTGACGCGCGCAGAATCACTAACAATCAATCAATCATCAACGAGGAAGGTACACGGGCCGGGAGGGATTGGGGTGGGACGCAGAACGGAGCAAGGCGGAATGAGTGAAACGACGTGTGAGAAATAGGGGACGGGACGCGATGAAGCGCAACGGGGCAGGGTGGGGAAAAGAGGATCGGAAGTGCTGAACGAGTGATGGAGCAGGAAGCGAATGGGGACGGGGAGCGGTCAAGATGCGGTGGAGCGGCGCAGGGCAAGGCATGCGAGGCGCAGCCTTGCGTGGCGTGGCGTGGCGTGGCGTGGCGTGGCGTGGCGTGGCGGTGCGTGGCGTGGCGGCGCGGGGCGTGGGTGGCGGGGCGGGGCGGAGCGAAGCGGGGCGGAGCGAAGCGGGGCGGAGCGAAGCGGGGCGGGTGGGAGAGAAGTGGGGAGAGGAGGTACAAGGCGAGTCGAAGCGGGAGGGTGCGGCGAGGCGCCAGACAAGATGTGCGATGCACGGTGGGTGTTGGGCGACGTACGGCAGAGGAAGTCGTGGCAGACGGCCGCTGGGCGAGTCGAGGTTACGCATCTGGTCGCCGTACAGCGGGGCTGGGAGGTGAAGAGCGGGTAGTGGGTGGGCGTGGAGGCGATATGAGGCTGAGAAGGGAGAGGTGGAGAGGGGCAAGAAGGTTTGCTGAAACGGCGAGGAGAGGTGCGAGGAAAGGCACATGGGCGTGGGGCGAGTGGTTGATTGCGATGCGGGTGGGCGCGGGGCGAGTGGTTAGTGGCGTGAAGGGGAGGCGCCCGGCGAGTGGTTAGTGGCAAGGCGGGTGGTCGTGGGGCGAGTGGTTGGTGACGAGGTGGGCGGTCGGGGGGGAGAGTGGTTGGTAGCGACGCGTGGCGGGGCGGGGTGGGGTGGGTGGGTGGGTGGGTGGGAGGGAGGGGTCGAGTGGTTCGCCTTGGGCGGAGAGTGCGGAGCGCCGCTGCGTATTAAGCGCTGGCCACCGCCGCCGCCGCTGCCGCCGCTGCCGCCGCGCCCGCGCGGGGCGCCTGTTAATGAGTTCCCTGTAAACAGCGCCTCTAATAACATCGTCTCAGCGGCGACAGGTATGCGATGCGCTGCGCTGGGCGAAGGCACGGCGGCAGCCGCGGAAGCGATGGCGATGACTGGAAGATTGGGAAAGGATGCCATCGGATGGCATTGGGATGAGCGGACGATTGCGGTAGATACAGGCTGAAGAGCCAAACAGGGAAGTAGCTGGCCTTTAAGGGCGATGGAGTGTTGTTGATCGCGTAAAATAGTGTTGCGATTTGTTGAGGGGGTTGAAAGATATAGTGGCTGGAAGAGCAACTCTGTCATTGGGAAATAGAGCGATTTTTTTCCGAAAATATATCGCTTACACCAGACGTGATGAAGTGTGGAGACTAATCCAGCAAAATGTTCCAAGACTGCGAAACTTGAAGAGCGCAATTCGTACTCAAAAGCATCCCAATTAAGCGGGTAGTTTTGGTAAACTACAAATGCTTCAAAATTTTCCCTTCATCTCTAAAATTGATCTTTCAAGACTGTGTGTTTTGAAAACAGTCTTGTATCACGATTGTTTCATATCGGTTTTGAAAACTTTGTACAACAGTTACTGCATGGAATCTCCACCGCGAATCACAATTTATTCATTCTTCTTTGCGATAATTATTGTTGTAATATTTAACAAGCCAAAAATAATATGTAACCCATACCATTTCCGGGTTGTCGAACACGAGAGCGAAAACCTTGTTTGTGAACAAGTGGAACTAATTGCTCTGCGGCAACAAGGAAGAATCTAGAGCCCCTAATAATTTTCTTTTTCAAAGTTGGTTGTACCGTCAAGATGAAACACTTTGCCTCGAGCGGTTCGAACTTTGTCCTCTAACGACCCTGTGGGATCGGAAATTAAATTTGTTTAACAAGTTTTCTTTGGCGTTGCAATGTATAATTACGCCTAAATTTGGCAAATAGTTGAGTCGGAGATGATGCAGGGTTATGAAGCGCAGTCCGTGGCATTTTCATAAGGCATACCAGTTTTTTCTCCATAAAGAACGCGTCAAAGCCAGGCCTTTTAAGCCGCGCTGGTGGCGGATTTCGGAACTGGAATATAAATTGTTTCCACGCGCCGCCGCCATCGGGCCCTTCTTCGCCGAACGCCGTGATTTGTGGCTAAACGAGAGCTATAATTAAGAGAACAAATTCTGAACTAATACGCCAGTGCATGCACAAACGACGTGTATTCGTCCGACCAATGAAGTTTTATGGCTTTTCAGGTGGCCCAACTGCCAAAAATTAACAAAAATAATCGAGTGTTCTAGTTAGTGCGCTTGGGTAGAGACCAGTCGTCAAGTTCATCATTCTTAATTACTAGTATTATCACTCATGCACTATTACTGATTATAATTTACAATATTGTAAATTGGAATGCAGAAAGGAGTCAACAAACAAAAACTGGACTCGTTTACACATTTCCGTTATGTGCAACTCAACTGTCAGTTCAGTGTCAATTACAGAGACGGCATAGCTCTCCGTTTATATTATTCGAATTCATTATCTATAGGCAATCAGAATTAAATAGAATACGTTACCTCTCGTTCAAGGTAAACAATGTCTGCACTGAGACATTTGCTGCACACTGGAAACATTAACTTACCTGAAAAAGAAGAAAATAGTAGGATAAGAACACTTATTAGATAAAATAAATACGTCAACCAAACGTTTCTCGAAGAATATAAAATAAATTGCCATGTTCTTCGAACAAGTAGAAATATTATTACGGAAAATAAATAGGAGATAACGAACAAGCAATAAAACAACTGAAACAGAGCCACAGGGAAAGACGATAGAAAGGCGCATAGAGAGCAAGGAGTGAGTTGTTGTTAGAAGTTATTTTTTGTGAACAAATTAAAGTTCAGTCCATGTTGAAGGAGGATACCAAGGCAAAGCAATCAATATATTTGGAAATGGTTCCATTTGCCCAATTATCATGCCAACATATCATTTCCATTCTCGTTCACATGATATTCTCGTCCATCATTTGATTTCTACTCGCGTTCAATATACGAGGACGAGAATGTATCATGTTCACATGATACATTCTCGTCCATCATTGTATGATTTCCATTCTCGTTCACACTCAAGAAGTGTATGAGAAAATGAATCGTTCTCAGCCATAAGCAAACTGCCACACTATATTTTGTAAAAGTAGTCTTCCTTTCCTTTGATGCACTATCCTACATACATTATTAATGCTTTACAACATAGTTCAATTCAGTTCAATGATACCTCATTTCATTCGGCGAGGTTCACGCTATCAGGCCTACTCTTCTGTCTGACCACGCAAATATCGCTTCGCTTCTTTCGCCAAATAGCAGCAAAAGAAGGTATAATTCAGGCGAAAAAAATACGAGATCAGAATTTAGGTTAGAGATTTCGTGTATGCTTGAGGATATTTTACATGCAATCCATCTACATGGGACAGCCGGCTTTACTTCCCCTCCGAGGGAAGTCGTAAGAAGGATTTTTTCGCCCTTAAAAATACGCGGCTTCAACCGAATGTGAATCAGCGAACCTAGGTTTAACAAGACGCCAATCGTTTCAGCACTGAAAACACGCAGGATGTTTCAAGATCGGAACTGTGACCATTAAGAAAACTAGTTTTCTATTCATGATATAGAATTACAAAATGTTACAGCCTTTCTGGATGAGAAAGCATTTCAGCAAAGAAAGGACCAATTTCGGGACATATTATGTCCACGTCACAAAATTCATGGAAATTGAGATAAAAACAAGCAGAAAAACATAAACGCCCCCATTCACTATCGACCTCTTTATCTCTGAGTTCCAAGCAAGCTGCGACATGGTTAGTATGAGTCATTCTCATATCATCCTTACACTTGTCCATATGCTGTATCTTTCATTCATACTATTAAAATTTTAAACTCGCCGAAATACACGCACGTCTCTTTAGTTGTACAAAACAAGATAAACGAAAACAAGGATATTCGCCAGTTTGTGTGGTATTTAACAATAGAAATTCGAAGACGTACATCAACAAAATGTTTTCGATGTTTTCACAAAATGTTTTCGAAGAAAAACATCGACAAAAACATCGATGTTTAAACTATCGATGTTTTAAATATGATGAAACATTTGGAAGTAAATTGTCCTGGTTCTAATATGATACATAACATGTCAATATTAGTTTAATGTATATTCTGCCTTAAATTTGACTGTCATCTTCATTTTCTAATCAATGTTCTACGTATTCAAGGTTGAAAATCAGTTTAACGACATCACCACGTAAAAATAATCAAAAAACTAATAACACTGGAGGAAGGTTGCGTTGTTTCATGCCGTCTGGGGATCGATAACAGTGGCAGTTGTGAATGGCTGTTGATAGCGAGCAATCTACAAAACATATAAATACCGGAAATGTTATTTATATTATGAGAAATTGTTTTTGAAAACATTGATGTTTCTGAACGAATATAACGTTCTGAAGAAAACATCGAAAACAAAACGTAGATACTATAATATCGATGTTTGTGCTTAAAAATATCGAAGTTTTAAAAACATCGATATTTTTCTACCATCCCTAATCCCCAAAACAGAGTAATACATAACACTATACGAAATTCTAAATGGGGGCAGAGAGGAAAGTGTATGTTCATTTCTTACCCCTTTAATATTAAATTTGCATTATTTCTTATTGTTTTTTAACATTGTGAATATTATTTCCTTTCTGTTCTTATACATTCAGAAGATACGTGTTCGGCATAAAATCTTTTAATTTCATTGTAGATGCAATTTTTTAAAACAAATAATGGTATTTTTTTATTTGGGGGGGGTATTTAAGGTCGCATCAACATCTAAGGTCATTAGCGACCACTATTGCTGTTAACGGTATGGTAACTATGTGGATGAAACGATATGGTGATTGATGATAAGGGGTGAAAGGACAAACACAAATACAACCATGCCCGAGGTGGGACTCGAACCCGCGACCCTTCGGTCCGAGATCACTACGACACTACTGCCTTAGCGATCTCGGCCACCGGGCCGGCTAAATAATGGTATTTATTTACGTAACTATTATAAGAAGAGGGTTTTAGGTGTATAAATGAAACTACAGACCCGCGGTAGCAATGCTACTGAACAAAAGCACTCGCATTGCTCGAAAACAACAAATTAAGTACTCCCTATGACATTGCAACAAATTAAACATTTTAACAAAAACTGTGCGTGTGCTATGTTATTCCAGTTTTCAAGAAGGCAATTTTCATGAAAACTGCAATAACATAGTGTATACACAATGCAACAGTTCGTTACAAACCAAGAATATCACAATACTTGCTGTTCCGTAACACTTACTCGTGGATAAATATTTAATGGCGAGTAGCTTCTTCCTTAGGGCCTTGCGGTAGCACGACATCAGCTGAATCACAAGTATGTATGAGCAGTATGAGAATAGGCGAAATAACAAAACCAAATATTTGCATTATTCAGTCAAAATAGAAACTGTTTCTTTTTTTGCCGAGTTTCTGGATATCTAACGAAAAACCACAAATACCTCGCTTCTTTCAATTTCAGTGCGCATTGGAAATTAGTAATAAAGACGTTTCTGAGGAGACGACGAAAAGATCCGTCACCGAAGTTTGAAGTCAGCACGCAAACATACTTTTGTAAGAGTTGTGTATGTAAATAATCCCTTCATGTAAATATTTACCTAGAGTTGGAGATGTCACCATGACTATCGTATTAGCACACAGAAAATTTCAACAATTCATGTGTTTTCTATTGTTATTCTTTAACTCTTATTTTCCCTATTTTTAATATATTTTACATCTGACTATTAACATGCTTTCGGAACTCTCCAACTTCACGTGCCAAGCATCATTACGAAAAATGGGAAACTGAATAATACTTCACATCGCTGAACACAAAATGAAAACAGGAACTCTACTTTTCGGTTAGCAGTCGCCGGCTGTTGCGTAATGTACGAGGCACCTCATATGCGATAGGCTGTGACCAACTGAGTTTTACGTGCTGACTAAATAGTTACGTGCCGGCTGTGATGAGTCATACCCGTAGGTGCCTTCAGTGGCTTCATTATCTTGCCAAGAAAACCGACTGAAAAATCCTCTAATACGCTCCTTTACGGCCACTAAATAAGCAATTACATTTTAAGACGACGACTCGTTCAAGTTTGTGATGCCGGGAAAATTCCTCTTCCAGATGGTAAAATAAGATGCTCGTAGCCAACTGCAATTGGTACTCAGCAAACAGAGTACTTTAAGTTTCCTTGCCAGACGAATCCACTGAATCTACTGAAAATTAGTAACGTTCCAGTAGGTACTTTTATTCGTTTCCAAGAGCTATTACTTCGACGTCGCGTGATTTTTATTTTTCTAAGAGTTTTCAGTACTTAAGTTGTAGTCACGTGATTAAGTTGTAAGGTAAATTAATAATTTCCTTCTTGTATTGTTAAAACCTCATAATAAAGTGTAACATTAAAATTTGTAATAAAACTTAACTTCCTAAAATTAACGACTAATGCTCCTCGAATCGAAATATGTATATTGCTCAGTTACTTAATTTCCTAGTATTGCTCCAGGAAGCATCAAGATAAAACAGACTGAATTAATTAAAATTATAGAAGACTGAGTTGATATTATCACATGAACATACGATCGATTTGTTTTCTTCTTACTGTCGAAAACTGGAAATACTAGGTTCAAGCAGTTCAGAAATGCATTGCATACATGGGAAATAACTGGATACTAAAAGAGAACACAAGAGTCCCGTTGAATCCAATACGTGTCTCTGATAGAAAACAGTGCCAATAATTTATTTGAACACACGAATGTGAATAGCAGAAAGTGGGAAACTCAGATCTGTTAGAAAACAGACGTATCTGAAGTATTGAAACAGTGAACGGCAACGGTCATAGAAACTGCCACTCCCAGCGAGAAAGTTGCTTTGCCCCGGCTCTGGTCGCCTCTAATGAAGCTTTCACCCTAATCAGGCAATATTAAACAAACTTAGCTCTGATATAGCAAAAAGTACAAGTACTTGAATGTCTAGCTCTTCAAAATAAAGACATGTTTCGTAAGCTGCAAGTTCATATTACAGTGTAAAGTTAAAGAATATTTATCCATAAAACATGAAATATTAAAACACAAATTTTCAGGTTTAATTTTAACAATTTAAAAATATTTAATGGCTATTGAGATATGCAAAATTTTCTCTCTACTTTAATATCTTGCAAAGATCTTAGCGTCCGGCTTGCTGGGTCAATGGGTCACGATATATTATAATCCTTATTACCTTTATAATGGATTATAGGATCCGCAGACTATACAGCGCTGCTGGGAATCTGAAATAGAATGATTCTAATTCCTAGTTCATTACTGTTTGGATTGACTAAATGAAAGATCACTTTCTTTTCTAAAGAACAAAATTTAACAAAGTTTATTGTTACCTTTTTGCAAACAATATAGTGAATTTAATAAATGATTTTGATGTTAGGCCTTTGATCAAGATATCTTTGAATTTAGAGTTTTATACCGCGGTTAACTTATCTATTCTTCGTTGATGTCCCTCGAAGACTTCTCAGTTGAAATATCTTGCGAGCTTGCCGTAGTCCAAAGTTCCAAGAAATCCTCTTCTGCTCCTATCCAGGATGGTGTCAAACTATCAAAATTATTAGTCCCGATTACGTCCTATGACATAGTCCCGAAACCTATAACTCGATTACCACTCCCGACAAAGTCCCAATTTATGCGTCAATATTACTTCTACATGCAATATCTGCAATATCATTTACTGTCCTTAAACTTTTACGATCTGAAAAACCCGACTCTGACTATCTGCATTACACTCGCTCCCTCTCACAACCTACGATCCGTTCAGACACGCGATGCCGGTCAGAATGCCATCTTCCTGCATGATTCACCCCTCGAAGCTTCGTATTAAACTACCTTCTTTTTTTTCATAACATTTGACCGTCCTTCTCTCACCCAGCCAATCCATGCGTTCGTTATATTTTGATGTAGCTGACCTTTCGATCGTCTAAACTTCTTAATGCATATTCCACCATATTTTCTTCAAATAAATGTTAGTTTATATTCATGTGACATATCGGTATGTCACACTATAAAATAATTACAACTCACATTCAAAGAAAAGATGTACTTGTTTTTGTTCACACAACAAGGGCAAAAATATCAGGTAAGAACTGTGTGGATATATTATCGAGTACGACAACATGTTCATTACTAGGGGGCGGATTTTGATGGCCTAAAACATCATCAAAATTATTAATAAAATGCTCTTAAAATGTTTTTAATATATCCTAAAAGCAAAGAAAAATGACGTAAAAAATGTTATCAAAACCAGTTCAGACGAACAACTAAATCTCTTGGATATGAAACTGATGTAATCGACGCTTCATTCGTTCAAGTGAACACAGCTTTCCAACGTTTGGTTTGGACTGTTCTTTGCCAGAAAATCTGTCTTTAATTATCCCAATATCGTCTGAACTGCCAATGAAGTTGACAAGTGTCACAGGAACCTTAGAATGCATACAATGACGGACATTACAACTTCTGAGCGAAGAAATAGAATAGGCTACCAGGTATAGGAACTCAGGAATTCTGTGGAGAACATTTGTTGCATCTTATAATTATTATTTGAAGCAAGTACCATTAAAATGACATTAAAATAGATTAAATAAGGGGAAAATGCATTAAAAATGACGGGGAAAGTAAAAAATGACTTATCCGAAATCGATAAAAAAATGACGTATAAAAATGGGTCATTTCCTTTTGTCATAGCATAAAATGAATTTATATGTAAAACGGTATTATTCTAAAGTGAAAAGAAAAAAAGACATTTTCTTAAAATCCGCCCCTATTCATTACAAACATGGAAACATTGTTTTCATAGAATAAGACAACAAAGCTACATAAGTATTTTACATTTTAAAATGCAAGCAGCACTTTAATACAATTTCCAATGATGCGAGCATAAATACCAAAAATAATATTCGACCGGCTGTCGTGGCTCAGGGCATCAACTGATGTCATTACAGGGCCTCTGACCGGAAAGTTCTACGGTTCGAGTCCCGAGGTAGACAGAATTTTCGACACAAGCTACGTCGAATTCACCCTCTGTATGGAGAAAAATTCTAGTGGATGGCTGCTCTGACCGGTAGATTTCCGTGGTTCTCTGATCAATAGCAGGCAAATGCTCGAGCAGTACCCTACTACCAAACGGGCCACGGACCGCATGCAATCTTTCCTCTTCCTTGTGCTATCATCACCACTTACTTACACACACACGAACTACACTAACATTTTGGGAGACCAGTTGGGAGCTTAGAGCTTGTCCTGGCTGGGGTGGTGACCCGCCGGTGGATGATAGCTGGTTGGGGAAAACCCCGCTAGCCGACGGTAGGTCGTCGCCGGATCTCGCCATCTAGCGAGGGAAGAACACCGCCACCTAAAAACCTGCAATATCTTTTCGGAACTAACAGCCATAGCAGTTGACGCGCCCGGAAACACTGAATAATCAAACAACAATATAGTAAACAAGTTTTTAAATTATATCTGTAACAGTAAAAAATTTCAACGTGCAATATTGCAACACCTTATTTCGAAATGCGGGGTAACTGGAATGAACCAATGCATAGCATAAGCAGAATCACGTGTCATTCCAAGAACGCCTACATGCCTGAGCGTAGAAATCAGCCGTAATGCCTCGGACGTGCCCCTCTGCCCAGATCCGCCCTAACTCTCCTCGCGAGCGGCAGAGCGCGAGGCACGAGCGCACGTTTGTGAGGTGGAACGGACTCTCGCGACACGACGCGCCGCACGCGCAGAAAGAACACAGAACTGCTGATGGGAGGCACTGGCAGACGCAGATCAGGGAAATAGATAGCCGACATGGAAATTTCATGAGCAAACAGCTGCAAACGAAGCTGATTTCAAAATTGTACACAATAGAAGGGTGATCGGCAAACGAATAGTGTGGACTGAGAACGGACCGGGAACACTAGCGCGAAAGGTATTTCATCAAACAATATTCAGTCATCTTACTTAACAAACACTTGGAGAGATCCGGATCGGAAGATTTGAAGAAATGACAATTTGTCGTGAATACGTTCTCATGAAATCGGTGAAAATGTATGATTACTTAACGAAGAATTCGAACAACTAACATACTAATTCAGGCCGCATTTATCCCTACATCGAACCCCAAATCATTAATCAACAAGATGATGGTAAACTGAGAGCTGATATAGATCTATAGAAGGCTGCCCTTTAGGAGAAGGAAAAAATATCTTCTACCAGGCATGCCTCACCACTTGAGGTACTAAGGCTCCATTCAACGATCGAGAGAGAAAGAGAGAGAAAGAGAGCGAGAAAGAGAGAAAGAGAGAGAAAGAGAGAAAAAGAAAGAGAAAGAAAGAAAGAAAGAGAAAGAAAGAGAAAGAGAGAGAGAGAAAGAGAAAGAGAGAGAAAGAGAGAGAAATGGAGAGAAAGAGAAAGAAAGAGAGGGAAAGAGAGGGAAAGAGAGAGAAAATAGAGAAAGAGAGAGAAAGAGAGAGAGAGAGCGAGAGAGAGAGAGAAATCTCTTTTCCTCTCTGAGAAGAAGAAAGAAAAAAACTCGAGACAATTTCTCCAATCAGGGTTGCCTTCATTTGCTGATAGTTTGCAGAAGTCTGACGTTCGCTTTCATTTCCCTCCGAGACCAATTTCAATCAACACACAGAAACTTCTCCGAACCTCCAACACCGGCAACAGCCATCTTGGATGGCAACGAAGTTTTTTTCGGACAAATCAATGGTATCTTTGCTGTTTGGGAGACGTTGGATCGACGGCAGCGTTGACGTTTCTGTCAACATACTTTGACCTTCTTCAGAGCGAATATTATGCCCACGTTATGAAACGTTGCTGGCTTCCTCTTCTTGGAAAATATATTGGCTGCAAGCATTAGTTCAGATGGGGTCTTGGGTGTTTGGATGACACCACACCCTGGGCACAAATGCCAACGTGTCTGCAGTCAATTGGCGGCGACCCCCTGGCAGCTGTGATTCGGCGCCATTCTCCGAATCCGCCCATCGACTGATAGGATAGCACAGGTCAAGAGCACTGGAAACGGGCAGAGCGCAGATACTACAGGAATTTGGGCGGTTGTGGCATAAGATACTCGCCAGATGCCACCGCCCACTTCTATCTCCCTCGACGCATAGTCTCCAACGCCAAGACCTTATTGGGTTTTGTAGAACTTACACCATTTGAGTCAATATTCACATTGATAGTGCAACTTGTGTAGGTGTAACCAAGGTTGATAGAAAGGATACGGCTCATTCTAAGGTAGACTCCACCCTTTATGAGAAATTTCAGGAGATATTGGCACTTTTGCGATAAAATTGCTTGACGTTGAAACATTCCGATGATTCAAAGTAATGTTTCAAAACTATTATGCAATGGAGAAATAGTGGCAGGCTCTTAAAGGTTCTGAAAACATTGTTTCCCAAACTCTGAGAAATGTATAATATCCTACGGAATGAATGGTCAATGGATGATTCGATTATTATTTATTGCTGTGATTACACAATTGGAGAGTAATGTCAACACAATCATCATCTTCATTATCTTCATTAGAGTCTTTGAAGATGGTGGAGAAATTAATACGAATGATAAAAAAGTACTTCTTAGGAAGTAGATATACAAGTGTCTATCCTCACTTGCAAGAATGATTCTTAATATTTGCAATGTATTTCATGACGATTCATTTAGACGCAATAGCTGGATCCTAATCAAGCGTAAAAAAATAGATAAAAGCCAGTAGCAGTATGGTTCTGAAAAGTGAACGCTGCTCTTCAGAGCTATTCAAACTCGCCATCACAGAATGCTCCACGACATTCTGATCGATTCATTGAGCATCACGGTATACTTCTCACGGCAGCCAATGTGTTTGTTAATCGTGGAGGCTGAGGGTCAGACCCTCGTCTCCATCTTGGACAAACGGGTAATGGAAGTGCAAATAGGTAATAAGGCGCCATTGATTCTACTCCTTCACGTGAAGTGCGATAAAGGATAAGGGTCGAACTGAAGAGCTTAATTTGCAAAGTTCCTACGACGTCTCTACATCATGATGCCAAATTTATGTTCAAAAATTGCGATCTCCTTTATTAAACGGTATTTGAAAATCATTGAATCCTATCTTTCACTACTCCTCCTTGCTGAAAAATTGGGCTTCATTGATTGATTATTTCGTTTTTCTGGAAGCGTCAACTGCTATGTTAATTATCCTCGTAAGTGTATTGCATGTTTTATGGTGAGCGAGCGGAGATCTTCCCCCAATGGATAGTGAGATCACGTGACGTACACGTCAGCATGCGGGATTTTTCTCAACCAGGTATTTCCCAGCAGTGGGGTACCGTCTCAGCCGGCACAAGCCCCAAGCTCCCTACTGGACTCCCGACATGTGCGGTAGTGTTGTGCATGCAAGTGTAAGAATGTGAATGTAAGAGGTAAGAGCAAGGAAAAATCGCGTGCGGTCAGTAGCCCGGTTTTTTAGGGTACTGCTCCGGCAATCGCCTGGTGTTGATCGGAGAAACAACGGAAAGCTACCCATCAGACCAACCGACCGCTAGAATTCTACTCCAGACAGCGTCTATTCGACCTGGCTAACCAGCTAGTGCCGAAAATCCTGTCGACGGAACTCGCCAGCTACACCGCCACATAAGACGAAAGTTTCATGGAGGGATGTCTCTTTGGAAATAAGCTCTTCAGTCATGAATGGCACCCCGAGAATTGTTAGGCGTGGCGTGGCAAGTTGGAGAGTGGGGCGGGAAGTGCGGAGATGCAATGATCGCAGCCTCCCCTGCAGAGGGCGCGGCGGGGCGAGCAGGTTGTTGCCCCCCGGCGGCCACCATGGCACGGCGCCGGCGCGACGGCGGCGGCCACGGCGGCGGCGGCCACGGCGGCGGCGGCGGCGGCGGCGGCGGCGGCGGCGGCGGTGGCAGCGATGGCGGCGGTGGGGGCGGCGTCTGTGGGGGCGGCGGTGGCGGTGGCGACGGTGGCGGCGGGGGCGGGGGCGGCGACGGTGGCGGCGATGGTGGTGGCGGTGGCGGTGGCGGTGGCGGTGGCGGCGATGGCGGTGGTGGGGGCGGTGGCAGTGGTGGCGGCGGCGACGGCGAGGACAGGAGGCGGCGGCTGGGACGACGTCGACGGCACCTGTGTCCGGGCGTGCCGACCTTTCAGGACTTCGCAGCCGCCGCCGTCGTCTGTGGGCCGTGCCGAGGTGCAAACAGCCCGCGTGGACGATGGCTAAAGGCGCGGTGGCGGTAACGGAGACGGCTTCACACGGCCCGCCTGCAGATGAGCTTTGGAGCCGTTGCGTTGCACAGAGTTTGAGAACGACTCGTTGAGAGTACCGACATCACCGTAGTCAGAGGGGCTAGTGCTGTCCCTGCTACCGTCATACCTGCTATCTTCAGCTTCATGTTTTAAGTTCAGCAATCCAACTAGCATTACATTTAGGATGTTTTGGAGCTTCTTCGGGCTACATCCATGTTTCTTTCCCTTAGGAAAAAAAGGAGTTTACTGGGGTGTCTTCTACACGATTAAAGGTATATCGTGATATCTCAGGATGACGATTAGTCATAGAGGGTATTCCTTTCCATATGTACGGTAGTAATATCTCTTCTATGTTCGTGGCTAAGACCACCAAGGACAAAATTTATTTATTCAAATATAGCCGTCTCCTAAAAATGAAACAAGCTAAGGGGTTTAGAAGCGCACTAAAAAGCTCAAAATCAGAGTTAAGCAATTCGTCTCCCACAGCTACCAGATGACTTCGGATCTATCAAATTTTGGGATAGTACGTGGCCTAAAGGATAGACCTATACTACATTTAACGTACTGCTCTTTTTCAATGCAAAATTTCGGCGGAACGGAAAGCAAAATTTCTTTTCTCTCACATTTTGAACACAGGAGGCTGAGTTGTCCGACTTGGTCAAAACATATCGCCGTTTGATGGCGACTGTCTGCCGTGCCTAGCGACGTCATTGAACAGGCGGAAAGAGCAAGTTGTCATGATTATAAGGACACGTGTGTAGCAATGGGTAGTTCCCAGCAGAACAACCAAAAACCATTCGAAAAGTATGTGACACATTGAGGACGCGGAGCGAAAGGATATTGTTTTAGAGGTCACAGACGGGCAACACTGCGGGGAGTGGCCACACCGCTAACCCACCACTTCTCTTCACCGGGGTTCATATCCCTTTTGATCCATTTGAGATTCATCCTGAAAAGATACGAGTTCGCAAAAAGAAGTTTTTCCTCAAGATCTCCTGCCGATATTTTCATATTCCATTAACACACCACATTTCTACTAGCTTTCAGTGCTATTTTAGATAAGAATTCCTTATCATTTCATTTGTATATTATTGTAAATTGACCATATCATCTATGTAATTCTCTTTCTAGATGCTTGTTAATAATAGCTAATAAAATTCGCCTTCTTAATTGACCGCTATTCTCAAACCAGCGATCGGGAGAGGTGGCTCAGGATATCAGCTGATATCACAGCAGTCCCTCTGACCGGAAGGTCCTAGGTTGGAGTTCCGACGGTGGCAGGATTTTGGACACTAGCTAGTCAGCTATGTCGAATTCAGTCGCTGTCTGGAGGAGAATTCTAGAGGCCGGCTGCTCTGATCGGTAGTTTTCCGTGGTTTCTCCGATCAACACCAGGCGAATGCCGAAGCAGTACCCTAACTAACGAGCCACGGAGCGCGCGCGATCTCCTACCTCTTCCTTGTCCTATCCTCTCCCCTTACACGCACATACTTACACTAACATGCACTACACTACCACATATTCTGGGAGACCGGTCCGGAGCTTAGAAGTTGTCCCGGCTGGGGCGGTGTACTGCTGTTGGAGAGTCCTGGTTAGGGACGGTAGGTCGGCGCCGGATCTCGCCATCCAGCGGGAGAAGATCACCGCCATCTCCAGAGAAAAAAAGCATACAGCACACTTACGGGACTAATGTCCTAAGCTGTTGACACGCCCGGAATCACTGACAACCAACCAACCTCAAATCATCGAATTAAATTTGAAAGAAAAATCTAAGAGTAGTACAAAAAATTGCTCGCAGTTTTTAAGAAGGAGCTTCCATAATTCAACACATTTACTAAAGAGCTAATTTAGAAAGCAATTACACAGCTGCTTCATTCCCACGCCCTCTTAAGTAGCACCTAAGACCTGTGGAGAGAAAGGCAGCAAATAAACGAATTACCAGTTGCCGCCGCCTCCTTAATGGCTATTTTCTCCCAGACCGGAAAGTCTCATTCAACTCGCGTTAGAAGACGATATAAGACATGATGCAGAGACACCAAACAATGCCAGTCTTTCAACACAACAAATATGACTTAACAACGGGAAGTTACAGGGACACCAGTAACTCAAGAACAGAAAACGAAAATGAATGGCGATTTAGGAATAAACGCTACTGCAGGTGGAGTGGGGACCGCCGACAATCACCTCGCTAAGTGCGAAATAACAAGGAATAGAAAGTGAAAGGATAACAAGAAAATTACGCTGCTCATAGGGACAATGCAATGAAGCTAACGAGAGTTCTCGAGTTACGAGCTATGAGAAGTACAAAGAAGGTGGTAATTCTTAAGTCTTCGCCAATAGCTGCTGCAATATTTCTTTGATACATTATCCAGTTATTCATTCCCAATTAGTTTGTTGGCATTCGCTTATTGCCGCCTTCTACCAATATCTTTTGGTTTCTCAACCGTGATGCATATTTAGACTATTTTTATTGCTTTTTAATGACACGCGTAACTGTTTCTATGCTAGACATAACTGCACTCTGATAGTTTTCTCCACCCAACACCGTTAGGCCATTGCATTAATTTTCAATTTCCACCTACGAATGTCAGTACAACGAACAATTACATTTAATGTGACAAGTTCGATCTATACATTACTTTCCGTAATCATCAGTACCATACTCATAATTAAAGTTAATAACATTACAAATAAATTAATAAGAATAAAATTTATTTCGGAGACATAACTTTGTACCTCATTTTCGAGTCATCGATCATTAATTTTACCAATGTTTTAGGATCATTTTTAATTAACTTATTGTCAACACCAAAATATGCAGTAATGTTCAATTTCTGTTATAATATGGTTCATAAATCAAGGAATTATAATCAATATTATTTAATAATTTAATAACAATCCCCTAAATCATATTAAAAATTCACATCCACAAGTTTCTTCTTTTCTTCTCCTTCTTCTTCTTATTATATTATTATTATTATTATTATTATTATTATTATTATTATTATTATTATTATTATTATTATTATTATTATTATATTATAATTATATTATTATATTATTATAATTATATTATTATTATTATTATTATTATTATTATTATTATTATTATTATTACTGTAAGGGGCATTCGCAATTGCCGAGAGTAGCGTATCTATGTACTCCTCACCTCTCCCGCGTCGATTACCACAGAGGCGGTTTACCGTTGCCTCCCAATGGAAAGTATGATGAACGGGGTGATCATGATAGATGAAAAATGACGAGAGATGAATGTTATGTATAAGATTGAGTTTAATGGTAAATACGGCAGTGATAAGCCAGCCACATCAAGAACATACTTTAATTACGTTTACATACTTTAAGTACAAATTACTTAATTATTCATTAAGGTAAAAAAAAAACTTTATACTGTCAGACGACAGTATTTAGTTTTCTTTGGTGCATTCACAAATCTACCCGACCACTTCAGCATCGACTCATTTTTTTTTACCACTAGTGCTAAAAATTGAACTTTTAGCACTCTAAGCAAGTCCTGAATGAACCGCTATTATTAGTGGCTATCTAAAAACTCTATTCCAAACTTTTCAAGCTCAAAACACAACCGTTCGCGGCGTTCTCGAAGACTCGTACATTCACCGGCGTCTCTTACACTAATTGCCGGCGAGCAAGTCATTCGTATCCTTCCGACACAAGCAAAGCAGAACCGCGCACCGAGGCTCAACGGACGCGAAGTTTTCGAGCGAAAAGCCGAGAATCGCGCGGGCGACCGGGTCGGCCAACCTGTTTCGAGGAAGCCCCCCTCCCCTCCCCTCCCCCTCCTCACGCACCCACAACCGCTGCGCATCGCATCCGGGAGCTAGGGCACGAAGGAGGCGGATACGATGACGTCGAAAACGACGGTGGGGATGACGTCGTTGATGAAGGCCGCAGGTTAAAATAAAATTAAAAAGTTCAAAAAGTTTTTGTTTTTTTCAAAGAAGCGCTTTAAACGATTTTTTCCCTCACTTGCGTGGGGTTCGCAAGGGCGACTCACCCACAGTCAGTACTAGGGGACAGATTTTGATGACCTAAAACATCCCCAAAAATGATCAATAAAATGCTCTTCAAATTCTTTTAAAATGCTCTAAGAGCAAGAAAAAAATGACATCTACAAATGATCCAAACCATTCAAGATGAACAACTCAAGCTGTTGAATATGTTACTGATGTAATCTAGGCTTCTTCCTTTCGTTCCAGAGAACTCAGCTTGCAAACTTCTTGTTTGGACAGTTCTTCGACCGAACCGACAGTGGGGCGTACAGACGGCACAGGAACCTTACTTAGATGACAAATTTGCAACGGCTGACATTACAATTTATGAGTGAAGAATTTGAATATGCTACTCAGGAATTCTGTGGAGTATTTGTTGCATATTGTAGACGTTATTTGAAGCGAATATCGTTAAAATGATGTTAAAGTCGAGGATATCAACGAAAAATGGTTTAAAAATGACGGGAAAAGATAAAAAATGACTCGTATGTTCCAACAAAACAGAGGTGTGGGTTAGTTAAGTACATACGTTGTCGTCTGTACGAATTGGTGGCCATATGACATAACATGTAAGTAAAGTGGAATGGCTGTCATAAGTGGAATTTGAAGTTCTGCATATCAGAAATGCTCGACTGTGTTGTACCCCGTATGACAAGCATTGGGTTACACGCCGACGCCTTATCGTAGTGCTGCAATTTAGGTGGACGCCTTCGCGTCCCAATTGTTGACCCACGCGCAGTACACGAGTGGTGGTACATGTAGTCGAAACGCTCACAGCCAATGGCATTGAACTCGCTGGCTCGCTATCGTTGGCAGATGTTTGTGAAAAGCTTAAGAAATTATTTTGAAGAACATTAGTTGGTAGTAAAGTAGTTTGTTTACTTTTGTGTTTGGTGACAACGATTTTTATTTATTGACTCATTCATGATTCCGGCCGCGTCAACTACGAAGCTCAGAATACCATAATTGTAGCTTTTTGATTGTGGGACGTGGTCTTGTCCCCCAGGATGGCGAGATTCGGCGCCAATAATTCCTTCAGCTTGCGGGGTTTTCCTCAACCAGGTATATCCCATCACCGGGGCACCGCTCCAGCCCGAACAAGTCTACGCTTCCGACTGGTCTCCCGTTGAGTGTGTGGTTGAGTAATGCATGCAAGTGATTTACACACGTAGAGAACACGAGTTAATATACAGTAATACTCTGTGCAAATACGTATGCTCCAGGCAAAGCCAAGTTAAGTAAAGCGTTAAGCAAGAACTGTGGTGGAAAGGGTTTTAAAACCGGTAGGCCAAGTAAAAACTCGAATTTTTTTTTTCAAAAGTTTCAAAATAATAGCCGATCATGAGGCAGCTTGATAGTAGATTATATCTTTATGAGTACACGTCCAAGTCAATTATGTGACTGACGACTGATCGCTAAGTGGCATTTTGAAAAATATATTATTTTGTTGAATTTCATATAAACTAATGAGCGACTTCATTACTTCATATTAATAATTTTAAATTAATATAATTTATTTACTCATTAAATCGAATTTAAACTACGCCAAATACAATTTAAAGGTACACAGTTTGAATTATAACAAGACTTTGTAGCAGAAAAGCATGTTATCGAAAATACATGATACATGGCAAAAAAATTCATATTTCTTTTTAAACGAATATTAATAACACGAACTCTAAGTGGGAACTCTAACTGAGATACACTATATGCATAAACTAATGTTAAACACTCCTATATATTTTCTTATTTACTAATTTGACCCTGATTGTATCATTGGAGTTGTATTGATAATATTTATTTATTATAATGATTTCATTTACAAAAAAACATATTAGTGTGCATGGAAATATACTTTTAACTTAACAGATTGATCCACGTAACAAGAACGTGATAAAAAATAGGGACTACGAATACAAAATAAGTCATTTGGTATATCTAAAACGATTATCGCATCTTCCCGTTTGAAATTATTATTGATCGAACACTTACTCAATTAAGACATCAAGTTCTCACATTAAACCTCCTACAAGTGAGAACAATGCAGCTGCTGAGGTCAGTTTTCCCATTAGCGGCGATCGCCCCAGCTCAAAGCGAAAGGCTGACGTGTGTCGCGGCCTTCGGGCGCAGGTGCGCCCAGGGCGTTGCACCTCGGAGACCCACGGAGTGACGAGTAGAGGCCGTTGGAAGGACTTCAATCGAATCCACGCCCCCTTCTCTCACGTGCGGCGTTCAATTATAGATCAACCGAACGAGGTGGAGAAACTCTTACTGTGCATGAAGTAAAAGTTTGATTGGTAGCTGTGCTTCTTCCGTAACGTTCGTCAGCCAACCTTATGCATCTCCGTAACCTTCGACGTTCAATGTGGTGTCATCAGGTGTACGGTATCTGTGACAGTTGATGCTCTCGGAGCTTGATTGTGTTAAATGCATAAGGCGCCAATCGCGTGGCTTCAGTCCCGTTGCGTAGACCCAATCGCTCTGGTACGGGCGGGCAGTCGGGCGGACGGGAGGACAGGAGGACAGGAGGACGGACAAACGGACGGACGGACGGGAGGAGATTAATCTGGGCTTTGGCAGGGGACGCTATGCCTCGTGAGAGAGGCTGTGCCAACAACTCTTTTACTGTACGGTACTGTATAGATCAACATTAATAAACGGCTTCCATGTCTGGCATACCGTCCCTGAGCGTATGGGAGGGAAGTGGCTTACGTCTTAAGGCAATTCCTTTTCCTGTGTAGATGATCACAAAGGTGGTTTGCCTTAGCCTTCCACTCTCTGGAAGCTAGAGAGATGATCACGAGGTGTGAAAGAGGTGAATGATTAACCACGGGGCGATGGTTCAGGTGTGAGTCATGGTGGAGCGAAAGGTCAACTACAATACAACCACAACCGCGCAGTAGCGGTTGCTCATTATCTTCTGAAGTGTCGCTTTCTTCTCGTGCCATGCCTTACATGGGACTCGAACCCGCAGCCTCCGGCTCCGCGTTCTCGAGCGCTTTTCTCAGCAGCTGCGCCAACGAGGCGAGGTAGCTGGCGGCAAAAAAACAAATTTAGTTCGACCCGATACAACTTGCAATCATCAATTGCTCATTTCGTCTAACAAGGCGCCCTTTAAGAGTGATTTATAGCAGAGAGGTTACTCGAGTTAGGCATTCCTGGAAGTTTTGGAATCGTTTCATTTTTATTGTATACTAAGAAATTATATTGTATTTACTAAAGAATCATTTCAATTTATTTTATTTTTTCAAATGAAACATTACTTGAAGTATACGGAAATAGTAAAAAGATTCTCTATTTTCATACGTAGGAAACATTACATTATTATCATTCTAATGTAATTTATTTTCTGAATACTTTTTTTCCATTTGTTTTTCATTTCGTACTGATAACACGAGTAACTTGAATTGTGACTGACAGTGAATGCTACTTTTTCAGAATAGAAAGGCAACACTACTTGCTTCGTAGGCACTTCAAAACATTCATAATTATAAATACACCAACATCCTGATATCACATTTCACCACTCGCAGGAATAATGGAAGCTGCATTTTTTCTGAATTATTTGATCAATGTAACAAAACTGACGAAATATTCAATTTTTAATTTCTACTAATGAAAATATCTAAATTAACTACTAAAATATCTATTGAAGGGGGAATTTTAAGAAAATATAAAATAATATGGATGACTGCAGTACAGTTTTTCCAAGCTTTTAAACGTAATGAATGGATATATTTTACGAAGCATGCATTCATGCAATATACAAATTGTGAACCTGTATTTATGACACTCCTCGACATGCACTAAAAATTCTGGCGTGCCCCAGGGACCTCGCCTTGGAATGACCTCTGCGTCAACAGCGTTACCAACGCAAAAATGCCCTTCCTTTTCAAGCATTTTAATGTTAAAACTTTGCTTCGATGTTTCATCTAATTAGGATATCCTTTCCCCCCCTTCATTTACCTATGTGACGAATACAAGTTTGCGTTGTGGCTGCTAATAAAATCGGAGCCGCACTTTCACTTAACGTGACTGTAACCCTACATCGCGCGTCTCAACACCGTGTCTCTGCTCTTCGTTCATCCAAGTGTCACGACTCAACTTCCTCAACCCCTCAGCCACCCGCCACGCCTCCCGCCCAGGAGCGGATCCAGCCGATCATTTTGGAGGAGGCTATCATCGATTTTTATTTATTAATAAACATTTGTAATTGTATTGTTTATATGATACTATATAATATTTTTTAAATAATTACATAATTCTAACAAATATAAAAATTAATTTTGCCACATAAAAGATGGTAACAAACGAAATCTCTACGCCTTGATCCCCATGTCCCCCCCTATGGATCCGCCTCTGCTCCCGGCGCACCCACGGCGTCGTTCTGCGCGACGCCGCGCCGCTACCTGCCCGCTCGCCTGCCGGCCGGCCGTTCGGCTGGCGCGACCGCGGCGGCGCGGCGCCGACCTTGCGGGGGCGGCAGCGGGCCGGAACTCTCGAGCGCACCGCCCCCACCCGGCCCGCCCCGCCCCCGCGCTCGCGTACTTCCGCCCGCCGCCGCCGCCTCCAGCGCTCACCTGGCGGAGCGCGAGCGGCGGAGGCGGCGAGGCGGGGACGGCAACCGCGCGCTGCGCTGTTGCCGTGCCGCGGACACGCGCCCGCCGCCAGGCGGCGAACAATGGGGCGGAGGCGGAGGCGGCCGCGCTCGCCACGGATACTCCGTCGTGGGTTCAGAGCCCGCGCGCCCGCCGATGCTTTAAACGCGCTCGCTGTCGCCGACCTGGGCTCACATGGGCCGTGCGGGAAGGCATCTCGGCACGGATTACGATGGTGGGTAACAATATCCCAATCGAACGTACTATCGATACGTCGACATTTCCGACCCACAAGTGGCGAAATATGCGTTAACGGTGCTTGTGTTCAAAAACAAGAAAAGTGCATTTTACATTATATTCAAAATACATTTTTCTTCGTATGTTTTGTCGGGTAACACTGTAGTTAATTCAAGACTCTTGATTTGCCTCACAGATTTTGAAGTGTAGTTATATGAGTAATCAACTATATTAAAGGAGAGATACTAATGAGTATCTTCTTCAATCAATGCGAACTACCCAGTCAACAAATTAACTTATTGTTCTCATTTTATTTTTATCATTACAGATTTTAAATAGGTTTAATTTAAAAAAACACGAAGTACAGGAAAACCGAAAAAAATTTCAAATTGCAGGAAAAAATCGCTCAGATATGTAACTGCAACAATGTCAATTCTGATACGTCGATAAACTAAGTTGCTGATAACGATACTGCATTATTTCGTCATGATTCCACGTAATTAGCATTTAACAATTTAGAAACTGTGAGCCCTAAAGGTTAATATCGAATACAGTTTTTTTTACTTTATTTGATATTCCAATATCAAGTTACCCCAAAAACCTGAAAAAAGAAAAGATGAAAACGGACTAAAACAGATCTCGACTGTTAAATAGACGAAAGAAAAAACAGTAGATGAATTTACACTGCCAATAAGTCAGAAATATGTGAGAAACACTCATGAGGTACATTCTGTTGTAGGGTAATGTAAGTCATATTTCAGGTGTTTTTTATACCTACAGCGAACACACCCGGGCATTAGCCCCCATTTATGATTTAAAAAATGTACAGTGAATCCTGATCACCTCGATTGAGCGGTCACATCTCTATTAACGCCCGTTTTCTTAGAACCCATTGTTTTTTCTTCATTACACGCGTGTATATATTCTTCTAAGCGGTCGCTGACCAACAGGCTCATTGCCTACAATCTTTCCACTGCCTTCTTTAACTACAGTTCAGAATATAGCGAGTCATTTTCATTGTCGATTCATTACATTTTTGACGACAACACGATAAACAAATTCATCTATTTGACATTAGAAGTCAACGTATCCAGGAATACCAACCCGAATCGAAGGTGTTTTCAAGAGATAAGTCACACGCTGCCATTTACGCAAAAGATATCAAAAAGATAATCTGATAATGATGACATCCCGGGTTTCTCTTTCGAATTACTGTCACCACTGTTTTTATAGAACGTTTCAGAATAGTATCGACAACACTGCGACTCTTGTTCATCCTCACTTTTTTAATACTATCTTATCTTTTTTCAGATACATTTCTAGGGGCCTTGTATCTTCAGCTCGAAAAACAATGTCTGGGCAGTTAATATCACATTCCGGAAAGGTTCCTAATAACTTGAAATGAAAGAAGCCCAATTGTTACAAAACAAGATAAGTGTAAAAATCCACTTTAAGTGCTTTATTAAGGTCCGAATAAAAATAGGTGGTTGACAGTTGAGTGTGGTGGGAACGATGTACGATGTATAGTAGCAACTGTTATCAGTTTGCGAGTAGTTGGCTAGTTTCATTCCTTGCAAGAACTCTCCAACATATGAAGTCCCCGTCTCTAGACCACCATAATCGAGTATGCTTCTTCAAGGAATAATCGTTTCCTCGGCACAATGACTGACTGGCATTTGCAATCAGCCTCCGAAATAAAACTTCATCTTGCAGCGGGCGCACTTCGCTTCTTTCTCCCTCCGCTGACATACTTCTCTCCGCCCCAGGCCCAAAAAGACAGAAATGCAGGCCGAGCCAGCGTTCAGCTCAAATGGCAATTTCGTTCCATGCGGCGCATTATGTACGCCGATCAACATGTTGCAGAGTAATTTCAATTCCTTGCATGCTCCACCGATCCGCCTTCCAGAGCCGGCAAAACCGCCTGGGTGGTTTCTCGCCCCAGGCCTCTAGTCATCGCAGTCACGTGCGTGTTCTTGCTCCTCTGGGCCCCTCGGATCACGCTCGTGTGGGTGCGGGAGGGGTGGGGCGTGACTCAGGCGAGATGCAGATTTCCTAATCAATGACTCCAACAGTGAATCATTATCCAAAACGCTGGAGAACGGGAGAGGAATAAAGCACACGCATCAACACGCACGTGTGTTATTCCGAAGCTCACAACCTCGAGCATTCCGAGAAGCGAGACGCAGTTTCTTGCAGTCAAGGACGAATTTTTCTGAAGTTAACCCTTTTGATATATAATCATCTTGCGAGTTTATTTTGCGAAATAAAGCACATAAACTTCATTCAAAGCTTGTCTCAATCTTTCCAGGAAAACATTCTATTTTTTCTCCGGTTTATGTCGAATATTTTGTCCCAAGGGCGCAAGACCGACTGTGAGAAGTCATACCTCTTTCTCAAATTTAACGTTAGTTTGTAAACGGCCTGATATTCCGAGAAAAGTAATTAAAATATCTACATTTTTCAAAAATATGGAAAGACACACGTTTACACGTTTTTATTTTCTATCTTAATTTCTTTGGGAACAGATGTTAAAATTACTGTTTCGGGAGATAAGTTGTTACCTATCGCCCCTAACAGTTGTGGCTATACAACCGACAACGATGACCTGTAACAGTTGAGGTTATACAAGGAACTCAATCTGTTGTTTTTCTTCTGACGATACATTTTGAAACATGCCATAGTGAGAGAGAACGCTTAAAGAAGTAAAGTTATATCAGAACCTTATGAAAAGAGCAAGTGAGGGTTGCACCAAGTACAAACGAACAATGCCATTTTACATTAACTTCACTGCAGAAATTATCTTGTTTAGACATTAAATATGACGCTGTCGTTGCCAAGGAAGAAACTCTGCACTGGCCCCGAGGTGATCCGCCGGAGCTCGTTCGCAGAAGAGCCGCTTAAGAGCTTGTCGGTCGCCGTCAAGCAAAAGAGAGACAGACCGATTTCACGGCGGGACGTGACTCGGACTCCTTTTGCGGCGTTCAGACCAATAGATTTCCATTTCAATGGACATTCAGCCCCGGTTCCTCACTCCAACTCACTCGTTCGGTGCCGTGTGATGAGGTTGCCAACTTAAAAAGATTATCTCCATGAGGAGCGTGTCGAATTCCTAATGTAAAAAGATAACCCTGCGGTGTTTCCCTAATATTGCTTCCCAACGTGTCAGAATTTCAAGCGGGTTTAGTCGATGACGCGGGACTTCCCAAATGGTTGATGGGTTCCAAGGAAGTTCCGCTTTAGAAAACAGCTTTTAATTTTCAAGTGTTTCCAGACAGTCAAAGGTATCAAAGTTCGCAATTATGAAAACACTTCCAGGTTTGGAAATAGCTATTTTAGAATATTAAAACTCACAAACATCAACATACATATATTATATAATATACTAATTTAATTCAAAGAAAAGAATTTTCAAAATGATATCATTTAGTTTTAAAATAAATTGGACAATTACTAGAGAGACTAGGGACTTTGACCCAATATCTCGGCTGTCCTGTTTACTTCAGTGTTCGAAAAACTCCGCTGGTATACGTATGAAGAAACAGTAAGTAGTGGAAAGAGGGGCACGGGGAACGGGAGAACCTCAAGTACTCTACAGAAGAACTGCGATTATTGAAACTTTTGGGGAGAAAATTATTTATTTAAATATAATTTAATTGTTGATTCTTATATTAAATATATTATTAAATATATTTTACAATTTTCAATCACCTTACGTTTGTTAAACTTAATTTCATCGTTTTACATTAAGTTTCTGTTCTAACAGGATTTTTTAATTTCTGAACTTCATCGGATCATTCGAATTTTCGCATATCCAAACTGGCCCGATCCCCATTTAGTGCCAATGATTGGAGTTCTACTGTAGTGTCAACTGAAAACACTCCAAAAGGCGATGAAGTGGCAAGTTCAAGGACTATTGACTATTCCCTAAATTTGGTGACAATGCAAATAGTTGTCCCAACCGTAATGAAGCAGCAAGGATACGATTTTTCCCTGATCCAAGGCCAATCTCGCCTCCAAATATCTTCTTCCTTGGCTGCGTTCCCAAAAGTAAGCAACGTCTTCAGCAAGCGACAGGCCAAGTGTCGCGTGAAATCGCGTTTGATATGGCGACCTTCGCAAACGGTCACAGTCCATCAGGAAACGATTTGGTGCAGAACAGAAAGAGATTCTGGGCAATTCTGAACGGTGACATGGCGACTTGTGGCCAGAGACAACTTTAAAGCATGGTGGGAATGGAGACATCTGACAGTAAACAGCACAGTTCACACAGCGGAAAAAAAAAGGTTTGGTAAGTAGTCCTGCTGTTCTTCACTTACGTCAAGTTTGAGAATGAAAATAGCAACTGCGCGCAAAAATCATACCAGATAACTATGCTACTAAGCATCTATGATTCGATCAGCTACCAACGTGCGAGCGTAAGTGTAGTAATGGAATGATTGACGTTCGTTGCAGCCGATTAGCTGTTTGAAAATACAATTGCAGAATTCTCTTTCTCTAAATTCTTTACAACTTCTTCAGATTTCGAGAACTTTACACCAGGCGAATATCGGAGCAGTACCCTAACAAACGGGCCACGGATTTCGCGCGATCTTTCCTTCCCTTACACACACACTTACACTAACATGCACTACACTACCACACATGCCGTGAGATCGGTCGGGGGCTTAGAACTTGTCCCGGCTGGGGCGGTGCCCCGCTGTTGAGAGATACCTGGTCGGGGAAAACCCCGCTAGCCGACGGTAGGCCGGCGCCGGATCTCGCCATCCAGCTGGGGAAGATCACCGCCACTTCCAGATGAAAAAATAAGCAGTACACTTACGGGATTAATGACCTCGGTAGTTGATGCAACCGTAATCACTAAACAATTCAATCAATCAATGGAGAATTTTACGTAACTTTAGTAACACTATAATGTAAAATTAGATCAAACATCCCGGCTTTATCTAATCCATCTTTTCATTAATACGTATATCTTGATGTGTTAACACAAAAAAGCAAATAGCATCCAGGTTGTCATTTGTCGCAGCTTGTAGGCAACGACTGTGTGCAACGACTCCAGGCAAACAACAATTCTGAATATGCCATACGAAGACAAGACCCTACGTCACCCATTTTGTTTTTGATTAACAGGGGAAGTGATGAATAATATACACATAGTATGTGGCATCAGACAGTCTCTACACGTGGCCTCTCTTACCTTGAAGGAAGGCCCGATGCACCTGGGCCAATAAACATTCCCGTATTTACTAACCCGTTTCCTTTTCGAATATCCTTGATTTGTATACCTAAGCCTTTTAGTGGTTAGGCAGACCCTATGGACTGAGCCTCGCCATTAATAAAGACATTATTATTATTATTATTATTATTATTATTATTATTATTATTATTATTATTATTATTATTCCTCTAATTCACGACTAAAGATGTAATGGGTCGGTTGATTATAAAGTCTACTCCGGGTTGCAACCAGCATCCTAAGGAGCAGATGGGTTATTTCCTGTCATCCGTTACTGCGAGCCACAGTGGCTTCGTGACATCCCCCCGCAGAACCCAGCAAGAGTCTCTCCGATCGCCAGTCGGCATTACTAAAACCTACAGGATTTTCACAGACTGCTGAAAGCAGCCTCCTCCACCGGCTAATGCACCGTTCGAGCCTTCACTTTCATCAGTGGCCTGGTGGGCCAACTCAGTGTCTCTCCTGTTCCCTCCATGGGCCGATAATAGGAAGTCCAAGGGTTCATGACCTTTCCTCTGTACTGACTTCCCACTAATAAACAACAACAACAACAATAATAATAATAATAATAATAATAATAATAATAATAATAATAATAATAATAATAATAAAATTCGAACTCTCCAAGAGCGTGGCAATCGTAAATGCGGTAACTGGACAATGAGGAAACGTCCCCTAGACTTCCTAAAATCTTTGCGAATCCCGCGTCCTCGCGCCCGCCGCGCCAGCTGCCCGCCAATGCCCACCGCTCCAGGGCGCGCGCCGTCAGCTGACCTCCAGCGCAGCGTGGCGCGTGCGGAGCGGCGTGGCGCGCAGAAGCCCTCAGCTGTCGGCCATTGAGGCAGCCACCACCGTTCCCACGCGCCACGTCGCACGCACGCCCGACTCGCATGGGCGCCGCTACATGCACCTCGCTATATTATACTAGGGGCAATACATTTAGATAGGCGGCTCAAGGCCACTCCGCCATCCCGCCACTCCGCCACCCCGCCACCCCGCCACCCCGCCATCCCGCCATCCCGCCACTCCGCCATCCCGCCACTCCGCCATCCCACCACTCCGCCACTCCGCCATCCCGCCACTCCGCCATCCCGCCATCCCGCCATCCCGCCACTCCGCCACTCCGCCATCCCGCCACTCCGCCATCCCGCCACTCCGCCATCGTTCCTCCTCTCCCTTTTTAAGCATTAGAAACAACGATCAACTAAACAAACGTCCAACTTTCCCGTTTGCATGTTGGAAAGTGAATATGCGATTCCTGACAAGAAGTGGAGACAGTAGCAAGGGACAGAGACATGCCTAAATACATTCTCTCCGTTCTACGAAGAAAAGAACGGGTTCGGTGTGCGGGGTAATGTGCACCGGTGCGGTAAACGCAGGGGTGCAGTATAGTGCAATGTAAACAATAACATCAAAGAGTATTGTTTTTATACATGCAAATAATTGTTTATTTGAGACTCCCTTTCGGGGTCCATATCCATCCTGCTCAGCATGTACGAACTTTTCTTACCCTGGGTGATAAGGAATTTAATACCACATTGGTCACGTAAAAGTTACAAGTAGATTGATCTGAAAGAAGTTTATTCTTTTTTTTTACTTCCATCCACTTTCAATTGAAAATGAAATAAAGCGCAAAAAGTTAAGAATAAAACGAACAGTCAATATACCTCTTAAATGAAATGTAAGGTAAAGAAAACGTGAAATCTGACAATTCAGAGTTATTTACCAGCCCATTGGTGGGGTATACTTAAAAATATACACTATAATATCTTAATTTTCAGATCTATTAATGATCTCGTAGTTCGAGTTTTCATTCAGAATGCGGAATAAATTTTCCGCGCTTCATAAGAACGTTTCGCTTTGGAATGAAAACGAATTACAAACAAATGTTAAAATTAGGGGGAACAGGAGGTTTGATATTTTCGTCTTACCAGATAGTTTTGGTGAAAAACTTTAAAAAATAATAAAGTGGAGTTTGTAGTGTCCTTTATGATTGCTAAATTTTAAGCAACTTTACAAAATTCACAAGAAAAAAAATAATAAGAAATTACATAAAACTTCCACCAAAAAAATTATTTCTCCTCGTCATACTGTGTTATTTTCCAGTATTTAACAATTTTGTGAAGGGGTTCTTAAATTTTATTCCTTATGAGATATGTTCCTTTGTTTAAGACATTCTGGAGAACACTTTCAGCCGAGAAGATCTGTAAATACTTGAGTAGCTTTAAAAAGTAAATACGTTTTAGCATAAAAAAATTCTCCCACGAGAACAAGCAGAGAATGTGAATTTGAAGACGTTTCTACATTATTTATTTTAAATTAAGAAGAAAACAATATTTCTGAGAACAATATGCAGAATATTTCGTACCCTTGCGAATAATGAATGGGGTCTTTCCTGTCAAGTGGTCTAATTTCGGAGAAGTGCCTCGCACAAACATCTCGTGTTTTGATTAAATGTTGTGTGCAGAGTCTCTACCTCCAAATAACTTTTGTGAAGTTGTACCTTGACAGGTGAAATAGTTTTTCACATAACTATTTGTTTAACCTCACGCAACTTTGGGATACAATATTTGAAACGGATCTTACTTGTAAATTGTTTTTTGCTCTATTCAATGAAGCTAATATCAATGTTGGCTTTATAAACAGTAGATATATTGTTCCAAAGTCGCCGAAAAAGAGATGTTAAAAAAGAAAACTAGATTTTAACATCGTGGAATCAGACTTCGATGCGGCGTCACCCGGACAGCCAAGAGGACTTACGGGATGTGCACCCAAGTAAAAAGTATTTACAGAAATGCCACATAATAGCAAATACAATATTTTATTCATCGAGTCACCTACATTATTCTTTCTTTGGCCTCGGGTTATTTCTACATGGACTGTAAATGAAACGATATGTTTCGAACAAATGAACCAACAAATAATCTCGAAAATTCAATCGCGACATCATGAAATTCCACGTTTTAAACTAAAAAGAATATACTTGAGGAGTTGGACGTACAAAATTAAGTTCGTTTAACATACGATCCCTTTGCCTCTTTTGCTCCAAACGAACATGTCAGCCATCTAAGCCAAAATCAGCAAGATACGTTTTCAGAGAAACCAATAAGAATTCAACAGACATCAGGCCCCTCACAACAAGTAGACGCAAGCAGGTTTATCTTCTTCGAAGGACATTAGAAGATCTACCGTTCTGGAATAAAAGAGGTTTTTAAAAACCAAACTGAGAGAACCAATCAATACTAAAAACTGACATTTTCAGTACTCTTTAATGTGGTTCCTTACGTTGTTTGCTTGTAAATCCCAAATTAACCAGTACCAATCAGTCTACTGTAATATAAGCTTCCACGAGAACTCATACAAAACACCTGCTCCTTGACAACCAACATCACGAAGCAAACAGGAAACATGTAACCAAACACAATGAGGATCATATATCTCATTTCAGATCCCTCTAACGTAACAGAACTATTACAGACTAGGATCCCAAGATAACTCTACGACACGTAGAGAGATGTACGTAACGTACGAGCAACTGAAGAAAACGTGGACCAATCTGGGCGGCCCACGAAACGCGAACGTCATTCCCAGGCGGTGGCTGCGCGTTTTCGTCGTTACGTGGACGTTACGCCGCGCCGCAGTGTATGGCGTTTGTTTTTGAGCCGTTTCGAGCTCCCGAGCCTCCGCGTGCGATAAAACACGAAGCCCCTTATCGCGCCGTCGACTGCGACGCGGGCGCAGAAGGTCTCCCGAAGCAGCTTCGCCGGTCCCGCCAGCATTACCTTCCCCGGGAATCACAAATGAAAAACAGCAGCTAGGAGGGTACCAGACAATATCATACGGTAAAGGAAATCCGTGAAATGCATCATACCGACAGACAAATACTACATTAAATCAGTGTTTCTCAAACTCTTGTAATACCGCAGTTTTTTCATCAAATCCTTCATCGATCCCCTTGCCTATCGTTTTGCAGTGAACACAAAATCTTCAAAATTAGAATCATAAAGAAGATTTATAATTTATGGACCTTTAAAGATACCTTCTTTGATTTACTTTTCATTACTGATGCCATGGAATCGTTGACACCATCATTGGCGCGCCTTCATTGTTTAGGGCTTTAACGTATTGCTTCATAAGCCCAAGCTCGATACGAAACGGAGGTTACAGTTTGTCGGACTTTTCAATAAGTGTGTTTTGGTTTATGTTTCTCGAACCTAAAATCCACTGTCTATGTTGCCATTCTTTTTCGGTTCACTGGTGTAACCTTGCTCGACTGCCCCACCCACACAGAAAGGAGTGGTGCTTTGTGTAGACTGCTTGTAAACCTAACACAATATTTATGGCTTTAAAATTTCCACTTGTGTTTCTAGTAATTCAGTTTATACAGCATCCTATGCAGATTTTCGTATGTTTCTGCCAGAAAATGAGCAACGGCAACGGATGAAAGTTTGTTTTTGTTGTGAAGAATTTGCACCACAAACTGCACTTGGAGGCATCGATGAAAAGTCTCCAATGTATAGGGTCATACTTACGGTAATCCTAGTTTCTCCAGTTTCCTCTTCAGAAAAGATGGGTGTAAATTCTTGTTAGCTATAACTACTAATAGGTGCCAACATGTCCCTTTCACGAAGTCTAGACCCGAGTTTCTCGGAAGATTTCTTTGCAGAGCCAAGATCTTGTATAAAATCATTTAATGCATTTTGCTTGAAACGTTTAGGTTCCTTTTCATCATCTTCAATGGAGAAATCAGTCAGAAATAAGATCGACCATTTCTGCGTCACATTGAGATTCAGAAGTCTTGTAAATTTTCCGAATGTTGTGGGACTGGTACATCAGGACCATGAGAAACGAATGAAATTGCAGATGGAGTATTGTTTGGAAACACAATAATACTTTTGGGATTGCTGTTAAATCCTTTCACATTTACAGAATAGAAATATCAGTCAGTACTGTGGTCGGTAGGTTGTCGCCACACCATTAGAATTCCGAATTGTAATGCATCTATCACTATTCATCCATTACCGTAACGGCCCTATACACTTCTATAAGCCATATGTTGGGCCCACGGCTTGTCTTAGTCTCCCAATGTGATGCGGAAATAGGCATAGTAGCCCTTTCTCCCGAACTCGGTTATTTTGTGCTGCTGTCTAAGCGGCACGAAACTTCCACACACATAGCAAAATGAATCTGGAGTGTTCTTGCAGCCACAATGTTGATTTAATTTCAACAAAAACATAATCTTTTTTATTGAAATACGTTATATACTTTGTATGTCACTCACTAAAGAGCACTTATGAAGACAAAAATCTCTTTCACTAGCAAGCGAAACGCAACTCGGGCTAACGGACAAACCACAACAAAATTTCGCCATGCAGCAAAACGTGCTCCATTGTACCGTGTTGCCGGCTCTAGACTCAAGCAGATTACAGAGGGTGGCTAGGTGATTGCAGAACATTGAATTAATAAATTAATCTGAAAATCTTAATAAAAGCAACTCGTAAGAAGAGGAACGTAAGAAGAGCATAAACGAAGTAAAAAAAGTAATATAAGATTTTTTTAAAAAACGTGACGTGATGTGGGAAAAATAAAGTCAGAACATGATTCAGGGTGCAAAAGAAATCCTAAAAAGCAATACAAGATGGCGGCAATGAAACCATCGCAGGCCAGTGATGTTATTTAGTATTAGATGGTTGGTGAGACTTCCACACCATGGGTTTCAAATACAAGGCGGTATAGCAACACTACAAAGTAGTGACAACACTTTTATAACCGGTACAAGACGTTATTCACAGATCATTTATTACATTCTTTAAATTAAATCGCCTCACCTCTGTCACTTTCCCCCTCACATGTGGAAGATATTGTACATCGCCAGCGCGTACATCCCTTTCGAGGACCTGCAGAGGCCGCCCTTTGCTGTTAATGATGCTTCCTCTGGGGTCGCAGTATTGCTCGCGAAATAGTACTCTTTATCCTGGCGAAAAGGTCGTAATCGCACTGACACATGTCGGATGTAAACGGTGGTTATTCTAGTACCTCCCACTGCGAGTTAGGAGCATGGCCGCAGAGTTAGCTGCGTGACTCTGCATTGTCATGAGCGGTGTTGGGAGTCCGGGCAAAAGTTGCAGTCGCTTTGAGAATAGTGCGAGAAGAAGATGGTTGACAAGAAGGCGCAGGCCACGCTGCAGCACATGCTTCATCCAGTACCTGGAAACGTTGAGTAGAATTTGACAACGTGCCACTTCAGTTCTTGACCCACGTACGTTGTTTAGCTTTCCTGGACTTGTAGCTCGGGCTCTACCACTCCCCTCTGTTTCAGAGCATTGGTGCTCTGAAGCGACTAACACGTGGTCATTACCTCTTCACGACTCGCTACTGTTCGACTCGCGTTCACAGATCCATTACGAAACTTCAGATGCAGCGACTCTCCCCTCTGAAGGGACAGAAGTGTTGTCACTACTTTGCATCCAGATCTTGTGTATAGTTCGTGCCATTTTATGAAGCACGCTAAGACAGTACAATTTGTTGTTTGTTCTATGAGTATGGAAATCGAGGGACTCGACCATCAAATAAATATGAGATACATACTTATTAGATACTTACAACTACTAACTGATGACTGAATGGATCTTTCATTTGACGAAGATGGTGAAATGACGACTTATTTACTTAAAAAGATTTGTGAATAAATGTAATACATATATATAATTATATACGTTAATCCCCGATCCTTTAGTTGCAAAGCAGTCGTAGAAGAGAATTAAGTACAAATGCAGTGAACGTGAAGGTCCTAATAAAAATGTATTATTTACTAACTTCTGTAAAACGGAAGAAATTCTACGGTTGATACGATGATTCTAGAGAATCGATGTCTTCCGTCGGTTGTCGAAATTCAAATGCCACATTTTGTGTATTCCGCGAAACTCAATTAGCTTTCTACTTGGTCTTCCTAAGTTCTGAGTCCGAAGCGACCCACCCACCCGTTAGCCGGCGAACAAACATCGGCGGCGGCAAAAGACTTGGCAGAAGACTTGGGCATCGCTTTGCACAGTTTTGCGCTGCAGGACACGCCCAAATGGGCTTCCAGCGATTCCTCCGCCACCCTCTTGCTCCCGCGCCGACGCCCACTGAGTTTCACGGCATCGCGTCTTCTTCTTCTCCTTCTTCCATTGCCGGCTGAGATGGACTCAGGACTCATGGCTCAGGTAACGACCGTTGCCACTGCAGTGTCTCAGATCGGGAGGCTCTAGCGTTAGTCTCGTCTAGGGCTCGAAGATCGAGATTGCAGTCGATTGCTGTACGCTATGCTGTGCCAAAACCCCCAATTGGTTAAATGCCACGTTACTCCATCCAAAATACCGAAA
This sequence comes from Teleogryllus occipitalis, assembly GCA_011170035.1. Taxonomy (NCBI): domain Eukaryota; kingdom Metazoa; phylum Arthropoda; class Insecta; order Orthoptera; family Gryllidae; genus Teleogryllus; species Teleogryllus occipitalis. The sequence goes on along the minus strand of BLKR01000393.1, from coordinate 59,237 downwards.
AACTGTGGTCTTAGTTGAATTCAACGTTTTAAAAACTTTTATACCATATTGAACGATAATATTTTAATCAGACCGTAGCCAGGCTACTTCTAATTTTTCGCCTTCTCCGTCGTGTTTTGAATACCTACATCTCCTTCATTGTGTGCACCGCCTCTTCTGTTCTCTGCCACCGCCTCCGTTGCGACGGGCGCCGCCCACAGCGTCAACAGGGCGTAGCGCCGCAGCGCCCCTCCGCCCCCCTCCGCACGCCCTCCGCGCCATTCTCCAATCCCCTCTGCCCTCCTGCCCGCCTACCGCAACCCTTACTACGCCGCCCGGCCCCTCGCTCGCCCACAGACGTGGCCATCGCCCCCTATCGTCCGACCACCCTACCATTCCCCGCCCCTCCTCATCATTCCTCCTTCCACTCTGTCCTCCTGCCAGCCCACCCCACCCACTACTTCGCCGTCCCCCCTTGCCACCCTCCGCCACGCCGCCCTGCCTCCCATGCCCAGGCACCGCCCCTCGCTCGCCCACAGACGGCGCCGCCCCCCGCGGAGGTTGAATGCCGACGCGTCGCGGGCTCCTTACGTAACGCTGTGAACGACTTCGTAGCGCTTGCGCGGCGGAATCTTCTCTACGCGGTCGAGCAATGCGAGACTTCTTAACACGTGGTTGGAAGTGGGCCCGCGGAAATATGATGCACGCAATATCACATATCCGAAAGGGCAAGGACAACTTTCGAGTTACAAGTATTTTGAATTATCGACATTAAAATTCAGAACGTCAATTCTATAGAGAAAATACAGATATTACGTATTTCGCGTTATCGCAAATTCTCAGATATCCAAAATATTATTTACGTCAATATATTTGCTTCGGAAGAAAGGTTTCTTTCTTTCAAAAGGTAAATTGCATTATGAAAGCAATACATTCAATAGGTTTTCTGAAGCGGAAAAACACGATGGAAAATTTTGTTTGCATTGGACTTTTTGTATAAATTTATTCATTTTTTTAAAAAATTTCGCATACTTAAGGAATATTTTCTTGGATCCTCTTCTCGAATCAGTATTTCAGGTGTCCATATTTCTTTACTCAGTGCTAAAAAAAGTAATTTATTAAACAATGACATTTATCTATGATAGAATTAAAATGCTGTCTAATATATGATCCATGTTAGAAAGAAGTAATGTTCAAATAGCATTTTGATTCTGGGTTGCATTTCAGGAATATTCTTCTCCATTTGTCATTAATATTTCAACTTTTCTAGAATAACTGGTTAAAAAGGTTAAAATAATTAATGAATGTATTGCCATATTCACTCATATCTTTACACACTTCAATTTATTTTCGCAAATAATGTCCGCTAGCACATCTAGACGAAGCAGCTGTTTTGAACTGCAGTCTTAGAGAAAGTTAATGTTATTGTGGTGTACTCCATTGTAAAACATGAAGGTCTATGATCACGTTGAAGTAATGGACGCTATTATAAACTCAATTTACATTCGACACTACACAGACTTGCTGCTGGTTCTCCATTACGTTTTCTGCCCACGCCTCTGCTGCTTACGTAACATGTCTCATGAGGTGTGTGGTATACGTGGATGCGACTTTAATCGCTCACAGTTTTTTCAGGGGTCGAAGGTGCATTTTAATGTACGTGATGCAATTTTCATGTGACTTAGATTGAGGAGTCGTGTGTGTCAGAGGTCAGGCACAACTGTTGGGGAGGTTGTACTCTTTTACATAATTACTGTGATAAAATATTAAAGATGTAAAACGTAATAGAAACTAGTGGTGCAGCAGAATGGCACAGACTTTCTCGTACCAATTAGTTTAGAGATCTCTGTAGACTAGGGTAGCCAGTCCGTTTTGTCCCACCCTCTTCTCAGCTGATACCTATCAACGGCTGAAAGAATTTTCTTAAGTTTTCGCTTCTCTAATAGTATAACTGACATATGACCTTAGGATATTATAGAAGAGTAAAATTGGGTCCAAGGTGCAAATTTTCATTAAATAATTTTCATTAAATAATTTGGAACAGTTTTTGAGAAAGTGATGTTTTAACTTTTCTGACTATGCGCAATTTTGAGCTCAGTTTTACATCAAACGTTTGAGTTTTCGATTAACTTTATAAAGAGTAATTTGAAGCACTGGTACTCATTAATACAATAATGTATAAAAATGTCCGTAATGTAAATATAAATGACGAGAGATTAAAAAAACAATGCATTTGTGTAATCAGTAAAAAAATCAGAAGACAAAAATTAAAGTGGCGTTTATATTACGTTATTTAGTTAGCACTATCCATACAAAAATTTTAAAGAAAAACATTTAGAGATATTTTTTTAATTGCCCAATTTCGCTAAAAAGTACGAAAAACTATTAATACTTGTATATTCAAAAAGTGTTCATGACAATAATTAAACCTCTAATTGTGGAGAACAAATTTTATTTGAATAAGAAAATCTCGATCTTCAATAATGTAATTTTAGAAGGGGGTCTAAAAGTTTCAAACATTTTCAATTATAGAAAATTTAGATTTAACGGTGGAAATCGAATGTATATCGTCTTTATAAGTGTATTTTTCTCTATGCTTAAAAGTATTTTTTTAATTGGAGAAATTTTTGCGAAAATTTCGAAAATGTCTTAGGGGTTGTATTTAAAGTAAGACCCCCAAAACTCAAAGAATTCCAAATAGCAAAGCTTCGAGTTCGATCGGGGTATATTCAGTTTGGAAAAAAATCCTATGAATACTTCAGGCTGTACTATTGTTCACAAACGAACGAAAGTTTTGAAAAAAATAAACACTTTTCTTTATCAGGGGATCCCAAAACTCACCCATTGTAGGAAATGGGTTACTCTCCGACTGCGTAGTGAGAGTCAATTCCTACGCATTAGTAATTAATTATGTTTATATCTAGAGATTTTCAAATTGTTTTGGAAAGAATTGTTCTTGAAATTACGTCATCGACGAGTTACCCCTTCTTTAGCATATGGCAACTTTCTCAAATTATCACTTTTCATTTTATAATTATGTTTAATATCATAAAAATAATGATAGTATGTAGTTGCATTAACGACACTTACAAGTATGTTTTATTTTAATGATTTCGAATTTATTGTATACATAACCACATTTGCGTGCACCGACTAACAACCCTTTTTGGGTAGTCTTGCTCACGGACGCCCCCCCCCACTACGCACATACACACACACACACACACACACAAACGCCCCCACATGGTTATCACTAAAAATACACACACACCACAACACATCACTCATACCCGACAACACTTCAGATACTACTCACGCTTTCACATGCAATCATCAGCGTACAAAAGCACACATACACATTCACACATGTGTCTGCTTAGACATCGACACTCTTCGCACCAAACAGGAGTAGCACGAACCCTGGCGTTTAGGTCAAGGGCCTCCACAACACTTCTCCTCCAGGTGCTCCTTTGTTTATCGTCGATCGATCAGACTTCATTCATGGAGGCTGTTGTATGGCTGGAGGAGAGGACGTATCCTCTTTGAAGAGGCCCGTTATTGTAGCGCTCGTCCGGATGCGTTGAGGGACCCATTGCACGGAGAGGAAGCCAAGATGAGCCCAAAGGCAGCCGGGACCAAAATGGCCTGTGTCCTCCATCTCCTCACGTCAGCGTTATACAATATGATACAATGCCACGCACCGCAATGCGCCACAATGGGATCCCGGTGCCTCTCAAGGCGGGCGGGTGGGCGAGGTCACCGTCTTGGAAGCGCGCGGCTGGCGACGGAGAATCACGACGTCCTTGGCTGACGATGCCGTTTTCAATCTCGCCAGCAACTGCGAATACGCCCATTCGTCGAGGAGTGAGTAAGTGAAAGTAATGATCTGGCTTGTGCGCGTCCATGAGATGGGTTGGTTTCCCACAGGCTGCTGGTTTTGTCTTCCAACACAGTGGAGCCCTAATTCATAATGAAGCTAAAAGGGTGGGAATTTTTATAATTTTTACGTAAAACAATAAAATTAATATTGGTTTGCTCGAGGTTTTTAATGGGGAGTTATTTTCTTGTAAAAGAGAATGTTGCAGTTTATGGGTTGCATCTAATATCATAGGAGGACGTTTCAAAATTATCTTTGAATAGGGGCCTCATTAATCTAAGACCATACCAACCGCCTGTAAAGTGGTCGACCCTTTTTTGTGGAACTTTCATTTTGTACCGTGTTGATTACAAAAGGAGTGTGCGCATAGAATAGAGTTAAGAAGAAATCTGAAAGATTTTATTTATTTTTGGGTTCGAAAGATGCTTTTCCGAGTTACACGATTGCCCTGTGCGAAAAGTGTTTCTAATATTGTATTTAAAGTGTATGCATCCTTGTATCCGCTTGTTCATTATAATTCATACGATGAATGCCATATCAGAATTCACATATGGAGTATCGTTGGAATAACTTTCATATCACAAATGACACTGTTCATACCCCAGCGCTAGTAGTGTCATGAAAGGAAAATATCAGTAGTTTGGGGACTGATTTTTTCTAGCGATGACGCTGTCGAAACCTGTAGCGCTTGTTAACGGGAGGTCGTAAGGTTCAAGTCCCGGGTGGCAGTATTCTCGACACTAGCTGCGTTGAATTCAGCCGCTGCCTGGAGGAGAATTCAAGCAGCAGGCGGCTCTGATAGGTCGTTTTCCGAGGCTCCGATCATCACCAGGCGAATGCCGGAGCAGTACTTTACAACGCGGTAGGGACCTTGCGCGGTCCTTCCTTACCTTTGCCCTATCCTCACCCCTTACTTCCACTCGCTCTTATATGCACCCTACCACCATAACATGACGGGAGCTTAGCGCTTATGCTGGTTGTGACGGTGCCCGCTTCGCGACGTAAACTTCGCAAGCCGTCTTGTAGGTCGCTGTCGAATTTCGCCATTCAGCGGGGAAGAACACCGTCACCTCCAGTTATAAATCGTACACTATTCTTTCGGGAAAAATGACTAGCAGTTGACGCTCTCAGAAACACGAAATAATCAACTGCACTCTCTCACGACGAGTTGATAAAAATGTGGAAGGAAAATGTGGATTTGATTATGCCACCAAGTCTCTCTGGTGGCAACCACCTTGACATCACTGATTAAGGAGTCGAGTTTTTCGAATCTTAAATGCATGATATTCCTGTTCCGTTCCGTCGTCGCCCTTCGCCCGGGGGTTATGTCACCCTGGTCGCGTGGATGCCTCCCATTTGGAGCTGAGAAACGCCGCCACCGCTGACGCAAACGCGTGCTGCCGCACGTGGCGCCGCGCGTGGTGGAACAGTCAACTACTGGGCCGCTGAGGCAATGAGAAGTCACCTGAACCACGCCTGCCACCAGGTTGCTATGGTGGCGCCTATGTTGTTGTCTTTGGCTGAGATCAAACGCCTTTATTTTCACCTCCACCATCAATAGATTACTTGTAACGGTCTCAAGGAATGCGGTATTCCATATTTATCTTGGGATTCCTCGATCTTCCTGCAGGTGAACATTCGTTAGGGAAGCTTATCATCACATGTTGTGTGTATTCACACGAAATGATTCACGCAAATTATTTTATTTCCTTGTCAATATTTAATTCCTTATTATATTAATGGGTAAGAATAGTTCTTAATTCATACTTTTTACTCACTTCCCCTTGGTCAGTTACCCTTTGTAAGTATTTATGACCCTAATATCCTTTTTCGACAGCCCTTCCAAAAAGTTTGGTTTACAATGAACAGTCCTTCGGCAATGTTTTGAAAATGTCCTATTTAACAGTGTGAAATGGTCGTTACTCACCTATAGTTTATTTTCAAAATTTCCTTAAGGTATGCCAGGATTGTCAGAACTCCATTTGTGTGTATGAGTCAGTACATGACATAATTGTTAGTTTTCCTTTTCCTAAACTCGTTACGTAAGTACAATATTTATTCACCTTTCTGTGGCAACAGTTGAATGTTTTTTAGCCCCAAACGAAAGGAAGGAGACAATTCCAAGGAGCGTATTATATTCGCCCATTATATGCCTCCCTCTGAAAGTAAAAGTCGGTGCCAATGGAAAATGAATTTTATAGTACACCGTAACGCATTTACTTTCTATTCTGGAAACGGCTCCCACGTAATTTCAACAAGATATCAATGTAAAGCACATTAACTTTCGTAAAACAGAGGTACTGAGCATGTCATAGTATGAGTGTATAACATTTTAATGTTCTAAAAGACGAGCATCGAATGAACAAGTGGAGTAAAATTACAACAAAAACATGTTTGTTTGGGATATATCCTAGTCCTCGTCGTTACTATGCAAATGGAAAAAGATCAAGTTCTTGGCGTTTTAAATAAAGCATTATGATGCGATACGTATGTTTCATGATTTTTGGTCTATTCTCTATCACAGGTTCCAGTAGTCAAGGCCGTACACGGTACGGTTTTCGTGCAGATTGGACTACAGAAAACGTGCAGTTCCGACTGCATGATAACTGGCTGAAAACGTTTGGGCATGATAGTATTTTTTCGTGCAGAAAGCTTGCAATTTGACTAAAGTCCCTCTAGCGGCCGAATCGTTTACTAACGGATTTTGTTAACCCGACGCGACGGTAATCGACCGTTTCGATTTTGTGGTTAGGTGTGGCAAGGTACAATTGTGTGAAGGGGTAGTGAAAAACTACCTCTTTCCGTATTCCCGCCTTCCTATTTTTCTTCTCTATGCTCCTCTTAATTAATACCGTTAATAAAGATCACAGCCAGAAAGTACCACAAAAATACCGCCACTGAAAGTACTCGGATGGCGCAATTCACTTGTTTCCCGGTAGACCCCCCGGTAGACGTCTTCTTGCGATTCATACCGAAAACGCACAGACCGTGTATGCGCGACATTTGGCATTTATACTTCTAGTTTGCAATGTTGAAGTTTCTGTACAGAAACTGTTTAAGAACCAAAGCTGCCGTGTATGCCAGCCTTTAGAGGGTCGCCGGGCCGTTTGGGTTGCGTGGGCGGCAGCTGCGCAGGCACAGAGGGGCGCTGAGGTGCGCGCGCACCGCTCGCCCGGAACGCAGGGCGCCCGGCGCGGCGCGTCGGGTCGAGGGTCAAGGATAGGCGGCGGCGGCGGCGGGCAGCCGACTTCTGAAGACGCCGCCGCTGAAACCAGCCAGTCCATCCCGCTCCGAACGCCGCCAACCCCTTCTCAGCCGCACGAAATACTAGCACTTGCTGAGCACCTGCCAGAAAATTCGATAAGAGGAAAAGGTTTTCCGAATATTTTCGGAGGTGCTGGAAAGCTTGAATGTCGAGTGTTGTCACTGAACGTTTTTTATTCGGGTATTAGTATTGCAAATTTTTGTAGTTTTGAAATGTTTGTGGTCGAACATTCTATCCCGGTCTAGGCAAAACACGTTCCTTGAAGTGTAAACAAGGAATACCTTTCGAGCGTCACAAAAGTGGTTTTTCTGCCTCACGTATTCTTGGTACTACACACCTGATCTTTGTTCCCCGTTCTACATATAAAGCACGTTCAGCGGAATTGTGTTATTTCTGGTACGTGTAGCTTAACGGAGACTTGCTCTGTTGGGAACGAGGAATTTCTCTTGAATTATGGATGCAGAGGTGACATGCAGCCAATAAGAAACCCGATTTGTCATCCACACGCATCCCCCAATCTCTTTAAGCAGTCGGTTCGTAATAAATAAAGCGGCTGCCGCGCAGGTGCCGGTGATCGCGTATCATCCGGGAAGTTACTGTCCTCCCAAGCGCCTTTCCTGTGGCCCGCGCGGCGCGCGGCTCGTTTGTCTTGCTCGATGACACGCGAGCGCGCCGCCGCGCCGCCCCGGCTCTCCTTGTAATAAGGAGTTTTGTAATAAGAGTGTTGTAATAAGAGTTTTTCTGTCGAAAATTCGTCTTTTTTTCCGCGCAGCATTACATACCATTCTCCCTACTCCGTAGCGAGAAAGTAAAAATCGGAGTCGTTTTGACACAATTTTAAACCGTTTCGTTTTACCTCATTAGCGATGGAGAGTTTAATATGGTTGATGGCTAGTCGACGAAGTATTCAAAAACCATTTCCTCAACTCCAATTAAATATGTACGCTCTCTCCGGCTGTGAAGTACGTTCTTACGCACTGTCGGTACGTTGGGATGCAACTGGAGTCCCATAGACGGTTCCTTGAGAATCAGAATAATGTTTTAAATAATTACAGTTTTGTACAAGTTTTATTATAATTAGTTGCTTAAATGAGACGTATTTTTTAAACTATTTTCACAAATTTGTTTTTCAGTATTTACGACGGAAGTACGCGGACGACATTCGAAACCACAATACAGTGGTTACATTTAAAACCTCAATACAAACTTACACACTGCAGTGCCCGACGTTGTTTACATCTTCAAAATTATCCATTTTGAGAGTCTAAATCAGTCATAAGGTATAAAAATTAGACCGCACAAGTTAAATGAAAGGATTTAATAAGTATTTGCACGGAAATATAATATAATTAAAATTCAAATATTTTAAAAATATGTACTTGAATGTCAGAGTTAAATGTCTCAGTGAATGAAAGGTCTCGGTAGTCTCCTGCGAACAATGCGCATTTTGTAAATCAGAATTTAAAATGGAAAATAGTTGTACTATACTGTATCCCACCTTAGATCAGTCAGCTCCTAATACTCCGCAGCCTTCGCCATTACATATCCGGTACTGTGCGTTAGTCCTAATATTGTTGAGCTTAAGATTAAATTTCCCTGAAAATCGAACGCTCACTTTAATTTTATCTGTGATTACTTTTGTGACTGTTCAGGGTGCTTCTTCAATTTAATTTAATACATGTTTTGAGTTTCTTTCCGTTTCTGATACCATGGAGGTAGCTATCCAGAATAGCTGCTTAAAAAAGGAATAGAGAATTCAAAGACGTTTCGTTTTTTCGATTACAGAATAAACAAAACTCGTGTCTTTACAGTGCCGCGAAAGCCTTGTTCTAAGGGCGTAGAATGTATAGTTTACGAGTAATGCCTTATCATTGTGTGTGTATACGCATTGTATGTATATTGTAATGCGATGTGTGTTGCATGTTGCCTATGCTGCTGATCTGCTCCCTGTGCATCTGATTACTGAATTTCAATTTTTTCGTCTTAAATCGGTTTGATCTACCCGAGGGAGAATTCCTTCCTGAGTGTTACCCGGGGTTTGGTCTCGATATTCTAAATTGGGCAAAGCTGTCATCTCTCCTTAGTGTATTTTGTGCCTGTATAACGGGGGCGTTTTCAGTGATTGATATTTCTGGGCACGTCAGCTGCTACAGTGATTAGTCCAGTTGGTATAGTTAATGACGTTTTTCTCGAGAGGTGGCGGTGCCTTGGCCACTGGATGGTGAGATCTGGCGCCGATAACACGTCAGCTCACAGGGTTCCCTCAACCAGGTATCTCCCCCAGCGGGGCAGCAGGAACAACTTGGTTGGTTGGTTGGTTGGTAATTCCGGGCGCGTCAACAGCTTAGGTCATTAGTCCCGTAAGTGTAGCGCATGTTTTTCTCTGGAGATGGCGGTGATCTTCCCCCGGCGGATGGCGAGATCCGGCGCCGACCTACCATCGGATAGCGGGTTTTGCCCTAACAAGGACTCTCCCAACAGCGTGGCACCGCCCCAGCCGGGACAAGCTGTAAGCTCGAACCGGACTCCCGAAATACGTGGTAGTGTAGTGCATGTTAGTGTAAGTGTGTTTGTGTAAGGGGAGAGGGCAGGACAAGGAAGAGGAAGGAAAGATCGCGCACGGTCCGTGGCCCGTTTGTTAGGGTACTGCTCCGGCATTCGCTTGGTATTGATCGGAGAAACCACGGGAAGCTACCCATCAGAGCAACCGGCCACCAGACTCCTCCTCCAGACAGTGACTGAACTCGACCTAGCAATCCACCTAGCGTCGAAACTCCGAGTCTGCGGTGGCGTGGGTCCGTTTGCGCCCACTGCGCGCGTGGAGTGCCGGTGCTCAAGCGCGCCGCTCGCACCGCGTCGGTGGCCCTGGCCTTAGCAGGCGCGGCCTTACGCAACGCTCGCCCACCTCAACCTGCGCCCCGCGAGGCGCCTCCTGGCCAGGCGCTCCCTCGCGTGCTTGCGCTCTCTCATCCTCCTTCGCGGTCGTGCTTTTTCTTTCGCGACTTCGTATCAATCTTCCATGCTTCTTCGCGACATTTTTTCGGGTAGGATCTTCGTTGTGTTTTGTGTGTCCACTTCGCCTTGCATCAGCTTTCGCGTGTGTTTAATTTCCTCTCGTGCCTCGTTGCTACCCGCCGCACGGTTTTTGAGTAATAATTTATGTCATTTTCAATGTCGCGTAAGAGGTGTCCTTGGCTTTAACCACGTCGTCATATTATCTACGCTCGGGCCGTAATTTTACCCTCAAATTCATTACTTTTTTTGTTTTTCAGAGAATCCGCATACACTTCACGAAATATATTGACGTAAATGCTCAATGAGTCATATGCATTTTGAAGCTTCTTTTGCGTTTCTTCAATCGTGCCTTCAACAGTGTTGTGATTAAAACATTTCTTGGTAACGAAAAGGACTCAGACTACAAACAAATGGTATTGGGAATACTACAAACAAATGGTAGATAGAATGCTTGTTTCTTTCCAAAATTTAGGCTGCAAAATAAGCATAAAAGTTAAATATTACATTCACATCTGGTCTATTTCCTGAATGCTGAGCGAAGAGCAAGGAGAAAGATTACACAAGGATCTAAAGGAATTGGAATGCAAATATCAAGGAAAAGGTAACAAAAACATGCTTGCAGATTACTGTTGCTTACTAAAGAGAAGATCCAACTTCATGTCACATGCGAAGAAGCAAAGCAGTTTCTTAAACTCAGTTAAGATGTTATAAAATTGAAACCGTGTCCTTAACATTCTCGATACATTTTTAGGCATTTGGTCCATTTGATTGTGGTTTTCTTCAAACCTGTATACACAATGCTTTACATATTTCTATATTATGTTCATAGTTTGTAGTATAGACGCGTTTAGATTAGTAAAATAATAAGAAAGAAGCATTCCTTGCATATGATAATAAATTAACTGTAATGTTCGCTGTCCGCATGTTTCGTATTTCTCCATTTTAATATTGATTTTGCAAAAAAACCTGATCTGGTAGAGAAAAACTGACTCCAGATCCGGAATCAGCATGCCAGAAATTAAAAAAAAAAAGATCACTACTGAAAAATTTTGCAATGATCGGAAAGTCTAAAGTCGCAGGTCAGTGTATTCCTTAGAATGAAAATATTTAAATTTTATTTAATTATTAAATTATATTTAATAATAAATTAATATTTATTATAAGTTATTATATATTTAATTATTATTTCCTTGTGAAACTCATAGTTAACTCCTGCAGAAAATCGTTATCAGCAGAACATGGGAGAGAGCAAAGCCCACACGTTTTGCTAGCTTACAGATTGAACTAAGCTACAGTTATAGGGAAGAATTAATAGCATGGACTCTGCACTTCTTTAAGGGCCTGAACATTGCCTACTTGGGCTTTGATTACACGAGCTTTCACAGCATCGAAGCAAATGTTCAGTTAATACATTGGCTGCTGCATATAAATATGTTCCACACAGATTCTCGCATCAGTCATGCAGACAACAAAACTTCCCTACAATTGAATCATACTGAGTAATAAAAAAATCATTAAAAAGTCAACAGACGTAAAGGCGGTATCCCAACAATCTTCCTCCGGCGCCGACCTATCGTCGACTAGTGGGGTTTTCCCCAACCAATATCTCCCACCAGAGGGGCACCGCCCCAGCCGGGAGAAGTTCTAAGTCCGACCGGTCTCCCGGCATGTGAGGTAGTGCAGTGCATGTTAAGTGAACGTGTGTAAGGGGTGAAGATAGGACAAGGAAGAGGAAGGAAAGATTGCGCGCGCTCCGTGGCCCGTTTGTTAGGGTACTGCTCCGGCATTCGCCTGGTGTTGATCGGAGAAATCACGGAAAACTACCGATTAGAGCAGCCGACCGCTAGAATTCTCCATACATCAGCTAAATTCGACCTAGCTGACAAGCTAGTGTCGAAAATCTTGCCACCGCCGTCGGGACCCGAACCCCAGGATCTCCCGGCCAGACCTCACATCAGCTATGCCCTGAGCCACCTTTGCCGGTACTTCCAGAATGAAGAACGTAGCCGAATTGATAGGGCAATGCACTTCATTCGTGAATCTGAACTTTTTCCTCCAGCGCGCGAATTTCGTTTCAAAGCTTACTTGTTTCGAACACTTGTTCGCAGTTACCCATGCACCCGCCCTGCCCCAATTCGCACGACCGCAACGGTGTCTGCATTCCGAAGCGTTCCGACCGCTTCTCGCCTCTCGCTGCTCCCCGCAAATAGATGCGGCGGCTTGTTTGGAACGCACCGCGCGAGCAGCGGCGGCATCGGCTGCCAGGTCGTGGATTAACTCCGCCTGCCAGCTGCCTCGACATGTGGACGAACGGCTTCCTGAGGGATGAGCGCGCGTAGATCTCGGGAACAGCCAGAGTAAAAGGAGAAACGCCGAGGGTAGGCAAGAAGACGAGGGAAAGACAGGACTGGCGAAGGACAAGGCGGGATGCAGATGGTAAAGGAGAAGAGAAGCGGAAAACAAAGCGGAAGAACGCCGGTCCTGGCTACACTACACCCATTGGACTAATGACTGTACTACACCCATGCACTACACCCATGCACTACACCCATTGGACTAATGACTGTAGGAGTTGCGCGCCGGAAACACGAAACACTCACCAACTTACTCACTAAGTTTCTCTCTCTCACATCACTTACTTACGAAGAGCAGAAGGGCTACAGGGAGAAAGTATAGATAGGAAGGGGAGTCCACGGAACGAAGCGGAACACGTAGTAAATAACTCTTCTTCCTCTTACAATTGATGCGTCTTCTCTCCAGCAGTATTATCTTCTCTGCAGTATCTCTCTACAGCATCTCTCAGCAGTACAAATGCTCTCAATAACAGGCCTGCTGAAAACGATAGCCCTAGAAGCACCCCCCAGGGCAACCGCGGGCACACGTTTTGCCTCTAGCCGTAATATAGCGGCAGGCCCCCCTCTGCGGAGAAAAGGGAGACGGAGGAAGGAAGGGGTTGCCCCCGGTCATGTTCCGAGAATTATTCGGACCGCGATGACCTGAATCCAGCTCACTGGGCATCCTGCTCTATGAGAATTAATCTTACCTAGTACCGCATATTTAACCATCCTACAAAATTTGCAAGGAGGTAAATTGGCAAACTACCGAATAAATCTCAACATCTATGATAGTTAAGGAACATTCAATCGAAGTTTTAACCAGAATTGTTTATATGTTCGCGACACTATAATTAAGTTGATAAGTAATATCCATTTTAACAATACTTCTTTACAATTATTGATACAACATACTGATACTTTAACAATACTTCTGATTGACAATTACACTACCGTTTCCAGTTACACTACTCGCATTTGCGGATGTATACGGATATCCCGTCATTAGCTAACAGAAAGTAAGTATAACCAAATGAAAAATTTACAACACAGAACTTTTTTTTATATAAATTGGAGATCACTATCGGAGACTTGTTACTGGCTTTTGAACACCTCCTTATGAAATATCATTCAACTCTTAAAAATTGATAATAGCTTTAAAGAATTCGCTTTATGAGTACTACGAGGATTGTGAATAAAAACATCTTGACGAAATTTCCACGTAGACATTCAGTAATATCCTATGAGCACAACTAGAATGTCACAGCAACCAACTGCCACGTCAGAATAAAAGCGAGTAGAGAACAAGCTCTCAGGTGGGTGTTGACTTTACGATCATCTCCCCTCGTCACGCACAATCAAGCACGTGACTCCACCCGTCACACACCCCCAAGTGAATGCGACGGCGTAGACGCATGTTACAACAGGCGAGCAAATAAAACGTGTGGGCGGCAAGGAAGAGGACAGGTAATAAAAACTGCTGTGGTGGAGACGTGGAAAGTTTACGCGGAAGACACTCGTGATCTGCCTGTTTGCGACCGCTGTTTGCTCCTGGAGACTTGCACTTGGGGACGGCTGGGAACGGCGCAGTATGGCCCCGAGTGGGAGAAAGCGGACAAAAAAAAATCGAATTTTCTCTTGTTGCTATAGTTTGTTTGTTGCTATGTAAATACTGTAAACTGATTATCCGCGGTCTAAGTTATGTGCGGATTATCTGCGGAACTTTCTGACCTTTTCTGTTTTGCTTTTCACTTTCTCGAACTTTTAAAATTATGGTATTTATAATAGTTATACGTTGTGGAAGATACTTCAGTCACATATGAAGAGACAATAGCAGATTTTTTGTTAAAAAGTAAGAAAAAATTGTAAGTATACAAAAGTATCGTTTATCATGGAACTGTACCTAGAGCCATTTTAGTGTAATACAACGTATCAAAGGAATTTTTGGGTGGATTTTCGTCCTTTTTCATCCTACTTCGGATTATCCACGGTGGCCACGCCATCATATTCCATGAATTATCGAGAGTTTAATGTGTCAAAATTCGCAACTTCTTCCTTTATTGTCGAAATATTTAGAGCGTAAATACCTACATGCCAGACAAGACTTGTAAGCCAATATCTCCACTCAATAAAAGAAAATTCGCAGCTGTGGCTGCGAAGACCGAGAGGTCCTTGGTGCGGGTCCCCTCGGTCATTCTTCTGACCTCTTGAAGCCGATCTCTGCCCCAGGGACAACTATTCATCTCAGCTACTCTGTTCTGTCGTTTCCGAGAAGTCCGGATATCTTTCGCCCCTTCTAATCTTAAATATATACTTCTAAATTAAGAATTTATTTAAAGTTTCAAGTTGGTGGTTGTTGGAAATAAAACATTCACGACCGTATTTTCCATCCTTTTTTTGTAACTACTATAAAATCGCAGTTTTAAGAAGCAATAAGTTTTATAATATTAATGTATGCCAAATTAATGTGAGGATGTACCTAGCAGGAATATTTAAAAATTAAAAAGTACTACGGCTTAACGTTATTGTAAAAGAATTGTTATAAAATGACTAACGAGGGAACACTACTGTTTTATGAGAAATGTTCATGCCAATATGAGAAGCTTTGTTGACCGCTGGGATGGACGTGTTAGCAAATTCCCTAATATTTTCCAACTCATTAATGGCCGAAAATATATAAAGATAGGACGAGACACGATGCTCGAATAATTTTGCATTTCATCTGAGAATGAATTAGGTAAATTAGAGTGTTTTGAAAATACGATTTTCGCCCGCTTTTTGTGCGTTGCTATCCACCGTGCCGCGGTCGGCTAACACGGCTGCCTGGGCTGGGGACGCGTGGCTTTCGTGCTGAGGAAGGCATTACGGAGCAGAATGAGCGTCGGCAGAAGCTGTAGACACCTGCGGTAGGAAGAGCAAAGTCTAAAAAGAGTCAAGTGCATCCAGACTAATCCTGTTTCCTTTGCAATTTCCTACTTGGCAGAATACCTTCCAAGAAAAGTATATGGCGGTGAAATGAAAATCTGTGCTTCGTAAGAATGCACAAGTTGGATTAATTAGCGTATGTTTATGCAATTCAAATCTCTTATTGTAATCTCCCTCCCAGACATTTTCCCTCCTTTTTCGTACAGTCAAGTTTTTTTTTAGTTTAACTTCTCTTTTCTTGATTCTTTTGTGACTCTTACTTCACCGGTATATTTGCAATTTATCGAAATTTCAAGATAAGTAAAATTATTTTATTTAGATACATTATCAGAAATTAAAAACTTTCGGAAATTACACAAATTTCAGAAATAAATTCCAAGAAAATTTGAAGTAGCTACGGTATATTAATAGCGAGAAAAATGTGTATTTATTGGTACAAATTTACACAATCGATACTTATGAAAATGACATAATTCGAGAGAAAACCCTTTTGACAGATCGGCTATTAAAACAAAAAAAGGATTCGGAAGAATACTAGCAGTTCAGTACATAAGAAACAAATATACAATCTACGAACATTATCACCAAAAACAAGGTATCTTTCGTTGGTTTAGAGTTCATACTTATGAATTTCGAACTAGGCGTAACCTTCTACCAGTAAGGAACGATATCATCATATATATCGCAAAATTAGCTCAACTATTTAAAAAATGTCACTTGAATATACGTTCCAGTACATTCCTATTAATTTTCTACAAAAAATTTGATATTCGATATTGAACAAATTCAACATTTTACAGGAAAATGGAAAGAGGACATTGATTAGATCAACTAATGGACGAGGAAATATATTTCAGGATATCGCGTTTGCGTTTCTCAACCAACGGTTTTCAACAGTTTCCAAAATCGAGGGGGTGGGGTGGAGATAGGCTTTTTTTTCATTTCCAGCGTTCACGCGATGTACCGCATGCGCACGCACAGCACGTAGTTCATCGAGAGCGTGGTCCGTTGGCGGTGCGTACGGCGCGGCCAGGAGTCCTTTCCCACGCCTCCTCCCGTCGCGTCGCGTCCCGTTGCTTTCTCCCGTCGCCGCGGCGTGGAGGCACCTGCCCCGATCGACCTGCCTCGCAGCGGTGCCTCCGCGCATATGCCGCTCCGCGTAACCCACTAGACCAGTCAGGGCGGCGCTCGGCGAGGAGGCTTCCTGCACACGCTGATTGGGGCGACGGCAGCCCAGCCACCACCATGCCAAGCCCGGCCTTGAGGTCCCGCGCCGGCAAGAATTCGCGGATTTGGCCGGCTAGCTCAAGATTAGAGCAATGTCATACACGAAGGTCGGGATCTGGACATCTCTTGCTTAACTGATGAGCCGCGTAATATGAGTTGGTCTATTTGAGTTTCGCTGCTTGCCCCTTCTCTATCTCCTTGCACCCAATGTGTACCTTCCTCGAAACGAAAGATAATTTCCCTCAATTACACAGAAAAACAAACAAGATTTCTTCTAGTGTTTCCTAATAGAGTTCTTGACCAGCAAAAGACGATTTCAGTTCATAACACTTGAATTCTCATTTACTGTTAAATTTGTGAATTTTTTGATATTGTTCATGAAATAATCTTGAAAGTGAAAAATAGAGGAATTTCAAATAATTGTTTTGTAAGTCTTCTTTGTAAGCAAGTTCCCAAGTTATCTGTGTCATACAGGAAGCTGAATACTTTTGCGGTGACATCATTACCCAAATATTTGTGATCAATGAGAGCCAAGGATGATATTTAAAAACTACGGAAGTAGGATAGTAATTCGCTGCTCCTCCGCTGTAGGCTGCGCCGTGCTTCCGCAGACACGCGCATTGGATTCCCCATTCATTAGCTCGGAACGCAAGGTGTTTGGAGGAGGGCATTCCTCAGCACGAGAGCCACGCAACCTCCTCCTCCTCGTCCTCTGCCAGTTGCCCAACTCGGATTCCCCGCTAAGCGCATTTCATCTCATCTCATCTCTTCCTGCATCGAGACGCCGCACAGTGGTTTGAACCAGTCAAAATACGCGCATGCATGCATGCACCTCTCTATCGTCATGCATACATCCAAAATTACAGATTTTTTTTGTTGTAAATATCAATGCTATTTTCTTCAATTCATTACACTTCATAAACAACAAAAACAAAATCGTTTTGTTTTTCACAAATAAATCATAAATTTATTTTATTATAAACTTTCTCGAGTTTATGTCGTAAACAAAAATTGTGTAAATTACTAACGTTCCTATTTTATGGTCTTTATTCGGGAAATTTTTGTAACAAACAACTGCAAACACAAATGCGCCGATGAATGTTTAATAAATGCCAAAACATTGACAATTCAATGTTTGTCAAATAACCTAAGCACGAGAAAAAATCCCAACCTAACTTTCGAAAGGGTCAAGAAACATAACACATCTGAATAGTTGTGAAACCCATTATTTTATATGTAGATGTTTCATCAATTTCTGCCTCAAAGAACAGTTTTAAAACAGTGACAATCCAAAGAAGTGTTTGTCTTTAGACCTAAACTGGAGAAAACTCCCAACATAACATATGAAACGAGCTCAAGAAGCTTATCACAGAAAAGTTGAACAGTTTTAAAACCCATTATTTTAAACGTATAAAATCTTTCACGTTTCACTGATAACGATTGTTTTGTTTTTTGTCGTTTTTTAATAACTTGGTCATATAGCGACCGCTGTGGTTGTTACAAATGTAGGGGGAACCATAGGAAGAACACGTAAGGACAACACGAACACAAACATCCATGCACGAGACGGAATTCGAACCAGCGATCCTTCCAGCCAAGGCAGGTATGGCCCTTCAGCCTTAGCAACCTCGGTTAACCAGGCCTAATAACATACGATCTCCAATTAATTTCCAGGACTTAAATCCCACGTTCACTACAGCCGGGTTTCATGTTCACTATAACCAAATCCTCTTATTCTTAATTGCAATGTAAGTGAAACAGGTTTCAGTTCATAATAACCGAGGATTCACTATTTCCGAGTTCACTACAACCGGAGTCAACTGTACTCAGCTGCTTATACTTGGATATTTTAAATGTTGCATCTGTTGGTAGTACCTTCAAGATGAAATTCGGCACCACTTTTTGCGTCTTCCTCGGTCCTGGCGCAAGATGTCACATGATCGCGACCGCATCAAGCAGTGCTGCAGATCAAGCGACTCTGGTGGCAGGACTATGAATGACGCAAAAAGTCGTGCCGAATTCCATCTTGGAGATACTACCCACAGATGCCACGTTAGAAAATCCCAAATATAACTTTAGGCCCCATGCGTGCGTTTCGACTCTGTTCAGACTACTGTGCGGCGCGGGCGGCGAAGCGCGGAATTCGGGAAAAGCGCGCGACCCCGCGGGCGCCGCGCCGGGCAAATGGGTCGCCGGGGTCGCAGGCGGCGACCGCGCACGCGCGAACGGGACCCGCGCGGCGCAAACATCGCCTTCGCCCTGCGTCCCGCTCCGCAACGCCTTGGCCCAGTGGGCAGCTGCATAGAAGCGCGTTACTCGGTTACTAACGAGCGCTATCGTTCACAGCGACTAGGAACTACTTTTTTTTTAGGCAGCTACTGTTAAAAATGGCTCTTGTGGGGCTTTCATAGCGTGTTAAAAGTTCGATTTTTAGCGCTGGAGCTAAAAGTACGCTCCTTTTTCACGTCCAGTTAAAGACCTTTTTTCGACGTTCAGTTAAATCTGTGAATGCAACAAAAAATACTTTCCGCTGCCAGCATCAGATACTATTGGCCGTAATGTATCAGTAACAGATTTATACATTCGAAATAAAATAATACAATAAAAGTCAGCTAGGCTGCCTAAATGTGTACAACATGCGTGATACAAGTGATTGTATTTTGCATGTAGAACTTACGCCACTCGGTCTATCGGCCACATGTCACTACCTCTCTTACTCAAAACACTTGTATCATAAATAACTATTTTCGCAGTTTTCATGCGAAATGCAACCCGCAACACACGTTTCAATCCAACCTACTTTAGTATGCCAAGTATATATCTCGGGAACAAAGCGTTTTATACTCTAAAAATTGGGTTTTGTTTCTCATGAAATCTACACAATGAAACCTTTTGGGACGTGCTACTACATTTTTGGCGGGCTACTTCGTAGCACAATAACAAACTTTCGAAGTTATGTTCCAACTTGAAGTTATTTTCATTTTGTTTACAAACTGTGACTTGTGCGCACGGGCAGTCGTAATGGAACACTTCAGTTTTGTAACACTCTTCCCTAAGTCTTTCCCAACTCTTATATCGCCGATATCTACCTGCAGTATTGCATTGTGCATAAGCATGAACATGTCGAATGTGATGCATGCATTTGGACTAGTTTACAAAATGATAATCGAACCCACCAACGCATATGAACGCCCCGTATGGCGTAACGTAGTACGCTATCTATCTACACACTCTATCGACCCATTATCCAAAACTTATATCTTGGGGAAAACTTTCGAAGTTTCCTAGTTCGTCCCCTACTCCAAAATCCACCGCGGCAAGATCACGCACATCGGAATTCATCTCACAAGCCTCTGGGTGCGTATGTGGCTAAAAGACAACGACTTGTACATACGTATCATGCTCATTACTACTCAAACAAATCCTTGATATTTGTCGAATTCCTCGAATTTTCAATATTCTGAATCTTTCATTACCATAGACATTAATAACGACACATACCAGGATCCACGGATTTCATGGTTTCCATCAATGAAAAGACTACCATTTTAAAATTTCTGTATCACTGTACCTTTCAGAAGACAACAGAACGGCAACGTATAGGTCTGGCTGACTTACCTAGAACAAAAAAGGAAGAACATTAGAAAATACGCAATGTTTTGAATTGAAGTGAATACCATAAATTATTTAAAAATATATGAAAAATCTGGTATTGAAAAAAATGACTGAAATGTAAGTGAAATTAATTAAGCTTTAATTTTAAACCGGTTGGAGACACCACAACATGACGAAATTCATCTCGTCGATACAAGTAGGATTATTGTAGAACACATTTTCAGAAACTAAATGAATACCGAAGAAAATGATAGTCATGGATCTAGGAAGATGTTGAAGATGGACCTACGAGAAAAATACTAAACCTGATCAGCCCAAGGACATACAGATAAGGCGAGCCACTGAGGTCGCAAACAGTATCCAGTTCGTCATCCACGTCCGTCGCTTTGACTTTAAATTTCTCAAAGTATCGCGGTTGTTGCCACTGATTTCCCTTCGGCATTCCTTCACCGCCGCGACCACTAATTGTCAGTCATGGGTAACCGACCCTAGCAACCAACCCTCGCTACTGGGAGCAAAATATCGTATGATAGGCCCTGGCCGTACCCCAGGGAAAGGATGGCGAGGCAAGTACAGCGCTTGCGATACTGCTCAGGCGGGTACCAGAACAAGCCACGGAACTGATCAAGGGTTGCCTCTTAAGTGATCGAGCAGTCAGCCTCTACAACCCTCTTCCCGAAAGCGATCGAGTTCGACCCAGCTAGTCGACAGTCGGGTCACTCTCGGGACCCGCTGTACCTGCCTACGAAGCTTTAGTTGAAGATTCGCCAACATTTTTAATCGGAGCCGGATAGTATCAATATTTGTTTGCGATATTACCCGAGAGGAGAGAGAGAGGAGAGAGAGAGAGATAGAGAGAGAGAGAGATAGAGAGAGAGATAGAGAGAGAGAGATAGAGAGAGAGAGAGAGATAGAGAGAGAGATAGAGAGAGATAGAGAGAGAGATAGAGAGAGAGAGAGAGAGAGAGAGAGAGAGAGAGAGAGAGAGAGAGCATATATATATATTTAATTAGGGCTGAGGAAATAGCGCCCTCCGTGAGTCCATTAAGCTGCAATTCGGAGTTTCCGTACTCCCTTCACACTCATAGTTGACGCGTACCCCTTTTGACCTATCCTGATAGCATTACCTTTCACATAATTCTGAGGTCTATAGTGGTCCTTCTAATTGGATATCGTTAGATCCCGCTCGGCGCGTTCGCCCATCCCTTGTAATAGGATAGTAAGCCACCCAACGCCATGGGCGATGCAAGCGCCTCCCTCTCTCCACCCTCTGTCCGACTACAGAAGCGGGGGAAAAGTATATAAATTCTAAAAGAGTTCTGAAAGGCATTCACTACCAGTTTAGACGTCACATTTGAAATTTGTATATATTTTCTTCTGCAATAAACACTACCTTTGCAAACTCTGTCGACTAGCCATCGCCATATTTAACTCACGCACCGACAGAATGTTCAGTTGCTATCGCTCGCAAGCACCGTTTGAATGGACCATCGTCGCATGCGCAGGCAGGAGGGTAAGGAGCGGTGAGAGGCGAGGGGCGTGGGGCGGGGAGGAGAAAGCTAGGCAGCGCCGCACCTGCGCCCCACTTGCGGTCGGGCCGACCCTCTGGGGAGGCTGTGCTGCGCTTACGCAAGCGCTACGCGGCGGCGGCGGCGGCGGCGCACCGGCGGCACGCAGTGGTCCGGCCCGACCCGACCCGACGCGACCCGGCCCGGCCCGGCGCGGCGCGGCCCGGCCCGGCCACCTGCGCTGCGCCGGGCGAGAGGCGCGCGTGGGTGCCGGAATGTCAAGGGCGCGCGCCTCTCTGGGCCCCGCTGCGATATATCAATGGACAGCCCACGCTCCGCTTCGCGAAATGGCGAAGGTACGAAACGTATGCGTGGTGCCAATCCTAAATCATCGACTGAGATGGCTCAGGGCTAAACCATCGCCACTGCGGCGTCTCCGATTTGGAGGTCACAGAGTTAGAATCGCGAGGGTTGCGATTATCTAGGTAGATTACGTGGAATTCAGCTGCTCTCTGGAGGAGAATTTTAGTGGCCTACTGCTCCGATAGGTAGTTTCCCGAGGTTCCTTCCATCAAAACGATGCGAATGTCGGACCAGTACCTTAAAGGAGTCATTGGGCCTTACGCGATCTTCCCTTTCACATCCATGTTCCCCTCTTCTCCACTTACACACATACAACTACTCTGCAACGTGTATGCATCTCTCATGCGACCTTCACGCATCTCTTACATGTATCGCACAGTCGGGAGCTTAGGTTCCGGTTGGGGCGGTGTCCCTTTTGGGAAAGATTACTGGAAAGGGGGAACCTCCGACTTTGACATGTAGGTCGGCCCCGGTTCTTCCGGGATAGGGATATCAACTACGGCGCCACATGCCCTACATTTACGAGAATGATTATAGAAGTTGACGCGCCACGAAACACGAAAGAATCCATCAATCCATTGCTAATACGAATTAGAGTTTTCAAAGGTTCTTCCATCCCCAGAATTTTTCGAATTCATTTAATAATAGCTATTTTAAATAGGAAGATTTCTGTTGCAATCTCAGTGAGATGTGACAGCACAGTCTCCCAAAGTGAGGTTCAGATTTCTAGGAAAAGCTTGATGCCACATATACGCATATATGCGTGATAACCTTATTCATATTACGAGGTAGAACATTAACATTATTCATTAAAAAAAGTGTAATTAAAACATATTTCTTATTTATTATCTAACCACTCCGAACTTTACGGCATTCAAATTCAAAAATTTAAACGTTACTTGTGACCTTCTTAGTAGCATATTTTAAAACTTTACGCTCCACTGCCATTTTTGCGAAAAAAAATCGCCTTGACTGTTGCGGTAACTTTCGGATGTGTAACTAAGTGATGTACTGATGATATCTGGACCTTATCCAAACGAAAATGTTGAAGAAACCATTAGTAGCTATGAAACTGAACATTTTCCCGCAATTTTGTCACGCTATGCATCCTTGCTATTCTAAAATTTATACTTTTCCCCATACTTCACATACAATTTTCAGTTGTTTTATTTTTGACAAAAATAAATCCCATAAATCAAACCAAAATACTTTTTTCATGTTGAAATTCACAGAGGGGAGTGAAGTATTAAAATACTAGCAAAGTAATGTAATCCCGGAACTCCGGACAATAAGTTGGGGACACAATAACAAATTCATTCTAAAAAGTAATGTTATGGTTCTCAAGATTTAAATGGCAAAAATCTACTCACACACGAGCACAATACGTGGTACACTATCTAGAAATGTATTATTATATTCTAGGAAAATCTACTTAATTTTTATAAACACCGTTGAACTCATATCGTCAAAGTGGCGACAAAACTAATATTTAAATATATATCTGAACGTCAAACATTACAGGAGCTTCCTTAACAGCTCCGCCTTAATTCTGACTTGCTTACAAATACATTGTGATGTAAAAAAAAATTTCACAAATTCGTACAATCCTGAATAGCATCTTCAAATCTTCGGAAGTGTAACTACGAACGAATCAACTTCATTTTCAAGTGGCCTGCTCAGAGTAAACACGTAGGAGACAAAAACTAAATACATATGATTTCATTGTCCAGGGAATTCACACAAAATGACGACACATTATAGAATGAATTTATGGAAGACATGGTCGTTCGATATTGCGTCCTAAAAGAAGCTACGTGGCTCTCAAAGCCGAATACACTGGCGTCTGGTAGCTCTAACCCGATGCAACTGCCTGCCCCACTTGCGCCGGCAGGGGTGAGTTACAACTTGTTTAATAGCCGGGAGCTTGTGCACAGTGATTCAAGGCGCTGCCTGGAATCTGAAGCAGCAATGCAAACAGCGGGGGCGTCTCCTCCATTGCGTAATGCGCACAAGAATGTTCATCTCACCGCACCTGACGTCATACGCTCGGCTCACGTCGTGTGCAAATACATTAACTCGAGGGCCCCCACTCGCCAGCACAGAACAGGGCGCGTTCTCAAACTCCCTCCACTGGAGGATGTTAGTCCACATTAGCATCTAACTGGACCATCAGTGGTATTGTTTTAAAACATACTTCTTCCATTTATTCTAGCAGTTAGCCATCCAACAGTACACAAGCAGTCATCTTTAGGACAACGTTATATGTGTCTCTAAATTGACGAGTTCTAATACGTAACTATCAGTGAAACAAAACAATAATCATTTTCTTATTCTAAAGGAAAGATTTTAATTGTAAACATGACATTTTTCCAAGGTTCCATCAACTATACCATCCTTTAAAGTATGTTTCTCCATCATAGCAACCTATTTTCTTTCAAGTAATACACGAGTACTTCCATTAACTTCACTCACTGTGCAGAGTAACAATTCACAACATATATATTTTCATTAGCATAGATACAATTCTTAATGATTATTTCAATCTATACAAGCGACAAAAACATGTTCAAGATAACATAAGAATTATTGTTTTTACAATGCCCAACAGGTTCACGAGCATACATAATGAACCTTGAGACATGCCAAGCACGTGTACAATTTCAAAAACAGTCGCCAGGAAGGTGTCGCAAAAGCCCCCTATGTCATTAGTCTCTTGAAAGACAGCTCAAGGCGACTGCAGTGATTGTGACGTGCAACGTGACCGCTCTTAGAGCGGTGTCAACGACGGGAAGTTGCCGAATGATTTTGTCACTGTCCCCAGGTGACGGCAAAAAGCAAATAGGTACTCAGCAAATACCCAACTGCTAGTGCCGATTGTGAGATCTATGCAACCTCTTTCCCCAAGGCGACAAAGTGGCATGTCCTTCGGAATGTCTGAAATATTTTAATTGTATTTGGGGTGGAAAATATGTTTTAATGTACCATTATATTTACTTGAACATTTATATTTTATATTAACGAGAAATATCATATATGTTTATAGTTGAAACATAAAACCGATTAATTACAGAAATCCCAACATTTTATATCTTGGTACAAGTATCGATGTGTATGATATGCAACTCGGGTAACATTCCAAAGTTGCTTCACTTCATATACACTACATTGTGGCAAACAATTAATTTGTGCATTTTATTAATCAAAAGAGGATAAAATTCTTTGGGAAAAAATCATTTTACTTCGCTACAGCAACGTGGTTGGCGAAAACTCCGTTCTTTTATTTCAGCTTTATAGAATTTGGGAATAATACCTTGCAATGAACGATGCAAGACTCCTAATCGTAGAAGAATAGAAACGATACCATACGATATGAAATTATATGAATTCAAAAGTCGGTATTTCTTTACGATTTGCAACGAAAATGATATTTTCTACTTGCGAAGCGAAACGAAAATATCAGCATGTTCTTATTTACATTCATCTTATTTTCTTGGAAAGTGTCTCTGATTGAGTAGAGTCAAACTGTGAGCGCGTCGACAGAGATGATAGACAAGGAGCTAGCGCATTGCCTACCGCAATAGAAGACAATACAGTAAACCCTCGTTAACACGAATTTCAAGGGACTGAAATGAATGGAGTTCGTGTTATCCTAGTATTATAAATGTCCGCATTACCGTAATCCCTTGCCGGGGCCGAAGTTTCGTTCGCATTACGTCAAAATTCGTGTAAAGCGAGTTCGTGCTAACGAAGGCTTACTGTATTTTTATGTCCACATTGTTTTAATTCCTTTGGCTGCATCATCCGTGCTCCCAGACTTGAGTAACGTCCGCTAGTCAGCACGCAGCAACGCAGCGCACAGCGGGCAGCGTGGGCACTTCCAGAGTGGACGCATGGGCCAAGACCAAGGGTGCAGGTTCAAAGGGTAGGTGCCGTGCTGGCGCCAGATACATACCAAGACACCCGCGATGACACCATGGGGTGGTGAAGTGGTCCCAGCGAACCCGGAAAGGAGGATGGCCCCAGCAAAAGGGTCCGTTGTTCCACAAACCTTTGTCGCGGGGCTATCGCGAGGATGGAATGTGCGTGGGAGGACGCAAGCTGGCGGGTATGAGCGCCAGGCTCATGACGGACAGTGTGTTCAGTAGCTAGCAGATACTACTTTAAAGATGTAATAATAATAATAATAATAATAATAATAATAATAATAATAATAATAATATATGTATTCCCAACTAGTTTTACAGAGATAATGTACACTGTTGTTTCTTGGAATTACCAACCATCACTAACCAGTTGGGATGGTTAGCAATACTGAGTTTATAATTTATTATCAGTCTACATCTACACAGTATTTCATGTGTGGCGAATTTTCTTAACAATATTCTTATTTTTTATATTGTAACATGTAAAGATGTAAGTTAACCGATGCAGATTTACCGCTCCGTCAGTAAATGGTACGGATCACATGTGTATGTATGTATGTATGTACACACACACCAAAGCCACTCTGTCTCCGATTTGTGTCAAGTCAACGACGTCACATTTGCTTCCTTTCGCTATCTCTACAGCCAATATATCCTGTCATCTTATATTGAAGTCTTTTGAGACAGTTCTCTTCCTGGGCGCCTATTTCGCCGCAGAAGACCGAAGGGAAAGGGAAGGGAGGGGAAGGGAGGGGAGGGGCGGTGGCCGCGTGCGGCGTCGCGTGACGGCGGCGGGGTGGGGGAGGGTCACGTGATCGGGGTGCGACGAAGCCCTGCCAGCGCCAACGGCGGAAACCCCGTCGCGCCTGCGACGCGAAGAGGGCGGCGGCACTCACCACCCTCATTCCTCGCGCGAAGAGCCTCTTTCCAAAGTGACAACTCTCCTTTTCCGTTTGCTATCTAGTTTTGCGTATCTTAAGACGTTTGAGCATCATTGCGACTAAATATTATGTTAAAAGATCGCTTTACTTGTATCAATCTGTATCCGGATACATATACTGTATTAATCTGTATCCGAAAATAGTTCAATAATAATTGCGAAGCAAAATTTTCTCATAATACGATCGTAATCATCGTAGTTTAAAATAGTCCCATACCAGTCCCCAAATTATTTGTCGTCATAATCTCGCTGGAATGGTTTAGAAATGCAGTGTAAAAAAAAATAGAAAATGAAAACTGAAAATATCACAAAGTTGTTCTCTTAAAATTGGTCGAATAATCTCGTACCATGATTTGTTTAATAATTGATTTGGTACACAAAGTTGATTTCTAGGCCAGTCCGCATTCGCGCCACAAAGGCACACAAGTAACTGTGAAAGATTCTGAAACTGAAATGCGCGCGAAGAGAGAAGGTATGGTAACCATACGGCAGAGAAACAAGAGTCCCTAAACAAGTAGAGTTCGCTTACATCTGGTACCATGATGCGAGCCCAAGTCACAATGGAAGCCTGAGAAAAGATGACACTATAGATGACGAAGGCTAAACGATTCATAATTATGAGTTGGGTGACGACACGGACAATAATACAATCATTCACATAGTTTACGTTAGGAACGACCGGAATGTCTTGACTCACAACTTCCGGCCAACCATCTAAAGAATAAACATTTAAATACTATGCTTATTGGCATATAACTGAAAGCTTTCGCAATAGCGGAAAACATTCGATGACATTAACAAGTAAGGATTAAAGCCAGAAGAATTTCCCTATATAATCTCTTCTACAGCGAATCCTCCATTATTAGAACACAAATTAATCACAGAATGAATACACACATCACATCCAAAGAAGATTCAGAGCTCACAACTTTTCCAAAATATAATTTATTTTGAATTACTCAGCGAACAAATACTGTGGCGAAATATATGGACAGTCAACATTACACCAATCAATAGAGAAGAAACATCTTCGAAACAAGTGCTTGGGATGGATCCGAAACCGCTGCCCTTGAAAACGAAGTTTCAGGAGTGACACCAAAACTGTTTTTTCCTTTAAAATATTTACGGCACCGTTTCCGAATGAAACAGTTTAGGTTTCGGTTTAGTACTAAACCTTCAAACTTTAGTGAAATTCGTTACGGTTCAGGTTTTGAGAAGAGTTTAAAGAACATATCTCTTTTGATTTTCAGGATACCTTAGACTGGAACGGGACGGTTTCCTTTTAACTAGTCAAAATAATAAGCAGAAATTCCTGTAGAATATAAACAAATTACTCTCACGAATTTGAGTTATATTAAGTTATTACAAAGAGAGAAATAAAGACAAGGTATTTCAACCAAAATATAAGAAAACTGTTTCGAGTAGCAAATGAGAGAGTGACCTAGTAAATATTTTGTTTCTCCAGGCGCGTGAACCACTATGACCATTACTGCAATGCATGTTATATCCGGAAAGGTGGCGATGTTCCTAGCTCCAACACTAATCACTAAACACCGACTGGTCTCCCGACATGTGTGGTTGTAGTTCATGTCAGTATAAGTGTGTGTGTAAGGGGAGAGGAAACAAATATGACGAAAGAAAGATCAACTGCAATACGTGGCCCGTTTGTTAGGGTACTGCTCGGCATTCACTTGGACTAACCGAAGAAACCAATGAAAACTTCCGATTAGAATAGCTGACTGCTAGAATTCTCCTCCACACAGTTGAATCCGACACAGCTAAGTAGTACTAATAGTATCGAAAATTCGCCGCGGACATAACTTGATCTCTAGGACCTCAACGATACTGCAGAATGACGAACGATGGGATTGAGACATAGCAGTTGGAGAACCATTTTAAACCAAAACCTACAAAGATACTTTTTATTAAAAACGGAAACCTGAATAATTTATTAACTGAAAGCAACATATTTCGATGACACAAACCTAAACATTTTATTACGAAATAAAAACCTAAATATTTTAATAACGTAAAGCTCAAAATTTTATTACCCGAAACCAGAACCTAGCTTGAAATGATTTGATACTTTCGTTCAAATTAATTTGCCTGGCTGCGCCCATGCGGAGTCGCCCGCCCTCGCCGAGGTCTGTTGCAGGAGGGCGCGAGTCACGTGACGGGCGGGAAGCCCCGCACGCTCTAAGCGGCTCACTGCTCGCTGGCTTGGGGCGCAGCACAGGCTGCCGGCAGGTTTCCACTCCGAAGCAAAGCCTATCGACGTCCGCGAGACAACCCAACACGAGATCACGCTTCGCTGTCATTTCAAATTGTCTACTTTGAGAACTGGAGTGCCGCTCAAGCAGATTTGTAATTCGATTTGAGGGGATGTTAATCGGTGAAAATAATGGGATAGCATCAACAGCGATCATCCCAAATAACAAGGTTACAAGGGAAAAAGTGCCTCGACATTCCTTATCTTCTTTCCTACGTAGGAATGCCATTTCTAAGTGTAGGTATGGAACTGTGAAGCAGTATTACATAGATAATGAAATTGTTCATTAAACTCAAGTTCCTAAAAACAACTTGAGTCCCAAGTGAAAATGGACTTACGAAATCAATCAACCATTTTTCCTCTATTTAAGATTTCTAGTACAAGATATTAATCATCTCTGACAAATACTTCAATTGACTGTACATCTGCAACTGAGTAATTCGGAACAATATGAAATCATTAAATCCTAATTTTTTTAATGAAAGACAATCTTTACAAAGTGAGTGCCACTGCAACTACCTGATTAATCAAATTTGAGGTTAGATTTCAATTGAGGAATCGTACTTCCTATTTATCAATCTAAAATACCCTTCACGAGATTTTTTCTGTTTTCTGTTTTCGTGATGTCCTCTTATGCTATCACCATTTTCTTTGAGTGTTGTAAATATCCAGAAAACAAATATAATAATTTAAAATTCTTTAATTTTTGTATTCGTGCGATTTCTTCCATTTCACTTCCAACCCTGCATACTTCCTTTTGGAAACCTCAATGCAATTCGTTACTGTCAGCTTACAGATTCGTATTGCTCGGAAACACCGAGTAGAATCAAACACGAGTCAAGTTCCTCCTGAGAAATGAACCGTCACTGCGGTTAATCCATCTGCACGCGAGGTGAGTCCGTCAGCAGATAAAACTAGTCCGTGCTCTGCATGAAAATTTACTTTCATTACATGAATGTAAAGATATTCCATCGCAAAAGGACACTTAGGGAGAAAACACTTAGAAATACTCCAGAAATGGATATACGTGCCAAACCACACACAAATGAATTATAAGCAGAAATCACTCACATTTCAATGAGGTCACGACGGTAATTGGAAAGCTACTGACGTTTAGCTACTTACGTACGGCAGGAACGTAGGGAAAAAAATGCGTTGATGAATTCAGTTAAATGCGGACGTGCTAAGAGTTTTAAAATACTTGACAGGGAAAAATACAAACGATAAATGAATAACAACGTGTTTCTAAATTGCTATTAAAGAATAATACTACAGCACAGTGATCACATTGTCGATTAATTGTTTCCGGGTGGATCATATAATGAGATCATATGTCCCTTGTATGTATGTATAGTGCATGTTTATATCGCGAAAGGTGGCGATGAACTTCCCCGGCTGGGTGGCGAGATCGAGCGCCAACCTACACGTAGCCTTGAGGGGTTTTCCTCAACCGAGGGTTTTCCAACCGGGACATCTTCCCGAACAAGCTCTGAGCTCCCGACTGGTCTCCCGACATGTATGGTAGCGTAGTGAGTGCAAGTATTGGTTAGGGTACTGCTCTGGCATTCGCCTAGTGATGATCGGAAAATTACCCTTCAGAGAAGCCCGCAGCTAGAATTCTGGTCCAGACAGCGGCTGAATTCGACCAGTTATAACTATCTATATTCTATAACTTATAACTATATTTTATAACTTATAACTATTATATCCATTTAGTGTCGAAAATCCTACCAACGTCGGGACTCAAACCCTAGTGCCTCCCGACCAGAGGTATTGTAGTGACATCACGTGATGCTCTGAGCCACCGAAGCTGGACATATTAATGTATTATTTTTTTCGTTTTTGCTGTATATTTTTTTTCCGATAGACTTTCTCTGACATCGAATGGTATGAATGAGATTCCACCAGCTCATTTAAAGAGCACTTGCCTACCTACTAGCTTTCTGCTGCAGTTTTGCTGTGAACGTACATAAACGCTGAGAATGTTTGACTAAACATCCCCAAACAATGATACCTGAATTAGTTCTTACTGGCGCGTTATAGTTTGGAATCAAGCAGATATTGCGCTGATTTCAATTAACGGACCGTTCCAATTAAAAGTTCTCGCAGTTGCTACGAGGGAGCGTGGGAAAGTTGCGTGCTCTGAGAACAGAGGAAGGATAGTGGAGCGCAATCGCGTCTTGCACGTGGGAGCTGTATGCATCATTTAGACGCGTTTAGCACTTGGTGAGCTTTCACCAGCCGGCGTCCGTCGTGGGGAATCTGTCCGTAGCAGGCGGCGCTTCTCACAGCGAGTAGCGCGAAAATGTAGCAATATTTCTTGTGAATTACTGAAATACGTTTGACATTAACCTCTGAAATATAAAGTTAAAATCAAAATTTTGAGGGAAATTTTGAAAATTCCGCACGAGCAATAGTACATAGAATTATAATTTAAAGTCAAAAGACTCCTTTTCAATCATGTGTGTGATTTTCGATCTCGTGTTTTTGGCAGAGAATATACTACTTTTTAGGTATTAGCGTAAAAACTGTACTCGTATTTCGATTGGACTGGAAAATGGATTAATAAAAAGATAAACCACGTTACAATGGTTCAAAGTATTGTACAAGTATACAAAATATATTGAAAAATACCAATTTTGTGTTTTATAATTCTAACATTAATACTCATTTAATATATTGTAATTCAAAACTTCGATTCGTAGGGACAAAAAAATGTATTAACTCGTTACCTTGAAAACAAATTGATGGCCACAATTACCGCTCCTTGAAGGGGAAGGTCATTTCTTTCTCCTCGCTGAAAGAATAAATGACAGGTGCAGTCTTTTAATTTTGTTCTACGCGTACCACCCCACATTAATCTTTTAATACCAACACTGTACCAAAAATATGGCATGTAACATATTCAACTGAGATAATTCGAAATCAGGATTAAATAAGGCGATGATAAAAACGTATTTGTTAAGAAAATTTCAAAACTCCAAGCCATTTGTGGCACTATATTTTATTTAAAAAAAAGGAATGCTATAGCTGGAATGAATTTTACCATTCCCTTTCATTCTTTGCGATAGTTTTTATACTGCTTGTAGGAGAAGTAAAAGCCACCTTCGGAAACACCTCCCCATTCGCGTCCCGTTCATATCGACTACCCGTGTATATGTCGGGGAGCTTAGAACTTGTCACGGTCGGGCAGGCACGCGTTAGAGATACCTGGGTAGGGAAACCCCGCATGTCGATGTGTAAGTCTGCGCAGGATGACACCACACAGCGTGTGAAGAACGCCCCCACCTCCCAAGATAAAAACATGCACTACACCTAAGGAATTATTGCTCACAGCAGTTGACGCGCACGGAAACACAAACAACACAAAACAAAGTCAGGCGCAAAGACATGACACACGTTTCTGCATGAATGTCGACGCGCTGAATCCGAAGCCAGAATTACGCCACCACCTACCAGACTTTTTTTAAATCACGAAAAAACATCCTGAAATTTACGAATTTCACGGTGTTTTTCGCGATAAAACAATTGGAGGATGGTGGCGCAAATCTGCGCAATACAGCGCAGTGATATAGAAAAACGTGCGTCAAGTTATCGGGTCTGACAAATTGTGGGTGTGTGTATGCGTGTGTGTGTGGGCGCGCGCGCTTGTGCCAGCACAATCAAATAATCGACTGTGTGTGTTTATGTGTGTTCTAAATTTGGGCGTCGACCCCCGCTGGTGATCGGTGTGGCCAAACGGGGTGTGGCGGCCGGCGTTGCACCTCCACTGGCTGGCGAAACCGCGCGCCGCGGCGCTTGCGAAGGCTTTCTTCTTCCGAGGGATCCGGCACACCGCGCAGCAGCGGGGCGGGGCGTGGGCGCAGTGGCTGCTCCGGGTGCCGCCGCCGCCGCGGGCTCCCGGCTCCCAAGGCCCCCTGCGCGTCGGCGCGTGGCGGACAGGCTGGGCAGGCGCCACCGCGCCGTGGGACTCCACCCCCTAACCCAACCCCCCCTCACCAACACTTCACATCGGGGGAGGTGGCTCAGTTGATGTCACGGCAGCGCCTTTGACCGAGAGGTCCTAGGTTCTAGTTCCGACACTGGCAAAAGTTTCGACACTACTAGACAGCTGGGTCCAGTTCTGCCGCTGACGAGAATTCTAGCGGCCGGCTGCTCTGATCGGTAGTTTTCCGTGGTTTCTCCGATCAACACCAGGTGAATGCCGGAGCAATATCCTAAAAAAACGGGCCACGAACCGTGTGCGATCTTTTCCTTCCTATTCCTTGTCCTATCCTAACCCTTACACAGGCTTACGCCTACACTGCCACACATGCCAGGAGACCGGTCGGGAGTTTAGAGCTTGTCCCGACTGAGGAGGTGCCCGCTGGTGGAAGACACCTGGTGATGTATGGGGGGAGGAGAATTTTAAACGGAACGGGGGAATGTTACTCTATAAAGAGGAGAGAGGGCTGAAAATTATTTTTTCGAAGGAATGTTTTAAGGCACCCAAAGAATTTATAAGGTGGTACTACATTCTCAACGTATTACTACACGGCAGACTACATGAAGATTATATATATATATATATATATATATATATATATATATATATATATATATATATATATATATACTCTTTCTCATCTTATGTTCCGAATTTAGATGTCAATTTTTTTTAAAATTTATTTTTATTTTTGACCGTTTGAAGTAAAAATATGTTTAGTCTGGAACGAGTAATTCGATTTTGATGGCGTTCATACTGAAAGGTAAGAGAATTTTTGAAGGCAAAATTTAACTACTATTTTTTCAAAATATTGTATTTTATGCAAAGAACAATGTCTTTCTTTATTTTGTACTGAAATCCCAGTTTCATTTCGACCTTAATAAAATTTTGTTCACACAAAATAATAGAAAAGTTACTACCTGCCTGAAATGTCGCAAAACTACCCTATCTTCAGTTACTACATTTAAGGGGACACACTTTCAGTTTTTCGAAAGCGCCTCGAAAACTATGAGTATATCTTCCAAAGGTAATTAAACGTTTCTGAAAGCCCATACAATCCTCTATCACATGCATTTCATTCCAATAGCGCAATTGAGCATTATGTAATGGAAGATCAAAATTGTTTCTGGCAAGGCAGAAGGGTAGGGATAACACATTCTACATGTGCGCGTTCGCTAAAACTCGAATTGTTCATCAAACGTGTAAATCGGGTCTAATAAATGACTGTGTTTAATAAATACCCGGGCAATGCAGAATACTTCAGCTAGTCATACATGTTTCAAAACCTCCATAATATCAAGCAATTTTCAATTCTATTCTTGTTATCAAACTTTCAGTACGCTGCATTTCATTAAGTGATTAATCATATTGATAAAACTAATTAAATGATCAAGCATTGAATATCACTTTAGAAACACGACAAATGTATATATTTCGTTAATTAACGTCTTCGTAATTGGGGATATGTGAGTCCCTTGAAACTTGCCTCTTAACGTAACTTAATACAGAAACTTCCCGAACAATCGAGTAAATGTTTCCGTGTACACTCATCCACTCGTTTGGAATGCAAACGATAGTCGACGCGTTCAATTCTTTGGCGTGCGGAGCTCCGGGCAAGGCAATCCTCGCTCTAGGCGGCCTTGCTCCTGTGGGAATCCCCGGCTGGCGTTGCGTGGCGCTGCCAAGCGGCGCAGCGAGGCGCGGCGGAACATTACCTCGGGCAACCTGAGTCGGGCTCCCTAGAATACGATCCGGACGGCACTACGCGGTAACCAACCTTTCACTTCAAAGATTTCTGTACACTTAAACAAAACGACTCATCATGGTTTTGTTCACTATTGAGAAATGGCGATGTGTATTGCGACTGCCACGACTAAACACACTAAAAAAAGAAGGAATGTGGATCTCGGCTGGTCAGACGTGAGATGACAGTTTAAATGCATATTTTCTGAGGATTTACACACCAAGGACTGTAACTGAAAGCATGAGTAATGAACGGCGAAAAGTTTACATCATATTTTTCTCGTTCAATTGTCATCTGATGTATGGTCAAAAATGCTGGATGTTCTCGATATTTCACAAGATGTTGTATAAAGATATTAGCCTAGTAGACTTGTTCATGATGCATGATTAAAGAAATGTATAAAACATATTTCACCTATATTTTATGGTGTTCTACCAGAGGAGAGGAGTACAGAGAAAATAATAGAGCAAATGGAGATGGTAATTGACATAGTAAAAATGGAGAACATGTATACAACATTGAGATCTGTTGTGATGAAAAACCGGTCGATAAAACGAACATTTTCCCCAATACTATGACGGGTCTAATTTAGCTCGTGGACCAGGAGAAGTTAAATGCGCGATTGTTTTGACATTAACTGTTGACATCACGGACACATTGGTAATTTTACTGTCGGAGTAGTTGAAATTGGTATTTAAAAGGGATTCTATTAGGTCTGGGTATAGATGCAGTGTTGACTAAAAGGAACAGACAGATTCAAGAAACTGTAAGAAAAATAATGGAGTTGCTGCCAAAAACGTGTAAGGACGTTTTTGGACGGAAAGGAGAGGAATTATGGACCAACAATGACTTACGATAGAGAACTTGATTAAATGAACAGCACTTTCAGCTATTCATTTCGCGAATCGAACACACAGCTAATTATTTCGCGAATCGAACCGTAAGAAAATTTAAAAAAAGCAATTACAAAGCTGCATATTTATGAGTAATTTAAATTGTGGATATCTATCTCAAGCGTCACGAAACGATGAGCGAGAAAAAAAGCGAATATTCAATACCGTGGATAATACCATTGTGTCAACACAAATGATGAGAATGTCATAATTTTAACTATTCTAGCACGTTTAAAAAACGAAATAAATTTGAAAATCTCAAAATAATGATCCTTCTTTTTGTCTTCACTTATTTCCAAAGAACATCAATACACTGGTGAACGAACTTTGCCTTGGTAACGACACAAGCGAAAGAGATATGACCGCATTTTCACGCAGAGGCTTCGCTTCGACGAGAGCTAGCCACGCCGAAAGTGACTGAACAGAGTACACAAGCGTTCACGAACAGATCAGAGGGAGAGGAAGTGGCTTTGCACGCTCCCTCCGCGTCTACAGGCGGCTCCACACATTCGGCATTCGCCGAGTAGCGAGCGACTACTCGTCCAATCCCGAGCTGCTGTTGTGCTTGGCGAACATTCGATTCCTTTGATGGGTCCAAACAACCAACACGCGGAGGTTTAAGACGAGCACCAAATGTTCGTCGCTCGGCAAATACAAGCGATCTATCCACACTACTCGGGATTCGGCGAAGAGACGCTTGCTGTTTCCTGAATACCGAATGTGTACAGCCACCTTAAGGCTACGTGATTCTGAGGAGAAGTACTCACGTTTAGTCTTGCTCTCCTTACAACTCTTTCGCTCCAACACAAACAAAGCTCCCAAATGACGATAAATTTGGAGAAAGTGAACTCGTTCCTTTTCGTTATTAAGGATTTAGTGTTGTATGAGTATAGTGACTGTATTGATGGCCTCAATAGCCGGTAAGAAGTTAAGCGAATTATCGAGTATATTTTGTCTACTTAAAAGTTCATTGTGTGCTTTTGTTTTAATATGCAGAGTCATTTTCGAAATTTTTATAATAAATTTGATAATGTTAATTTGGTATAAATAACATGCTGACATTTCCAAACGGGGACCTGAATCCTTAAGAGACTTCGAGACTCCTCTTCAATGGTTGCGTATCTGTTTTTAAATAAAAGAAAGAAATTTTAAAAATATCAAAAAAGTTTATAAAATATGTAATAAAAGTATTTAGCGACAATATATTACGTAAATAACATTATAAACAGTTTTAATGTACAAATGAATAAAACATTGAAATATAAATAAAGAAAGTAAGTTTCTCACTTCCAGTATAATTGCATCCAGGACGAGATAACCAATTTTGGAACTCAAGATACGTCACTGGTTGTGACACATGGAAGAAACCGTTGCCATTGCTGTTGAGAATTTGCATGTCTATTACAACGAAGTGAACGTAATGACTCTTGAAAACATCCATTAGATCCACTCGATCCGAAGAAAGCGTGCGGTCTTCACAGACGTGTGACGTAATGTTACATCAGCGCCTATTTAGTACATCGCTTTTTCATGTGACATGTCTCCGAGATGTGAATGTACTCTGATGCAATCTTGATAGTTTGGAATGTTGAGGTGGTCAGATTGAACTTTACATGGTGTCACTCATAAAAAGGCTTTTTCCTGGCTGTCCTGAAGAACCTCTTCTTCTTTGGACTTAATTGCTGTAAATTTGCCGTACGGTTTGTAAGCAACTTTGAATCGAAACAAAAATCAATTTACACTTACATTGTGCACATTATTTTCGTTGATATGTATATGCACGCTTGATGAACTAACAGATGCACGAATAACTCCCATTCAGATGAGCAAAACTAGTTTCTTACTCGAAATTCTGTTGCACTGAACAGATCATGCATT
Source organism: Teleogryllus occipitalis (assembly GCA_011170035.1). Lineage (NCBI taxonomy): Eukaryota > Metazoa > Arthropoda > Insecta > Orthoptera > Gryllidae > Teleogryllus > Teleogryllus occipitalis. The sequence continues at coordinate 21,498 of BLKR01000393.1, read as the reverse complement.
TTCCTAGGACATTTCCAATTCAATATCACGGTACATTCCTTCATTCGCGGTGGTCAACAATTTTTTCTCTGTTGAGATCTTTAGTGGTAATGTCCGTTTTGTTGCATTACCATATTACAAAATTCGATTTATTCACAGAAATATGGTATAACGATGAGCGTTATGCTTGTGTCGTCATCGTCGGATCAAAGTACGAAATCGCCCAACCTGGATTCTAACAAACAAACTTTTACCTTTCCTCATCTAGGCCAACATAATTGTTCATCCAGCGTCGCATGCCTGAAGGTGACGAAATATTAGGGAACCATGAAAAGTTCCTCGATTGCCACCAACCCGCCACCTATATGGACACGCCGTTACATTAGGACTACGGTCTGCCCAGTAAATGGCTTTCATTTTGTGACCTTTTTAATGTGTAACAATTGAATTTAATAATTTAAATTGTCCAAAGCCAAGGTGACAGGGCGGTCAGAATCGAAAATCTCATAACAGGCAATAGCAACGGAAAGAAATTGTTTCGAAGCCGACCTGGATCGCTACAGCTGAAAGGCTATGACTACCTCGGCTCGAGGTGACGCGGGTTCGAATTCCGCCGCGGGCATGGATGCTTCTGTGTCTTCATGTTGTTCTCATGTGTTCCTCTTACAGTAACACTAATGTTAAAAATCACTTGATTGCTGTATGACCAAGAGTTAAAAAACAACCGTAAGTAAATGAATAAAATAAATAAATAAAACCTGTTCGAAGCATTGGTGTTTTTGGTAGCTCTGTGTTGAGAACAATAGGGCGTAATCCACGAAATCAGGGTTTGACACCCAGTCGAAGATGACCATTGCTCAGAACTAAAGAACGGATTTTTAACATTTCAAAACTACATATTTTTATAGAAACAAAATAGCTCCACTCAAAAATATTTTTAATAGGACAATTTGAATGAAATATAACTCTTTATTTTAAATATTTTGGTATAATTACATAGTTGAACCTACTTTACCTATTACTACGTATTTCGTTACCTTTTAATATATTTATAGGTAGAACCTGAACATTTCAGATGACTTCGCAATATACTACGTTACAGAAATCATCTTTCTTACAAAGTAATACACTGCGCTTCCATGACTGATCCTCCTTCATGAATTATCAAACTTACTCCCCATCACCCTGCTGCCTAAAAACAACTCGGGATCAAGGATTAGCGGATGTATGTGCAACAGAAGTAATACCAACCACGTGGTTGCTCATGTGTTATAGATCCCACGCGTAACGCGATAATAAAAACTAACAAATATTCTTAGTTCATTGTCCGATTGATTGATTGTTAGTGATTCTTGGGGTCATTAGCCCCGTAAGAGTAGTTCATGTTTTTTCGTCGGGAGGTTCCCCCACTAGATGGCGAGATCTGGCGTGACGTATCGTGGACTAGCAGGGTTTTCCCCAACCAGGTATCTCCCACTCATCCGCGACAAGTTCTATTTCCCCGACCGGAGTCCCCGTATGAGTGGTAGTGTAGTGCATGTTAGTGTAAATGTGTGTGGGAGGGGGGAGTTAGGATGGGACAAGGACAAGAGGAAGGAAAGATAGCGCGCGGTCCGTGGCCTGTAGCTGAAAAGTTAGTGTCGAAAATCCTGCCGCCGTCGGGACTCGAAACTAGGACCTCCCGATCAGAGGCACTTCAGTGACATCAGTTAATGCACTGAGCCACCGCTCCCGATCATTTCTTATCGCTTTGTTTAAATATGCCGGGGGAGGGGAGTACGTCTGGCCACCTCCGGAATCCATCAATGACACCATGGTACTACATTATTCACTTGAGCACCGGCTCCTCGTAAATATTGTATATACGACGTAAGCATTTTACTCATATATGGCGGAAGAAACTAGTGTACAATTACTTCTATGAAGGTAACACTTTCTTTCATTCTCTCCGAATCCATGATAAGACCGATCGACGACGTTCTGTGCTCGTAAAATGCTTATATAGAGGAATTTTAAACTCTACAATAATTTTGTACATTTTTCTATTTTCTCTTACACATTTTGGAAAAAATAAATACATATACTACATGTACATATTTTACCTTTTTTTTTTAATAAATTCCGTTCCCTACTTAGAACCAATCAAGTTATTAAAAGGATCCCATCCTAGAATATACTGAAATGCAACTCAAAGCAATAGTCGACTCCCGGTTGGAGGTGATTATTGCTTTGACCTATTTTAGTTATTAAATTCTAGATTATGCGCAGCAGTGACATCAGTTGATGATTGAGCTACCGCTCCCGGTCCCATTCTAGATAATATCGCAATGTGACCCAAAGGAATAGTCAACTCCTGGTCGGAGGTGACTTTTGCTTTGACCTCTTTTAGTTATTAAAAGGCTCCCGTCCTAGACAAGAGAGCATCTGTCTCCCCCGCCGGGAGGCGTCGCATCCACCGCGCGCCGTGCGGAGCGCCGCGCTGCGTCCGCGTGAACCGGTTTCGCCGGCCAGGCGGCGAGCGGCGGGCGGAGACAAAAACGAAATGGCGTTGCGCACCGCACGATGTCTCAATGGGCGGCCGCGAGGTGCGGAGCTGTGCCGTGCTGTGGAATGGAGGTCGCGGCGCCGCGCCGGGGGGAGGACGAGGTGTGGACCGCAGCGCTGACCCCTCGGCCTCCCCCTCCTCCGCAGGTGCCGTCTACACCGAATTACGCTAAGCGGATGGTTCCAAAGCCAAGACGTTCAGCTAACGGAAGTATTTCATTGTGCGTGCGTGCGCGTGCGTGCGCGTGAGAGAGAGAGAGGGGGAACGATTGTTTCTTGTGTGAATGACGATGCAAAGAAACATCAGCTAATGAACTCGATGTTTCTGCACAACTGCATCACGCAAGTTTTTCATATCCGTTTGTGTGACATCTCAAACTTCTCAGTGGACTTCAATCTATCACCAAATTATTTGGTGCAAATTTTCAATATAAATGACATTCGTAATATAATTTTACACACCATTTCTCTCGCTGCACCTCCAATTACCTTTCTGAACGCTACGACGTGCGCAATACTGTGATAATCAAGAACGTGTTGGTAAACAGAACGTGAAATATCACACAACTTTTCCACATTTAAAAAAGTACTGCTTCATCAATATTTAAAAAATTACTTTTCATCCGTTGTTTAGCACGTTCATCAACCTAGTTATTCTCCTTGTTTTCAAATTCGTTTTATACTATAGGCCACGTTCTGCCGTTGTGTCATTTTCTGAAATTACTGTACGTAATATTTTCGCAATAAGGTAACAAGTACCGCTGATTACCAGCCTGTTCTTTAAGAATAAGGAGTGAGCTGAAGAAAAATGGAACATTTTGTTGCTACAAGAAAATTTCAAATTGAAAGACGAATATGAAATGCTTATTTTTCCGTGTAGAATGTCTACTATGCCATTGCCTCCACACATACGTACATGCTTTACACATTTCATCAATCTCTTACGTATTACAAACGTCAATACCAATTTTTTTTTACGTTTTCACATTCTAGTCCTTGAGATACACCCACTGTAGATTCCAATGACAAGAAGAATGGGGACGATGGGAACGGTTACTCGCTTCGACTCCCTTCTTTGAAGAAAAATGTAGAAATAATAGAATACACCAAGAATTCGTATAATCCAGTTAAGCAATACAATCATTGTCCCTCATACTTTATTATCATCATTTAGAATTTAATGTAAACGCTTTGCATTCCCAAACAGGGAAGGCGCGCGCTTCTTGGGGACCCCGCATTCCTTTTCCGCTCTCACCCTTCGCATCTCGCCCCATTCCGCGCCCCCTCTCCGCCCGCTGCTGCCCGCCGCGCCGAAAGGAGGAAGACCCTGCGGGCGAAGCGGCAACGGGGTCACGCGGCGCAGCAAAGGCCGCCCCGCTCCTCCCCTCCCACCCCCGCGCATTCCTCCCGCCCCCTCGGCCTGCACGCGGAGGGCGCGCCCGCGGCCCCTGAATTGCGATGGGAGAGAAGACGACGACGACAAAGAGGAAGGCGACAACCAAAAAGAGGAAGGCGACAACCAAAAAGAGGAAGGCGACAACCAAAAAAGAGGATGGCGACAACCAAAAAGAGGATGGCGACAACCAAAAAGAGGATGGCGACAACCAAAAAGAGGAAGGCGACAACCAAAAAGAGGAAGGCGACAACCAAGAAGAGGAAGGCGACAACCAAAAAGAGGAAGGCGACAACCAAAAAGAGGAAGGCGACAACCAAAAACAGGAAGGCGACAACCAAAAAGAGGAAGGCGACAACCAAAAAGAGGAAGGCGACAAACAAAAAGAGGAAGGCGACAACCAAAAAGAGGAAGGCGACAACCAAAAAGAGGAAGGCGACACCAAAAAAGAGATTAGCGAAGAACCAAAAAGAGGAAGGCGACAACCAAAAAGAGGTATGCTATTAACCAAAAAGAGGCGACAACCAAAAAGAGGAAGGCGACAACCAAAAAAGAGGAAGGCGACAACCAAAAGAGGAAGGCGATAATCAGCAGGAAGGCGACAACCAAAAAGAGGAAGGCGACCAACAAAGAGTGGAAGGATGAACAAAATAGGAAGGCGACAACAAAAGAGGAAGGCGACAAATAAAAGAGGAATGCGACAACCAAAAAGAGGAAGGCGACAACCAAAAAGAGGAAGGCGACAACCAAAAAGAGGAAGGCGACAAACAAAAAGAGGAAGGCGACAACCAAAAAGAGGAAGGCGACAACCAAAAAGAGGAAGGCGACAACCAAAAAGAGGATGGCGACAACCAAAAAGAGGATGGCGACAACCAAAAAGAGGAAGGCGACAACCAAAAAGAGGAAGGCGACAACCAAGAAGAGGAAGGCGACAACCAAAAAGAGGAAGGCGACAACCAAGAAGAGGAAGGCGACAACCAAAAAGAGGAAGGCGACAACCAAGAAGAGGAAGGCGACAACCAAGAAGAGGAAGGCGACAACCAAGAAGAGGAAGGCGACAACCAAGAAGAGGAAGGCGACAACCAAGAAGAGGAAGGCGACAACCAAGAAGAGGAAGGCGACAACCAAGAAGAGGAAGGCGACAACCAAGAAGAGGAATGCGACAACCAAGAAGAGGAAGGCGACAACCAAGAAGAGGAAGGCGACAACCAAGAAGAGGAAGGCGACAACCAAGAAGAGGAAGGCGACAACCAAGAAGAGGAAGGCGACAACCAAGAAGAGGAAGGCGACAACCAAGAAGAGGAATGCGACAACCAAGAAGAGGAAGGCGACAACCAAGAAGAGGAAGGCGACAACCAAGAAGAGGAAGGCGACAACCAAGAAGAGGAAGGCGACAACCAAGAAGAGGAAGGCGACAACCAAGAAGAGGAAGGCGACAACCAAGAAGAGGAAGGCGACAACCAAGAAGAGGAAGGCGACAACCAAGAAGAGGAATGCGACAACCAAGAAGAGGAAGGCGACAACCAAGAAGAGGAAGGCGACAACCAAGAAGAGGAAGGCGACAACCAAGAAGAGGAAGGCGACAACCAAGAAGAGGAAGGCGACAACCAAGAAGAGGAAGGCGACAACCAAGAAGTGGAAGGCAACGAAGAGTGATACAAGATGGTAATTTGACGATTGTGGTGGAGGTGGTGGTTGTCGAGATCATCATGGCTTGGGGACCGGCGAAAGTAAAGCTGATGGCAAAGCTTTTGGCTGCGTGGAAACGGATGCCGCGGCGGCGGTGTGACTTAGTGCGAGTTGGTGGAGAGTGTTTGATGAGGCGCTGGAGCGGTCCGATGGTGCACGAATCCGCGTGGGCCATAGTTTATGAAGCGATATATCTGCGCGCCCTTTCACGGAGAACCGTCGCGAAAGTAACACGCTCCTCGACAGCATTTTCTCTAAGCAGCATATGCGAATCACTCATCATTCTTCTACAATCGAGAACAATATATTACTTTATGGTAAAAAAGTTTGGATCCCATTCATGTATTCGAATAAGTTTTTCAGCCGCAACATACGTAATTTTGTGAATAACGTTTCGTAAATTGTTCAAAGCGATGAAGCTGAAGTAATATATTAATATTTAGCAAAAGAACCAATACCTATTAAACAATGACACAATAAAATATGGCTAATTACTTTGGGTTGTAACTATGAGTAATTCAATGATGTCATTTATTGCTCAAATTAAACCCTAGAGTCATTAAACATACAAGTATTTACATGCATTCAGTTTTCATAAGTACAAAATGCCCATGCCACCAATGAACATCAACGACATATGGACATTAAACTTTTCATGACTAGCCTTTTACATATATGTGTCATTCCCATATTTAATGACTTGCCAAAGGGCGAACTCTGGTTGCCCATTCAGTCCGTGGAGTATAAACATTAGAAAGCGAGTATAAGCAACTTGGGTCACGTGAAAGGAATATCAAATCGCGAACGACCTACATTGGTAGCAATCGAACAAACCACAAGACCTGTGATTTATTCGAGAGCTTGTTACAATTTATTTCGAACTTCAAGATATGTACTTGCGTCCTCGTTTCGAATTGTACAATTGAAAAACGAGATATGCTTCAGCAAATATGTCTTCCAAGTGTATTTCTTGAGTACAACATATGACTCTCCATACTTCATCGACTTACGTTCAGAAGCAAGCAACGAAAAAGGCGTCGCGTCGTCTAATCCCCTTGTTTAACGCATAGATTCCCCGTGGGTGCTCAGCCGGGCGAGGGCGACTAACAAAACAAGCTGCATGTCAAGAATTAATGTGCCCTACATTTCCTAGAGACTATATCCTACATTATTTTTTTTGTTCGTGGATAACGAATTAAAAAATCCTCCAATACAAAGAAAATTATTTATTAATTAAGAATATGTAATAGGTAAGAAGAAGAATGGAAGAAGAAATTTTTCATATCTAACTATTATTACAAGTCTCTTATCATTTTTGATACTTATAATGTTTTGTATAATACTGTGAAATCCAAATCTACATTATTATCATTTATTTTATCCCTATGAATTTAAACACTAGAATAATTTTTAACTACTACTATTCAGGATTCGTCATTTTAAGTATATTTTTCTGTTTATTTTTGCAGGCAATTCCATCAATTTCGTGTGCAAATTTTGATGTGAAGTGATGTAACGCGTGCTAAGAATGTGATTACTACCATCATCGCTGAGACGTAGCTTCCTCAAACCGAGAGGAGCGGCGGCGCATTAATATTTCATGCACGGTACGCGCTTCGCCTGCTGGAGGGAACGTCATTGAAGGTCATCTCGCCTGTAAATCTTGGAATTAAAAACACGCATTGCGTAACAGGTAATTTCGCAAAAGTAATGCGACTGGGATAGTGCCACATTGTTAACGTATGTGCTAATTTGTACGCGGCCGAAAAAATAAGGGATGAAATTCTGTAATATTGTACTAACAATGTTTTTTTCGCTACTGTATTCTAGACATTAATGAATAGGTTTAAAAATTTATTTATAATTCACTTTCAGGAAGATTAAACAACCATCTGTTCGAGATGGGACAGAATATTTTTATTAATTACCTTAAATCTAACAAACTTAAATGGGTTTACAAGCGATTAGAAAATCAACGCCTGTCTTCCTAGGTCGCGGCCCTGCTCGTTTTAAAGCGAATCATAGAATATGAAGAAGGTAATTTGAAACATAACAATCCAAGTAGAGTCCTTAATTTTTTAAAAAAATCTTATATTATTTTGGGACAATCACACGGAAAGTTCGTTACTCTCTCAAGTAGGTGAGAGTGGAAAAGAATAGAAGTGAAATTTGGTATTACGCGAATCTTTCCATTCCGTTTAAATGTTTGATCCTTATATCAATGTTTTCAGCGTAAACTGTGTTACTACCAAAATAATAGTTTGTGTGAAACGGCTTTTAAAAATTTACGATTAAACGTATCTGTTTTTACATCTATCTTACAATTAGTAAAGTGTCGACAAGAGTAGTGTAGCCAGTCCTTCCGGATCAATATATCTTCAGCCAAGTATGGTCATAGCCAAACGTAGGACACCTCTTTATACTGCAACATGCACGTTTTTTTTTCACATACCCAAAATTCACAAACAAATGACCGCATGTAAATCTGTTCTGGAATTTAGCTCTCTACCCCCAAAAGTAGATTTTAATTTATTTTACAACTATTACAAGATCTCAGTTTTGCTCTTTTTGGACATAACACGTTTTTTTTACAGCAAGCACAGATACTAACTCCGACACCGTTAAATCATTTATCGCGAACCCAAACAACTCTGTCTGTTAGATACCCGGCCGGTGCAATTAAGGAGGCAAAAACGGCAAACATCTCGCTGGCATGCCGCCGCCCGCGGACGCCAGTCGCGCCGCCTCCGCGACACCCGACCCCCCCCAAGGCCGCCCGCGCTGCGCTCCGGATTGGGCGAAGAACGGCCAGAAATATCGCACATGTTCTTCTAAAGTGGCGTAATGTGTACTTTGAAAGTGGCATGGTACTTATAAAGTGTCATTTCATTTTTTTAGTTATCGCAATGGTAGAATTGTGTAAAATGTCGCCTGTTAAAAATGAAATGTTACAACTTACCTAAAAAGCTCGTGAAGGAAACAGAGCCCTCTTGTGTCTTTCTTGCTTTGAAACTCCCCCACTCGTTCAGCAAGAATGACCCTTCGATAGTTGAGTATCGCATTTTGTGCTACAATAAACGTTCAAGTGGGCTCTGGCATAATATGGTTTCCAAGGCTCTTTTGTAGCATTTTTTGAAGTTTTATGACATACATATGCACACCTTTCATGGCAATCCGTTACGCAATCAAAATGTAACGTTGCTTTCAGCAGGCACGACTACAACAAATGGATACTATCAATAACTAGCATAATTTTTGCGTGAAACATAATTAGGAAACAATGAGTAACAATAACCAAATTTTTATTAAATTTTTTCCGAAAAAAATTGATTCCAAAATATTTTTTTTTAATTTTAGATTTTTTGGATTCTTTAAAAATTTCCATTCTGCTGCACATCTACACAATTATGGTAAAAACAACAACTAAAAGTTAAAAAGTATTAAGCGAATTAACATTTATCTTCACATTATATGCCTGAATCACGTGGATTCCCAGTGAGGACGTGAGAGGAGCCGTGACTGGAGCTCTTCTGCATAACGGGATCTTCGACGACGCAGCGTGTCAAGCCACGGAGATAGCTGTCTACGAGCTACCAGCTACTATAATGTTCACTTTTCATCAGAGTAGGAAACAAGATCGCCGCAATATCATCGACAAATTTACACGGAGCATTATTGCCATTAACCTGTTTCAATGGAAATTGAAAAAGATGAACGACAAATTTCAATTGAGAAATATTGCCAGTGTCTAATTGCGGTGAGCGACAAAATCAAATGGGTAGACAATAACACTTAAGGCAAATTTTTCAAAGAGTTGATTTTCTTTCAAAGTTATTCCGTGGTAAAGGCTTAAGTTTAAAGGATTAAGTTTAGGCATCACATTAATGCCTAAAATTTATCAACTCCAAACATGCGTAATTAAAGGAGTGACAGTGTCAAGCGAACTAATAAATCACATGTTCAGGCACCCACAAATTTTAATGTTGATATTGACAGGAGCATCGAACGTAATTCTAGTATCGTTCTGATCACTTCAAAATTGAAGGTTTTTGGGAATTTTTCTCATGGTTCACATTTTAGACAAGCAGGACATATATGTCAATACCATTTCGTTTAACGTGATGTTAATGACACCCTTAAAACTTTCAGACATTGAAATGATGACTGAGTAATTGTAGCTAGCTGTTCGAAGTAAAATCTGTTGTTTGAACCCTACGATTAGTTGTTTTATACAACATGCTTCAATGTAAATACCGATAACTCTGCTCCCTGAATTCAAATATTCACGAATATTCGAGTCCCCCGTTAATCACTAAACTAATCAGAAAAAAGACAACGAAACAATTCATTGAAAACCTTAACATAATTGTATACTTGAGTTGCTACAGAAGTAGCGAGCCCGATTGTGCGCTGGACAACGGGATCATCGATTCAAGGAATATTGAGAATTCCTTCTCTCAATCCGATCTGATTTACTCGTCAAACGCCCTGTACTTTGCCATTTGTATTTGACACACTCAGATTTTATTGCCAGCGACTGGTATTGGTATGACGGTATTTATTTATATTGTTTTCATTTATATTGTGTACTATAATATGTATTATTACATTACATCCTTTTTTACCATTTACCAATGTAACTCCGAATTATCAGAGTTTTTTCGAATTCAAAGTAGTCTCGGCCTCAATTATCTCGGATAATCGCGAGGCTTCTCTTTAAGAGTTCAAAATAGAACGACGAAATTTGATAGTTCCATTCGACGAAATTTGATGGAAAAACACTCGTTGGTTTCGCAAAAGCAACAGCTTCTACGACTGGATTCCATTGTTCACCTTGGCTGGGCGACAGACACAGCGTTCTACGCTCACTGGTAACTTTCCGTCAAACTGCAAAGCACCCAGGCACCCAACGTTCAAGACTGAGCATTCAAACCGCTGACTCTTTGCTCCGTTTCCCCACTAGCTGTGCTGAGCTGGCTGGCCGACTGCCTATCCGCAACGCATTGATTTTTTTCTCTGCCGCTCAAATTACGCTGAGCTACAAGTACACACTTTATCATCGTCGGGTAGTTGAATTCAAGAGTATTTCAAGAGCATTTGAACACCAACAGACCACAGTTTTAAGGCCCATTAATAAAGTTACCCGCTCAAGTTACTCGTAATTCGTGTCGGGTCCTCCCCTACACACACCCACCCACCCACCCACCCACCCACACACACACACACACACACACACACACGCACGCACCCCCCCACACCCACACACACCACACACACACACACACACACACACACACACACGTAGCGGTGTAAGAGAAGTTCACGTAAAAATGACACACAAGCACATACAGCTCTATCACCAAACACAAACCCTACCTAAGGATTTCTTTCGAGATATTCAAAAATACTATTCATATCGCAATCTAATGATTATTGGGACTTCCCTCACAATTCTCACTGCATGACCATGAGGCAGAAATCTCCAAGCGGAAAACTAGGAATCTTCCTCCAAGAAAAACCCACCAAGCACTTCTCGGATCAGTTCTATGAAATCTATGAAGTAACGCATCGAATCCAATGTCGCATCGAATGCTTTCAGTTCCTGGAAACCTCTGGTTCTCCTCGCCTTCTCCAAAGACTGACTCAGTAATCAAATTCTCAAAGCACGGAAATGCATGAGGGAATGGGGCTAATTAATACATGTATTCATTTCTTTTATCATTTGTAGTTTTCGAGATATTAAGGTAACTTAGTTTTCCAAATGGAACTATATATATTACTTTAGTCTATCATGACGAGCGTAAAAAGACAAATCTAATGATACATATTGTCACATATGTTAGATAAGCATTTTCTTGAGTTTGATTTTTTTCCACTCGTGTTTTAGGGGTATTGTAACGGTTGAAGCACGTGCAAGCAGAAAAAGCGTGGTTGCAAACCTTGGTTGGTAGAATGTTTAAATTTAAAATATAGTTAAACACGAATCGCAAAAAAAAGTATTGATATCAAATCACTCAAGAAATAATAATGAATTAAACTCACGATACAAAAAGATGTTTCCAATTAAATAGCAAGTTTCTAAAATATTTTTTATGAAGATTCTAGATGCGTTTTATCTCATTTTCATGTCTCTATTGACTATTCATCTTAAAATGTTGATTGTACAGATTTGTCATAACACAACAAATCTACTGTCTTTCACAATATTCAAAAAGGTACATTATTATAAAAATTATGATATTTTATTTCGTTCTGGCGTTGTATTTTATTATTTTATATCTTATCGAAAATTAAGAAGCCCAATTCCGTTTCACAATTCACACACTGTGTGCGTTTCTTTACATTCAACAAAAGGTTGTGGTGGTTCGGGTGGAATATACCGGCTGAGTTACTATTTAAATATATCTCCAGTCGACGTAAATCAGCTGTTACGGGAGGTTGAACTTTACAGTGACGTGTAAGCTCCCGATTGGATGACACAGTAACATCTGATCTATCAAATGAAGCTCTGAATAAATCGAAGTAGAGCCCGCTTTGACCCTCGCGATTTAGCGCATTGGTCAGCGTGCTTGCTTCTCATAACGTACCTCGGGTTCGATTCCCAGTCGGGCAAGATTATAATGTGCGTTCTCCTTGTAATGTCCCAGTATATGTTGCTGTGTGACGATGAGAAAACACACTTCTCAGGTTGAGAAGACCAGAATACGGTGTGGGGATGTCTTCGTGCTAACCACACGTACCTATTTAATCCATGGCCACGAGGCCGGGACGCTGCTGGTAGGCCATGGCCCGTACGCGGGCAGTCGCGCCAAGTACACAGACAGAGAGAGACAGACAGAGAGAGACAGAGACAGACAGAGGCAGACACAGACAGTCAGATAGCCCACTTCGCTGATACCGCGTCCGCTCTGCAGTGACTCTGACCGGGAGACCTTGGGTTTGAATCACGACGATGTCAGATTTTGGGCAATAACTAGGTCGACATTAGAAGCTGCCTGGCAAAGAATTCTAGCGATCTGCTACTCCGATCGGTAGTTTAGGTTTTTCTAGTTCCACGATTCGCGCGCGATCCTTCCGTCCTCTTCTCTCTCCTTTCATGCATATACTTACACGCATTACATTACCGCAAAGGTCGGGAACTTACAGCTTGTCCCAGCTGGGCGGTGCCCCACTGGGGAAGATACCTAGATGGGGAAATCCCCACAATGCGACGTGTAAGTCGAGGCCAGATCTCACCATACAACGCGAGAAGAATCATCACCACCTACCAGAATGAGATGTTCACTACACTAGCGAGACTAATTGAATTGAATTGAATTTGCCTTATTTTACGTGGCGAGACTCAGGCCATGAGGCCTCTTCCGTCTGACCACGCAAATTCCGCTACGCTCCTTTCACCAACCATGGGAGAAAGAAGGTATTACTTGGGCGACGAAACAGGCGATTTGAATTTAGCTCAGAGGCGTCATTTAGGCTGGAGGATCTTTTACATGCAGTAAATCTACTAACATGAGACAGCCGGCTTTACTTCCCCTCCGAAGGAAGGCGTACGAAGGATTTTTTCGCCCTTAAAAATCCACGGCTTCGATCGGGTTCGAACCCGCAAACTTGGGTATAACAGTCCGATACGCTAACCGTTACACCATCGCCGCCGCCGACTAATGACCATAGCAGTTGACGCGCCCGGAAAGATCCATCCAGATAATCAATCAATGGCGTGGAGCAAGAGCGAGAGCCGCATTGGATAAGCTGTCGGGACTCGTGGCGGGGGGGGGGGGGCGCAGCAGCTGACCGTCGCGCGAGCAGCAATGCGAGGCCGCCGGAAGATACGGCGCCGAGAGTCGACTTTTTTCTGTAGTTAATCTTAGTCTCTTTTTAAATTCCGACCGCTCAAAGTGCCAACAGGACGAGTGGAAAGGTATACGAGTTGAAGTAGTACGCTTAAAATTCTTTCTACAACGAGTGGATGTGTAAATCAAATATACACTCATATGTCACTTGAAGCACGTATTTTTGTTCTGAGGAGACGCTCCTTTGTTTAAAAATAATACTGGATATTGAACAAAAATATTGTAAGATTTAAAAAAATTTGAACTGGAAAGTTGTACGAATAGCTTATGAAAACTAGCAAATTTTATCGAATATTACATTTAAGAAATTGTGACCTTCAAGAAGCAGTGACTTCAAGGTAATTGCAAGGTCATGACGTCAAGAACATCAAAGAATCCGGATTCAATTCCCTTGTTAACGTATTTTCTCACATTTGATGAGACAATGAATTAACAAGCATGAAAAGTCATATATCCTTGAGCCACAAAGAAAATATATTTCGCTCATAGACGTATCAAGGACTTCCCCCTTGGCAACAAAATGTTCCGTGTACTTCCGCGAATTATTCGACAGAAAGAATTACTTTGCTTACACCCGGAACACATCAGGTGTACGCAGTCTTCAGGAAGTCTGGCAGTCATAATGCGTTGTGATCATTTACACCACACTATAATATTACAGGGCACACCGGTTGGAGTTGTTTGTTTTTACTCAGCACTAAAGCTAGAATGAACAGAGCAAAGAGAGAAAGAGATATACAAATAGGGACTGAAAGTGACAGAACCTGCCGCTACTCACGTACAACAGAACAAAACAAGAAATTCTAAGCCGGAAATCGGTTTGAACCGGAAATACACCATGAGATCTGACGATTATGTTCAGATGCGTGACGAAATAATTTCGGTTTTGCTTATTAATACTTTCCCATGTTTACGATCAAACTATGCACTGAAATGCATTGCATGAAAATCCAAACATGTATTGTCATTGTGAACTGAAAGGAATTCCCTAAATATTACGTGAAGAAATTAAACAGACGAAATACACTACATGTGATTCTCTCAGTTGCAATTGAAAAATCTAACAACATTTTTACGATAAATGGTCAGCATCAATTTCAATGGATAACGGACAAATAAATGTAATTGTAGGAAAAGAATGGCCAAATTACGAGATTTTCTTACTTGAATTTTTCATGACATCAAGAACATATTTTTCGTGAACAAAAGTCGGAAAATTAAGGCTATTGTCTGAGGACCCTTGAAGTATATTTGCAATGTACGCATTTCCAATAGTAAAGTGTACTTGACTGCTTTATCTAATGAAAAGTTTGCAGAAAAATATATAATACAAAACGGTTCAATTCATTTAAATATCCTACTACAAATACCGGTATTATACCTCTCCCCAACGAACACTATGGTAACAATTGTACACTTAGCACCTCCCATCACAACAGTCCAAACTTTAATTCCATATCGTACTCTCCCACCACTGCACCGCTTGATTTTATCAACAGTTTTTTTCTACATCTGCGAATGCATTTGGTCGAGTCCTCGGGTTTCGAGCAGAGAAGTGAGATTTCTTGTCCATGTGCCAGATCTTGGAGGCTGAAGGTTTGGTCTTTTCGCAGGCAACCATTCCACCCCTCCTGGTGACGCGACGAATTTAAATACATTACACAACGGTCATACTCATTTAAAGATTATTTTAAAGTACCAGTATTAAACGTGTCCCCCACTAACACATTCCTACGGGAACAGTACAAATATCTTCATATTATTTTCATATCATGATATGCTACTCATATCGCAATCATCCAAACCCTCATTCCTTATCTTAAAATCCTCGTATAAGCTTACCCTTCCATTCTTGATTTTGGCAAAAGATTTTTTCCGCATCCGCCAATGCATTTGGTGGAGTCCTCGTGTTTCGAGCAGGAAAGGGAGATTTTTTTGTGCGAGCGCCAGACCTTGAAGGCTGAAAGTTTGTTCTTCTCTCAGGCAATCAATCATACCAGGCTGCCTGCCGACGAGACGAACTTAAATATGTGACACAACGGTTATACTCATTTAAATATTATTTTACAATTACTAGTATTAAACCTCTACCCCACGAACACATTGTTACGGGAACAGTACTAATATCTTAGCTATTCACATCACAATCATGCACACCATAATTCCATATCTTAAAATGCTCGTTTGTACTAACTCTTCCACTACTGCACCACCTCATTTTGGCAACTGAGATTTTTTTTCTGCATCCACGTATGCATTCGGTGGAGTCCTCGAGTTTCGAGCAGGAAAGTGAGACTTTTTGTGCGAGCGCCAGACCTTGCAGGCTGAAGGTTTGTTCTTCTCGCAGGCAATCATTCCACGCCGCCTGCCGACGCGGAGGCCTCGCACAGCGCTGCCGCCATAGAGTTTCCGCGTGCGTCCGCGCCGACGCGTTTTTCCATCGCGCGCGCGACCAGCGGCTGGAAAGATGGATAAGAGGCGACCGCGCGGGCGCGCGTCCGGCCCGGAGGGCGTTTATTTTTAATGGCGCTCGTATTCCCGTGCGCGGATCGCGCGAAGGACGGCGGAACAATCGAGCATCTACCCAGAGGTGCAGGAGTGGAAGGCAGACGCGAAGGCAGGCGTGGTGGCACAAGGGCGAGTGGGAGGGAAAGAGAATTGGGGTTTCCAAAGAATTCCAATCCATACAGTGATCATTGATTGATGTTTCCTGGCACGTGCGCTGTTATGATCATTAGTCCCGTTAGTTCAGTGAATGTTTTTCGCGGGAGGGGGCGACAGGGGCACCCAGAAGAGGGGGTTGGCAAGGGCAACTTGCTCCAGGCCCCGACTTACGAGCAATTGGCTCCTGAGAGGTGCAGGGGAGAAGGCAGTCGAGAAGTACAAGGGCGAGTGAGTGGGCAGGAGGTTCGGGGTTAAAAGGGGGATGAAGTCCAATCCACATAGTGAACATTGATTGACGTTTCTTGCCACATCAACTGCCATGATCATTAGTACTGATAGTTCAGTGATTTTTTTTCGGGAGATGGCGGGAAGGACGATAGGGGAGTAGCAAGGGCAACTTCCCCTACGCCCTGACTTACGAGAAATTGGGGTCCCGAGAGAAGCAGGAGAGAATGCAGGCGTGAAGGTAGGCGAGAATGCACAAGGGCGAGTGGGTTGTCAGGAATTCGGGTGGACACAAAGGTTGGAGTTTCCGAAGGGGGTTAAAGTCCCATAATAGATTGAATGATGACCCTTGGCACGTCAACGGTTAAGATCATTTTTCCCGGATGGTGGCGGCAAAGCCTCCCAGCAGAGGGTAGCTAGGGCAAATTGACTCAGGCCCCGACTTATTGGGGCCCGGAATGTTTGTTTTTTTTCGTTGAAAATAAATTATCTACTTCAAATTCAAATTAACCGCAAAGAAGACTGTACAAACTGAGGAGTGACGGATTTAAGGAGGTGGAATGTTAGATACTCTAATGGAGTATGACAAATTTACGAGGCAGAACAGCAGTTAGAACGAACAATTCTCTAGCAACTCAACCTTGCTTGACTAAACGTTTCAACACAAGTTAAATCCTACAGAGGGCTCGCTGCAAATAGCTGATCACAATGATGTCTACCTCCGACACGTTTGAGAGAGAAATAAATTATAATAACCAATGGCTGCATTATCCGAGAACATAAAATTGCAAACGCGTTCTGAGCGGAAAACGGGTTTCAAACGCGGCAAAGCGACCGCTTCTGCCAACTCTACGTTCTCCCCGCGCCAGCGAGCGTGAAATGGAAAGGGGCCTGACGAGGGGGCGGAGGGGGCAGGGAGGAAGGGAGGGAAGTGCTGCTGTTGTCGTAAAACTCTGATAAGTGCGCGGAAAGTGTGGGGAATATGGAAAGAGGGATTTGGGAAAGTTTAGCCCTAAACACTATCCGAAAGAGGATGTGAATAGAAATTACACGTTAATAGAATTTACCCAGTGTCCGTAAGCATGAATAATTTAAGTGTCAATTAATAATTTGTCGATGGCAAAATTCAAGCCTTATTTCAGTTATATGGCGAGTTACAAAACAACTAAGTTGAAGAGTATAATTCACGGTGTAATATGGCTGATTTTATCACAGATTTCTAACATGTCAAGGCAATAATTCCAGTAAATGACGATTTGACTGAATCATATGAGAGTTGAGAATTTTCTGCATCATTTCCTTATATATTTCTAGATCATGTTCTACACAGGCAGTTAGGTTAATTTTCTGAAGGTGCGTAGCATTTAACACAGAGCGCTATGGCTAACTTTTACCGATTTCCAAGGTTTTCGAAATTAAGATTAATTCAATAATATCTCATCGGATTCAGAGAATTGCGAATAAGTAATTATTTTGAAATGTGCAGATTCTTGTTCATTAGAGATACGAAAATAAAGTATTAATGAGATAAAGAACGCAAAGATTGTTTTATGAATCATCAGTACATCTACGACGTACCTGATTAACGCAAAAACTCTTAAAAAATCGTTTGGCTTGTTTTATCGACATTTGTTGATGACTATTTTAATGCAAAGTACTGCTAAAAAACGCCATATTTCAACGAAGTGCTTTCAAATCTTAATAAAATGCTGAGTAATATTCTTTGTTATTAAGTTATTACATCGAACAAAAAAATACGTAAAGATATTATAACTCTTGAAAATCTCATCCATTGACCTTCAATCTCTTTAAACAAGCAATAAAAGTATGGGCATGAAGGACATGAAGGTGATATAAGTAACAATGGAAGGAATTATAGCATAATCCCTGAGGCAACCACCAACAAAAGGCAAAGTTCGGGACCCCTGTCGTCATGGAGCGAGGATCAGCAAACATCAATCTTGCGTTTCGTCACCGCAAGACAAGAACGCGACGGTCCCAGCGCCTCCACGAAGAGTAACCGAAAGCAGACAGCGATGAGTAAACTACTTCCCATACTCGGACCGAGGAGCTTAGAAATGAGCCAAAATTCTCACAACCTCCAAGAAAATGAAGCAGGTGCAAGAACGCAACTGAGGCTGTGGTAACTAGAGGAATCCTAGGTTCGAGACTCAGTGGTGGCAGATTTTCGACAAAGTAACTGGTTAGGGTTAGCTTGAATAGGGAGTGCTGTGGATCCGAGTTTTAGAAATTGGCTGCTCCAACTGGTAGCTTCCGTGGTTTCCCAAAATCAGCCTGCTATAAACATCTATATTTTCTCTCGATAGCGTCTCTCGATATAAATAGTTGATTTTGCATGAAACAGTTTAATATGATGATAATTATTGATAATTAATGAGTTAAAAAATGGACAACAGTACCACTCATACATCACACATAAGATTGTAGACTTTATCCTATTAGTCACAAGAATGAGTATTATTGCTAAGTAAACACGACTCAATTAGTGAGCAATTAACTATGATGCAACATTTACAAAAGTTACACTGGCTAATAAAAAAGCTAAGTGGTAAATGAAATAACTTGGAGCATCAACGTTCGAAGACTTATGAACCAGAAACTTTTGAGTTCGTGCTTGATCTACTGGGAGGGTATCGACGACTGCTCCACATGCGGGGGACCAGAAACCCGTGGAGAAGTTTTTCCGAGAGGGCAACATCTCCCAAGTGTACCAACTTACGATACCGGTTCGCAAAATTGGCCTGCTCACAGTAGCCTCTCTGCAGCACATAAGAGGCAAGCATAGAAAAACGAATATCGCTATGCACGGCGAGATCAAGATTATCATGATGGGACGACCGTATTAGACTGTCGTCATCAGCTGTGAATTTTGCGCATTGTGAATGCAAACATCAGTTTGCGTGTTTGGAAAAAAATGTGGATGACGTCCATGCACAATTATTCTGCACAGGATCGAACAGCTTGAGAAGCAGCGGCGGCGGGGATTAGAGAGTTAGTGCTGGAAAGCAATGTCGGGGTAGGCCAACTATGTCCACCAAGTTGGAAGCTTCTTATTATATTCTTCTCACACACAATTTTCGACTTTTTACCCAGAATTTTTACCTTTTTACCAAAAGTACCTCCCTCCGGAATTGCTGCAAAATATATGTTGTATGTCGAGCCGTGTATCTTCACTCTCCAATCCGGATCTCGTCCCCAAGCAAATTCCATCTCTTCTTACACCTCAAAAACTTTCTGTCCGATTAGCATTATGCGTATCACAGTAACTAGAGATGCAGGTGTCTGTCAAAAATTGGTACCTATCCCAGGCGGAATACCTACTGTTTAATGCAAAAACCTCCACCGGTTCACGAAGAATTTAGTGTTCCGAGTCTCCAAAGGCGCATTACCTGTGGCTGGGAGGAGAGACAGGTATGTATTCTACAGACATGTTCATGTGCATATTGTTACTTCTTGCAATTGATTCGATTTATGTATTTAGATCAGACAAATACTCCAGTGCTTGACTGTTCACAACGGCTATTAGAGCGATTTTCTGAATTTGCAGTATCTCAACGTGATATAGTACACCTAGGGCCCCCGAACTACAATTAATTTTGAAAATATGTCAACTCGCAAAACTGGAAAAGATAAAAATTAAATCAATGAAATAAATATTCAAATTATAATAAACATTAAATGAATGAATGAATAAATGAAAGGTTTTTATTTATTAATATTGTGGAACACATTGGACTTCATTGGCCCTCAGCGATGTACTAGCTACAGTTCCCTTTCCCCAGACCCGGTTGTGAGACGAGGATGCAGTTGTCTAAGGCAGTTCTCTCGGGAGACAGCGAGATCGTTCGGTGTCAGCGACGGACAGTAACTCACGCCAACAGCACACGCACATACACAACATGTCATATCGGAATGACAAGCTCACGAAGAAACGTTGAGCGCGGAAGAGATGGGACACGAAGCAGTACAGTGTGCTGCAAGAGGTGAGATAATGGACAACTAGGGCGTGCAGCAGCAAAAGTACTGCCGTCGAGTCTGTGGGAATTTGGGTGCAGCCGCAGAAGCAGCAAAGTATATATAGTTCAAAAGCTCTTTACAGACTAATAATATAAAACTAAGGCATATTCAAAAATGGCGCACGTAAACACTGATTACAGATTCCTTCCTCACCGCACGACGTCAGCTGTGTCGTTAGTAGTGACGCACTATGAGAATGCACTCCTCACATCAGGTAGGAGAAATTGGAAGTGATTCCGAGCGCGTCAACTACCGAGGTCATTAGTCCCATAAGTGTAGAGCATGTTTTTTTCGTCGTGAGGTAGCGGTAATCTTCCTCCCTCTGGATGGCGATATCCAGCGTCGACCTACCGTCGACTAGCGGAGTTTTCCCCAATCAGGTATCTCCCATAATCGGGGCATCGTCCCAGTCGGGACAAGTTCTAAGTCCTCGACCGGTCTCCCGGCATGTGTTCTAGGTTAGTGCATGTAGTGTGTGTGTGTGTGTGTGTGTGTGTGTGTGTACGAGCAGAGGATAGGTCAAGGAAGAGGAAGGAAAGAACGCGCGCGGTCCGTGGCCTGTTTGTTAGGGTACTGCTCCGGCATTCGCAGTTTTGAACGGAGAAACCACGACAAACTACCCATCAGAGCAGCCGGCCGCTAGAATTCTCCTCCAGACAGCGACTGAATGCGGCCTAGCGAAAAAGCTAGTGTCGAAAATCCTGTCGAAAACCCTCTTTTTCTCTCTCTCTTTCGAGGGAGAGAAAAAAGAGAGAGAAAAAAGAGAGAGAGAAAAAAAAAGAGAGAGAAAAAAAGAGAGAGAGAAAAAAAGAGAGAGAGAAAAAAAAGAGAGAGAGAAAAAAAGAGAGAGAGAAAAAAAAGAGAGAGAGAAAAAAAAGAGAGAGAGAAAAAAAAGAGAGAAAAAAGAGAGAGAAAAAAGAGAGAGAGAAAAAAAAAGAGAGAGAAAAAAAAAGAGAGAGAAAAAAGAGAGAGAGAAAAAAGAGAGAGAGAAAAAAGAGAGAGAGAAAAAAGAGAGAGAGAAAAAAGAGAGAGAGAAAAGAGAGAGAGAAAAAGAGAGAGAGAAAAAGAGAGAGAAAAAGAGAGAGAAAAAGAGAGAGAGGGAAAAAGAGAGAGAAA